>PVNU02001617.1:600000-1151736 GCA_003013855.2 Liriodendron chinense
TTTTCCATCTTTTGTTGTATTTGTATTGTATGTAGTGTGCCCTAATCCACCAAATCATGCTTGATTTGTGTTCGATTAGGGCCTATTTGTGTCGACCTTCAATAGGTCAAGCTGACACTACTTGACAGGCAACATACTTACCAAAGAATGGCCTGTTACACAACCAAATACATGTACAAACCCAGAAAAGAATACATATTTGGGATTTTCTTTTCTTTTTTTAAATTTTGCCAATAATTTTTGTCCCCCCCCAAGCTGTTACAGGGTGTAATACCCTGCTTTGGACAGCTACTGTCTATTTCTTCTCCAAACAAGACAAAGCAACTGAACTTTTTTTATTTTTTATTTTTTAATTTCTCAATGCATACTCCCTTTATGTGTCCAAGCATGGTCCTTATATAGGCTCTTTAACGAAATGAACCTTGAACCTTAATTGGCTGTCACAGGGCCTAGTACCTTGCTTTGGACACCTCCCTCCCTCTCTCCCTCCCTCATGGTTGCTTAACAATGTACAATGAGTGGGGCATTTTAGTCATTCACCTTTATTTAAATTGATATAAAATTAAAGCAAAATAAAAGAGTAATTATTCACATAAACTGTATGATCACATGGTCCATAGGGCCACACGTGCGGCTAAATGGGGCCATACGTATGGCATATGCAATCCTGCAGAGCTCTCATGTGATTACTTTGCATGGCACTCATTTGAAGGCTCTGATTGCATCACTTCTCAGGGCAGAAATTGGGAGGACAGGAGCTTGTTGGGGGCCTAGATTGTACTGTCCATCGAAACTTCTTTGGCAGTCAGGTGATTTTGCATATTTTCTTCATTTGGATGTTTGCATATTTGTCTTGGAGATTTTGGTATTAGCAGCCTGTGTCTTTTTCAATTTCTGTGAACAGTAAATGATGCTTCTCTCTCGCATATGGTGTTTGATCAACCTGATCATTTTCGCAGCTTCAAAGCTTTGAAACAGAGATTTTAGTGCCTGAGCTTGCAGCGAAGGAAGGTGGCCCTGCCAGTTTTCGTGGAGTATTTATTCGTGCGCCTGCAATCCTGGAAGCAGGACCTGATGTGGAAGTCCTAGCTGATTATTCTGTTGCAGTGGACAAATCCACGAGTCCAAAATCATCTTTCGAAAGTCAGGAGGTTGTTATTCTGACCTTTTTTCTTTCCAGAGTTTCTGGCTTATTTTATTGAATGTACAGTAGACAGAAGATTCTTATACTACATGTCTTTCCTTCTTTTTTCTTTCTTTTTTTCTTCTTTCTTTTTTGAACCATTCACACATTTTGTATATTACAGTGAACGGACATTTAGAAATCGATCTAATATAATATGATAGCTATCACATGTACCTGTCATTAGCATTTCTGCTGCTCAATATCATGTTATTTGAAGTATTGAAGTCGACTACTAAATTCCTGTCAATGTTTATCAGGCCTCATGAAGTGATAAAATTGTTTGATCTTTGCAAAGCCCACACTCATATACAAGTCAGCTAATGCACATGCCACCACATATGCTAGCGTGGCACACACATAAATAATCCAAACCAGTGTTTTAAATAGCTACGCTATGTAGCATGTAGCTTACGCTATGTAGCGTAGCTTAGCCTTAACGCTATGTAGCTCATGAAAATAGCTTAAGTCACGTGTAGCCTACGCTACATGATAATTTGCATACGCTACACACTACATAAACTAGGCTACACGCAACGTACCTCACATTACAAGTTATTTTTCATTACAACATTAAAATCAAATAATATTTTCAATGATTTGTTACATTTTTCTATTTTCAATATTTAATGCTTTTAGTAAAAATAATATAAGCAACCGTATTAAATTAGTTTTGTTGCTCGTTCTTTTCCTTTATGCTTAATGATTACCCTTTTCTATTACTTTAAGTCACGTTTGGTTGCACCAAATATCATGAAAATTTGTTAAATTTCATTATTAATTAGTGTAATTTGGAGAATATCATGGAATTAGTGCAACCAAGAACAACCTTAATAAAAAATCTAGAAGTAATGTGTAGCTTATGCTACACGCTATGTAGCTTACGCCTCACGTTTCAGAGGGGTGAACGCTATGCTACACGCTATTCGCTATGTAAAACATTGATCCAAACCATCTATCATGTGGACCTAACTGTGTTGCGGAAAGATAAAGGTTGTCCACTCAGTAGGTGTGCCATGATATTAGAAATAAGCGGATGGTTTAGAAAAATTTGGCTGATTTTTTGACAATCGTACATTTGTCCAGTTAATTGTGGCCCACCTGACTAGTGGAGCGAACTGATTCTTGGGATAGGGAATCCATGTTGTGTTACTGTCTAAGGGCCTGTTTGGATGGCCGAGTTCCATGGTTATGCAGTGTAAAACTCACATCATTACTCCTTGTAGCCTGATTGGATAAACCAAGCTGTCAAATCATAGTAATCCTTTGGAATAGTACCGACTTGTATGGGCGGAGGTGTGTTAACGTGGCATAGTTTCGTGGGCCCCACCATGATGTATGTGTTATATCCACACCGCCCATTCCTCTTGCGAGATCATTTTATGGGAATGGACAAAAAGGGAAATTGACCACACCACAGAAGCAGTTGGGATTGAATGCCTGCCATTAAAAGCTTCTTGCAGCCCATAGAAGTGTTGGATGAAGCTGATATTTGGGGTCATGCCCTAAAATGATATTACAAAACGGATGGACAGTGTGGATATAACACATATTAGGCAAGTTATATCCGCAAATCACAGGAGTACGTTTTATGCAAATCAAAAAATAAAAGCTACTAGAGTGGTATTCGTATTATATACGGCTTTACTTTGGACTACTGTGGTAGTGATAATCATTACCCATTTACAGTGGACCACACCACATTACGGTGGATTCCTTCCATCCAAACAGGCCCTAATGGATGGCTTGGATATTGTGTCTTTGTGCCACACTGGCGAATGGTGCGTGCATTAGCGGACTTGTACACGTGTGGGCTCAGCAAAGCTTGAATTGTTATCTAGATAAGAGGAAGTTCATCAATGGGATTATGGGTAATTTAACCATGCAAAAATATATAGTATGTTGGTCTGCTGCAAGAGATGTCTTCATATAGATGATAAGCAACTTAAATAGATCCCGTATTATTTAGTGCTTGTGCAGGATCTGCGTCCTGGAGGAGTAGATATTCTTCATTCACTATTCCACTCTAAAACCTGTCTCATGTCAGAGTAGTAAATAACCTGTTACAGGTTCAATCCAACTGTTTTCCGGTACCGAGGGCAAATCATATCAGATATTCTGTTGAAAGTTAATTTTTGTATCATGCCATATTTAAATATTTATTTAAGAGATCACAAAGAATTTCACAATCTATGAGCGTATGATAATTTTTGTGCTTGTAACCAATCATGAAAAATCCACTAGGAAAATCTAGAGCTTGGAGAACGGTCAAGATCCAACCCGTCCTCAAAAGGAAATTCCCTTTTGGAGTGGTTGTAATGTCTATATGAAGTAATCGTAAGACTAGAAGGAGAAAATTGCAGTTCTAATACACTAATGCAAAATATCCCATCTTGGTTGTAATTGCAATACCTGCTAGAGTTCTACATGTGCTCCCAGTGGTGCAAATTTGCCCAAAATGTTACTAATCTGCTGAAGATTGTGTTGGATTGTTACCAAAGTCTCCCTTGTGGAAACAACATTCGAGTTCCAAGTAGAAACATTTTTTTCCTTTTTGGTAAGGATTAAAAGTCATCATCATCATCATCATCATCTTCATCTTCATCTTCATCTTTATCTTCATTGTCATCGTCATCGTCGTCGTCGTCGTCGTCATCATCATCTTTATCGTCATTGTCATCACCATTGTCATCACCGTCATTTGTCGGCTTTTCCCAACTAATTGCATCAGCTGCATGAATCCTGTTCCATCATATTGTCAGGTAAACCATATATCATATCTCTAACAAACATAATAGATGAATTAAAATGAGATGAACTCATTTTTAGGTGTCCGCCAAACAGGCCCCTAGCTGTTGATGAAGTATTTTTAATTGGATTTCTTACTTTTTCTTGTCATCAACTTATATTTACCTTCTTTATATCACATCATTTTGCTATTGCATCCTAGGTTAGTGACCTATTGTATCCATTCCTGTGTTGTTCAGGTCCTATCCCATGTTATGTCAAGACAATGTTGTGGTGATTTATTTATTTATGATTTTGATGGCGCTTCTTCACAAAGATACATCTGTATAATATAGCTATCTAGACTTTTATGTTACAGTCTCCTAACAATTTTTGTTGATGGTGTTGCAGGAGAAAACTGGGTCTGAGGAAAAAGTGATCGTAGCTGTAAAGCAAGGGAACTTGCTTGGAACTGCTTTCCACCCTGAACTGACAGCAGACACTCGATGGTATTTTTTATGATGATATTTAAGGATAAATTATTACACCAACATAAGTTTGTAAAAGTGCAACATTTACAAAAATGTTCTGATATTAACGGAACTATAAAATGAATAGTTTCTGCTAGCCCCAAATGCATGTGGATACAGAGCATACATGCCAATTTGCTAATGGCAAGTGTGTGGGACATCTACGCAGTGCATAAAGTGGCCCCTTCGCTGAGGATGACCGTATGCAGATGTCAGGCTGGTCTACTCATTGGGTGGGCCACACATTCAACGTGGATGGTTGGCAAGCTTTCTTTAAATCCTCTATTCTTTTTGTTTAGGAGTGGCCCTCCTGCTGAGTGGCTTGACATGATTGCTACTTGTGGTCATCTTCATTGTGGAGGCAACCATATGCACTGCTCAGATGTCCTACACATATAAAGGGAGGTACATGTAGACAAGGTGCATGTGGGGCTAGCAAACCTCATAAATAGTATCTGAATGATAAAAGAGGAGATAAAAATAGGTTTATTCCAAGAATTATCACAAACATTTGAGCTGTGGGGCCCACCATGATGTGTGAGTCTCATTCAACCCGTCCATTAGACGTGCCCACCATGTTGGTTCTTGATCCCAAAACCCAGCCTGATCCGTAACTCCGGTGGGCCACACCAAAGGGAACAATGTGGGGCATTGGGTTTGGGGATTACCACCATATAAACTTCTAAATGGAATGTGGGGTCATGTATATGTCATCCATCACAGTCATCAGGTGCTCCTTGGCAGGCAAACTGAAACTCAGGCCATTCAAACGGGCCACAACAACTGAATAAATAGGTTTTAGGTGTGATTGTACATTGTTTCTATGGTGTCCCACCTGAGTCTTGGATCAGGATGATTATTGAGATGTATAGCGACATGAGGGCCACTGGATGCACTTTCTTGGTTCCACGTGTACTTGGCAGTGGGCCCCACACAGCTGCAACATTTGTGATCGTTCCCCTCATTCCAAATATTCGATGTTGACCTATGTGAACATTATCAAAATGGAGTGTCCTTGTTAGGTAAATGTGTTTGGATTTTTTATTAATAATATATTTTCCGTTCGTAGAATTAGTGCACATATCTTAGCATATGGGATTGGTGGGGACTGTGTGCAAAGTTTGTAGGAAATACATTCCAAGATTTTTCAGAATTCTCTTCATATGTTGCTTAGCATATTCCTTGTACAGGCATAGCTTCTTCTTGAAAATGGTGAGTGAAGATGGAGACCGAAGCTCGAGCAGTGCCACTACTTCAGAAGGCGATGTCAGTGGCTATCAACAGGCAATTCCTAATGATCTCCCAATATTTCAGTAGCAAGGAAATGAGATATTTCCGTCCATTTTCCCATTCCATTGGTTTGGGCAGCCATACAATTTGCAAAATTGTGGCTGCTCATACACAGTACATGTTGGCATACTTGCCTACAAGTGCAGATCATCCATAGCATGGGCCCCATTGTCATTGGATCGTAAATAAAAAATACATTTATCAGGCTATCCTAATTTCCTGGTTGGTGCTTGTCAAAAATCAGATGGCTAAGAACATCATCACAAGTGGGCCCGTCGATATATATATCTGTTAAGTTTGTGTCCTGCGTTTAGAGATCTTGGGATGGCGAAACTGTTTCCAGCTAGTCTCATGGCTAATGCTGTAGACATTATCATAGAAAAGCTTTAATTTTTGTCTCTGATATTCTTCTTGTGTGTGTGTGTGTGTGTCTGTGCACGTGCATGTGTGTAGATATATGTGTCATTGATGTTTTCCTAGTACTATGATATCCAAAAACAGTTACACAACGTTAACTGGCGTAACGGCCCATCATGGGGGAATTTTTTTATTTTTATTTTTTAGTTTTTGGCCATAATGGCTACTAGCTATATCATGATATTAATGATGGTGCCTGTTATGGCCACCATTACTGTTATTGAGTACCTTGACTTGTAATCACTGCCAGTACAACTGCAGTAAAACCACTTCTAGAACAAGGTGGGTGTGGACAAAAATATGTTTAAAAGTGGGTTGAGCCCATGGTCCAATTGAATGGTTCCATGCATGGCTAATGTGAATTTGCAGGGCTGGTCCAGTCCAAGATAAAACAATACGGAAATGCTCCAATGCTCTCAGAGCACTATAAATTATGGTGCTCTTAGTTGTATTAGTAACTTGGACAGTTGCAAGGGATCGATCTGAACTGTCAATTAAATCTATAACATATTTCAAGGGCTAACATGCAAAACTGAGACTGATTGCAAGAGATCGATCTGAACTGTCAATTAAATCTATAACATATTTCTAGGGCTACCACTCAAAACTGAGACTGATTGGATAATCAAATCAATCCTATATTCGGCCTTTCTTTTACAGCCATTCTTTTTCCAATCCATGGATGGGATGGTTTGCATAACAGAAGTGCTCATAAACAATGCATGATGGGAGCTATGAAATGGATGGATCGAATTGTTGGTTAGACCTATTTTTGTACAAATGATCTTGACCGTCCATATGGTTAAGATCATTAGATCCAAGTGACATTTGCATGGTAGCCCATGAAAGTATGTTGGACTTAATGGACAGTCTGGATCAATCAACTGGATCTTGTTTAAGGGTCCCAAGACAACTAGGAGCACATAACATATTGTGATATGAGAGCACTCGAGCATCTTTCAATTATTTTATATTAGTAGATATTAGTTGAAAATGGGTAGTGGTGGGTGAATGATGATGATGTTGATGTTGATGATGATGATGATGGATGCATTTTGTGTCCAACAGAGCGCTGGATTGACCCAGTCCAAGCCCAATGAAAAGTACCACGTGTTAGGTGTGGGACTTATAATGAAAAGGACAAAATTGTCATTTTGTGCAGGGAATTTTTACTTATTGTGGTTTTCACGCCAGACATGAACACATGATACTTAGACATGTTGGTGTTGTTATGAGTAGTGAGCTTTTTCTGTTTAATGAGTGTTCAGTTACCTTCTTTAGCTTATTTAACTTTGATTGAGTGGATTTGGTGAGTTGCTTGATATTTTTCACTGGATGTTGTTTGAACCATCGTTGATGCTTTGGAAGATAAAGATTTGCATGGTGACCCCACCAGGAGGAGATGTTGGGATGTGCCTCTGTAAGATATGGGACCGGTGAAGTACATGCTCGACCTAATGACTTTCAAAATGCGGTTTGCCTCTGACACCAACAGCAGGAAGTCAGAATCTATGTGGGGTCTGCCCTAATGTTTGTGAGAAATCCACCCACCCCATATCCGTTTTTCCAGCTCATGTTAGGATACAGGCTAAAAGATGAGGCAGATCCAAAAATTAAGTGGGCCACACAACAAGAAACAGTGGGGATTGAACACCCACTGTTGAAACATTAGTAGGCCACAAAAGTTTTGAATCATGCAGACATCACGGTTGCCCTTCAATCTTTGACGTCCTTTCAAACATGTTCTGCATGGCCTCATCTCTAATAAACCTATCAAATCCTGTTCTGCCAGGGCTCAACGCCCACACATGAGCTACCCTCGCTACCACCTGATGAACATGTGACTCGTGTGAGAGATGTTAAGTCATTGGTCTCTGATGTATGTGCCTATGGCCCAAAAAGAACAATGGTACGCTCTACGCGTGTGCCACACCCATGGTACACAACATAAAAGGGCGTTAGTTACGCTCATTGTGTGGCCCACCTGGTGAACACCACTTTCATTGAATAATATTTGCATTATATTTGAACTTTTGCCTGCTAATAACGAATAGGTGAGAAGGATTCATGTTCGGTATTTTTTCTGGGGTGGGCGAGTGACCACTTACGTTGTTGGAGCTGCGTGGGGCATCCGTGATGTGTGAGTACCATCCAACCCATCCATTAGATGCCTTCCATCCCATCCTAAAATCGGTGGACTGGAAACAATGGGGACATTTGTGGGGCTACTGCCACCCATAGGAACTTCCAGATTGAATGTGGGGTCCGCTCGTGATATGTATATGCCATCCAAACCATTCATCAGATGCGCCCCCTCCAAGATGAAGGGACACAAAACTCACGACACTACAATACTCCGGTGTCCCACCTGGGTTTTGGATCAGGATGATTCTTGGTGTGTTTGTACGGTTTGAATACTATATACACATCCGGAGTGGACCCCACGAAGCTAAAGATTGCTATATTTGATCATTCTTTTTTTTTTTTTTTTTTTTTTTTTTTTTTGGTTTCACCATGGCTGTAAGAATCAGAGCTGTAGTACTAGTTTAGGGTATGCAAAATCGACAACCGTGCATTTTGCGGGCCATTACTTAATAGCGGTGATAATGGACCCATGTACAATCCACGGTGGAAATCCTTATATCCTATGGTTCACTATAGACCAGTGGGGTTAGTGTGTCTCCTTAGCACTCGAATTGAGACCTGCTGTTGAAACATTTGAGGGTCGTTTGGATGCATATAACTTTCTTTAAAATGTAAGAAAGTTATGTGTGACTAAGTTACAAGTGATACTTGGTTACATGCAATTCTGCTTGGATGCAAAAGGTAACTTGGTCACATGTCTTAATGACTTTATACTCACATCTACTTATATATAGCGACAATTGATACATCTTAACACTCAATTTAGATGGGATTAAGCTTGACTCAATGGATATCATTTTACCAAGCCCATCAAATTGAGTAGCATAGGCAATTTTTAGGGCTAATTTCATCATCCAATGTACCATAAAAAGAGGAATATGGTCTACCTGATAATGAGGTGCCTAAAGAACCATACCAATCCAATCATCAAATGGCCACACCATATAAAGCAATGGACAGCCACCCACAACAGATAATTAAATACATTTTAGATGGCATAAAACGGTATAGATGACATATAAACGGGACAGCCATCCGAGATAACTAAATACATCTTAGATGGCATACGAGGACAACCACCCAAAACACCAAGTATACTGAGTAAACTCTGCAGGGTCCACCATGATTTATGTATTTTATCCTCTCCGTTCATCCATTTTAATAGATAATTTACATCTTGAGGCAAAAAAATGAAGCAAATAAAAAACTTAAGTAGACCACACCACGGGAAACAATGTGAATTAACCGTGAACCGTTGAAAAATTCTTAAGGTCCACGAAAGTTTTGGATCAAGTTGATATTTGATTTTTCTCTTCATCAATGTCTGTGTGATCTTATGAACAGGTTGGATGATAAATAGACATCACTGCTGGCCCTAGAAAAGTTTCAACGGTGAAAATCACTATACCAACTATTTTATGTGGTATGGTCCACCTGAGTTATGGATATGCTTCAATTTTAGTTTCAACAACTTCAATGAGCTGGAAAAACGGATGGACGGTGTAGATAAACAACATACATTTACAATGGGCCCAACTAAGTTTACTCAGTACGATAAGAGCCTCCTGAGTAACTCAGTACGCAATCCGATTTCCCCAATCTACTTTCGTCAAACATTAGAAGTTGTAGGAAAAAAAAAAAAAACCAACTCGCAGGAGAGGAGGAAGGAAGAGAGAGGCTTCTTCTCAAATTGGTAGGAGGAAGGGGATTGTGATTTTTCTGTTGCAAGGCTTCCTCTTTATAGCCAAGCTCCATTAATGATGGCCACCAACATCTTCATTGAAGCCACCAACCATCTTCATTAGCAGGTAGCTGCGAATCTCTCTTGTAAACCAGCATTTGAAAAATCTAATCATTGGATGCTATCAAGTAGCATGCTACTTGAAACTCAGAGTTTTGAGATGTTAGATTTTGGCGGAAATAGAATGTAACTTGGACTTATGATGCTTTGAAGTCACAAGCATCCAAACACCAAATGCTATGAAGTTGCATGCAACTTGGACTCATCTTAACCAAGTTACATGCTATCCAAACGGCCCCTTATGTGTCTTCCAGCTGGGCTAAGCAGGTGAGACACAGTATTGCACCATTTAAAAAGTATGGTTATTCTTCCGAACATATACATGACGTAATTGTATGGCAACCCAGACCATCAAATCGCTGACCTAAGTGTTTGTGGAATGCAATAAGAAAATTGCACTGACAGGATATTATTAACAATCTGAATGTTTTCCTTCGTATTTGGATCACTCAATATTTCACTTTTAAGCCATCGCGGTCATATTGCTCAATCAGTGTGATTTTTTTTTTTTTTTTCAAACGTTCACCCCACACCCACCTGCGCACAGACACCCCCACACTCACGCCAGTAGTGGAATTTCACCACTTACGGATTGGAATCCTAGACCTTGTGTTGAGACACACTAACCCCACGTGGGTGGGTGCATCGTGTGACTAGGGTGCGTTGCGCAGCTAATTGGGTGTGTTGCATGACTAACAAAAAAAACAGCAGCTTGCCTGTGCCCAAAGCTGTGTGGGGCAACAGAAATGTCCGTGACAAATCCAATCCGTCCATCTGTTTTGAAAGACCATAGTAGTACAAGATTCCAAAAATCAAGCATATAAAAAGTTCAGATGGGCCACACCAACAAAATAGTGGGCAAAGCAACGTCCACAGTTGAAACCTTCCTGGAGCTGACCATGATGTTTATATGACATCCAAACCGTTCATAAAAATATTAACAGTCAAATAAATTGTAGGAACAAATTTCATCCTGATAGAAAACTTCTGTCACCGTCAAGAGTTCAATCTCCACTGTTTCGTGTGGTATGGCCTGCATGAGTTTTGGATCTGTCTGATTGTTAGAACCCAGTTGTATTGTGGTATTTCAAAACAGATGGACTGAGTGGATTTGTCAGGGACATCTACATGACCCCCACACAGCTCCGGGGGCTATCCACTCCCCGTGTTGAAACTCCTGCCAGTCTACCGCCGAGGTAAGGATAAGAACCCCAATCAGTGATGATTTTGAGAAATGCTCCATGGCAAAAAGAGGATCCGCATAGCAGTTCCAGGATGAGTAACCACCATTTCTTAAATGATGCAAAATTCACAAACTACTCTTCACAATTTACAACAACCGTGCTACTCGTGCTATGTATCTCACGCACCATGAGCCACATGAGTGGAACTTTCGTGAGATTCACCCATTTGTAGAGGCGTCAGTGGAACATTCCGCCCTCCAGTTCAATATGGGCCTTTGTTCTATCACTTCTCAACCACCTATTTGTAGGCCCCAGTGAGATTTTGGGGCATTGTCCATTACCTGGTTCAAGGTCTCACACAATTTCATCAGCACCATGGTTAAATGACTCGGTGCTCCACGTCGAGTCACCACTCGCCAAGTCGGGAGTGAATTGGCCTGATTCACCCAAGTCGGAACTAGCAGTGGCAAACCTGACCCAACCCGCTGACCTGTATCCAACCAGAAAAGTCAGAGCCTAGGCAATCCATTTCCTATATAGTTTGGGTCCGGGTTCTCGTCAACCCGAAATTAAACGGGATGAGTTTAGGTTTGCTAGGCGGGGGGTTAAGATTGGGTTTGCTAGTGTTGTACTCTATTTCTGGCCGTTTCTAAGAAAGCCAATCAGGAAAGACACGTGTAGCTATATGGGAGTTGCATAGTGAATACAAGATCTGCAGAGCTAGCGTTGATTAAGCAGTGCCACGACATCCATAGAATAAGGGAGACCAAGCGAAACATGGTCAAATCAACGTAAGGCCTGAAAGTGGTTACCATGATAAGTGGCAAGCATAGAAGGAAGGATCTAGAAGGCTGATCGTGCCTAAAAGGTTGTCATAACCATCAAGTCATGTGAAGAATAAAGTTTATAAATAACAGAGGAAAGCAAGGGATCTTATACCAACTAAATAACAAGTCTATTTTTCAAAGTACTCTATGTTCCTTAGCATAATCTGTCTTTTATGTTCTTTAATATAATTAACACTTCAATTTCCTTAGCGTAATTAGTAGCTTAATCTTACAATCAGGAATAGTTGTTAACTTCAACTGTAATTCAAGTTTATGCTCATACATTAGACTTAGTTTAATATGAAGCAAGTTCTTCGTCCCGAAAGGTGTTTTGTCGTTGTTCTTCACAACCGACTGTAAGTATTTCCTTTTTTATTTATCTCTGTTTGAAAAGTCCTTTCTTGTCGAAGGCAGAGGTGCAACTCACTTTCGGACGACGAACCCTACCCTCCGATAATTGTCTGATTATCTCAAACAATATTGTGCAAGTGGTTGAATAAGCGACCGATCTTATCAGGTCTTGATCATATACGGTCAAATCCAACGTATCTGCCTATCTTAGTGCTTGGGGTCATAATTGTTCGATTTGAATCGAACTGCACAGTCAGTTCTAGCATGCCCACACACATCACACATGACCGAACTTAAAACCGAGACGCAATAACTAGGGTGGACCCAGGGGTCATGAATATAGTCTACCTTTCGTTGTCTTGCTAAATGCTAACCACATATTTGTATTATATATTTATAATATAAAGTGTAGTGTGGTGGTGTTACCTTAAAAAAATATACATATTAATTTTAAAAATCCTAAACTTATAATGGTGGTTGTAATTTTGTTGTGGTAAGGGTTTGATTTTATATTAATTAAGAATTCCAACTACATAGCTGATAATTTTTCTACAAAATGACAATTTTATTTTTAATTTATTTTTATATTTTTTAATTAAATAGGTGACTTAGGTTCGAGTTGACCCATTTCTAAATAGGTTGCATTAGAGTTGAGATTTTCAATCCATTTAATAAATGGGTTAGGTTTGAGTTGGACTCCTCGTTATAATCCAAACCCAACTTGACCCGTCCCATTGCCACCCCTAGTTAGAAGTGAATCGGGGTTATCTGACCAGATTGCGTCCAACTGAACAAGTTGATTCAGACATGTTGAGAGTCCATAGTTAGCAAAAAAATGTTTTAAACTCGGTATTCCTTGGCTCAATGTTTAAAACTCGGCATTTTACAAAAGATATGCAAACTTTCTTTTTTTAAAGTTAATACCGCATTGAACCCAAACGTTTCGCTCCTTTTTTTGAGTTGAAACTACATTGAACCCAACCTTTTCATTCTCTGATTTTTAAACTTTCTGTTTTTTTATCAAAATTTTAACCATTATTTTAGGGGTTGGAACCAAATTAAACACAAAACATTTCACATATATATATATATATATATATATATATATATATATATACACTGTATGCCTATATATATACACACTGTATGCCATTTTGGTAAGTCCAAGTACTTTTAAAACCATGACTAACACAGACCATGCACCACTCCAAACAAATAATAATAATAATAATAAGATGCGTCATCCAGGCAGCCAACATAAATAAAATGGGATTTCTTGAACTCAAATACCACTTGATGAATCCGTTCGTGCCTGTTGCTCTACATCCAACAGCATCCAACAGCACCACTCCACGGACTGAATGACTGCAAACTGACCACTGAGATTCTTTGGAACTTAATGGAATGCGCACATTTACAATGCAAATCATAGAAGCGAGATTAGTCTTCTTACACTATTGTTTTGAGGGGGTGTTAATACAAGGGCATTTTCACACCGGGCTTGAGTGGGGCGGCCCGTGCGAAGCGGGAGCACACTCGGAGTGAGGCAGACCGTGCGAAGCGGGACCATGCTAAGTGGGGCGGCTCAAAAGGAGGGCTCGACCGAGACCTGGCCTAGCCTGGACTATGAGATAAAAGGACATTCCGTGCCTCCCCCATTAGCTCTTGAGCTTTTAGTGTGTTGGTCTGATGTCTTGCGTCAAATTGGTATCAGAGCAAGAGGTCTCGTGTTCTAGACTCAGCTCTGGAACCTTTGATGCATTGGTCAGATGTCCTGCGTCAGGTGTACAAGTTAGAATTACCTCCTTCACCTCCGATTATGTGAGAAAATCTGGTACCCCAATTACAACAAGCTATACAGAAAGGGCAAGCAGTAAAGCTTCATTTACAAATGTATGTCTTTAAGGGATCCATACTACACACTGACTGCGACCTTCCTTGGTGCGAATGATACATTGGATATGGATGTCTCCGACCAAGAAACCAAAAACCGGTGACAAGCTAGGGCTGAAGCTGATACAAATATCACAAAGGAGGCCCAGCAGAATCTGAGCATCAATATAGGATCTTTCCTCACGGCATTTAGCACCTTGTAAAATATCACTTTCAGTCGGCGATCTCGTAGTGCAACCTGGTAAAGGAATGCTGGTGATTCTGAAGAGAGGCCCATCTCCCTTGGGTTCTGCACGTTCGCCATTTTTGTGCGAGAACTGTAGGGGCTTGCTATTTTATGGTCCCATCCAAGAGCTTTGATCATCCATAAGTAGAGCACGTCGGCAAGGGTCCTACTAACATGCCGACGGAAGAAGACGGCCTCCTTAGAAAGCATAGCTCGGACTAATGATGTTGCATCCTGTTGATCATCATAAAAACCCATATGAGTTCAAGCACCTCTTTAATCAAATGAATGATTGACGGAAGGAGACTGTAAATGGTGTGCCATTGTCTACACAATGAAATTAGTAAGTACAAAATAATTTGAATAATTTATTAAAAGGAACAAAGAAAAAGGAAAAAAGACTAGAATAATTCAGCAATTCAGTTGGTGGTGTGGGGTGCCTCCAAATCTTTCCTAGATACTGGTGGGCAGATGCGCACGCCCTTCCTAATATTTATCTAACAGATAAATTAACATACAGTACAAATAAATGAAATCATGCAACGTAAGATATATTAGAAAAAAGAGGAAGAGAGAGGATCGTGCGGCCCTCAAAACTCCCCCGCAGACAACCCCACTCCTATTATCAAGCCCCACTTTTGTTATTCTCTTATTCACTTCCATAACTCCCAATGACCACCCATGGAGTTTATAGAAACCATTCTATCCGACTCTTTTCTAGAAAGGGCCCAGTAGCGAAAGGCAGTGAAAAGGGAAATTACACAGAAAAGGTTTTGACAGTAATAAAGAGGCATTTTTACCATAGATTAAATAAACCCATGTCCAGAAGGTAAAAGGAGAAAAGCTACATATCTTTTACAGCTCCGTCACCAATGTATCACTCAAGGATGGTGAAAAATGGCCACCCTTTTCACAGCCCTACACCAAATAACTGACCCCCACCAGGAATGGTGTCCAGGTTTCCTTTTATCATATCTAGATATGCCTTGGCAGCTTGTATCACCAAAATATCAGGATGCGGATTGGGCACAGAGTGCTACCCTTAGCCCTGACACTCCCTCCAAGGATAGTGTACAAGGTGTCCTCTCGACAACCATGATACCTTGACTATCCCTCCTACGAAAGGTATCCAGGTTGCAGAAGCATTAAGGGACCAACATAGGGAACTTTCCTGAAGAGTAATGTAAATCAATTTGTGTTAAATATATCATTGATTGGATCTAACAGCTCAGATGCGCATCCAACCACTAAAGACTCGTAATTATTGGATATCAAACCCGACAACTATAGCTTGGATCTGATTTCTCATAAGTTCAATGTGACCATTGAAGATGAAGTGGTGGGCATTAGATATCAAACCCAGCCATCCTATATTGGATGAGACTGGTCAGAAGTTTGATCCGATTGTTAAATACAAAGTTATGTGGTTCTTGTATTTAATGGCCAGACAAACAACATTGAAGAAGGCATGGTAATGATGTCAGAAGATAATCAAATTTGAAGAAAACATGCTACTGATATATGCTGTCCGATTGAATATCATGCTCTTGAAAATAACCAATAGAATTAAAGCCATGGAGCATGAATATCATGATTGATAACTGTATGGAGAATCACGAAAGGATCTCAACGAGATGGTTCGGATATAAAATAATAATAATAATAAATAAATAAATAAATAAACTATTATAAGAAAAGGAGTTGCTTTCCAATGATAGCAATAAATAAATAAATAAACCATCTGATTGCATACAAATTTGCATGTTTCACCAATGTAGGCTATCTGTTCATAAATAGGTCCTGATACGCACCGCAGTCATCAACAGTCTTCTCAACACAGCACCATCTTTAGATGGTAGAAGCCTCATGACCAAGTTTGCAACTTCAAACACACTGTTTCGTTCACTTGTACCAAGCTCAGGGCGACTTCCAGAATCTGACCTAATGAGCTCATGCATAGATTTCCTGAATCCATCACAAGGAGAAGAGAAACCAAATGTGAGACCTTACTCACTAAAATATTCAAGAATAACCGAGAAGAGTGATTTTCAAGCATATTTTTTAATTATTAACTATATTATTATTATACATACTACCCATGGGCCTTGGTAAAGGTTGATATCAGGTAGGCAGCTGGTCATCAAAGTTCTGTGAAGCTACCATGAGAAATAAGCTGATCCCAAATGGCTTAGACAAGGTTCTGATGATAATAATGGTGATGTTGACGATTCAATAGTGTACCCGCACCAAAGCCCATTACCAAATTTGAGGCCATGGAAAAGAATTATACTCTCTTGCCATGCCTTTCATATGGCAAAAGAAAATATTAGGATTTTTTTTTATTATTATTTTAAAGATTAAAGAAAAGCTTAGGATTGATGAAAGCTTCTAGAAATTTGTTTCATGGAAGGTAATGGAATTTAGGGAGGACCTAATGCAGGCAAATTCCCACCCCACACACATAAGGGGACCCACAGTGGGCCCCACTTGGGCACGCGTGTCCAGTCTGATTAGAAACAGTTTAGATGCTTGCTTGTGTATTTGGCAGGATATGCACAATGGTATAGGTATATATGCAGCACCCATAAAGCTTATGCATGATATCATAGCAAGTTTAGTAGCTTTGTAAGTCTTTCCTTATTTTTTGCTATTTGATTTTAGTGAGCCAAGTTCTGAAAGTCTTTCCTAATTGGTAACTATTGGTTTTAGAAAGTCCCTGTCAGTAACTTTAGGGGAGGGTAGCTTACAAAATAGGAAACACCAGACCAGTGTTTTAAATAGCTATGCTATGTAGCGTGTAGCTTACGCTACGTAGCGTAGCTTAGCCCAACTGCTACGTAGCTCATGAAAATAGCTTAAGTTGTATGTAGCCTACACTACATGATTAATTTGGATACGCTACACGCTTCATAGACTACGATACACGCTACATAGCTTACATTACAAGTCATTTTTCACTATAACATTAAAATCAATAATGTTTTTAATGATTTGTTACATTTTTCTATTTCAATGAAAATTCATTAGTCTTTTCAATGCTTTTAGTAAAATAATATAAGAAATAGTTTTAAATTAGTTTTGTTGCTCTTTCTTCACTTTTATACTTGATCATTACCCCTTGCTATTACTTTAGGTTGCATTTGGTTGCACCAAATATCATGAAATTTTGTTAAATTTTATTATTAATCATCTAATTTGGTGCAACCAAGTGCAACCTTGATTAAAGTAGTGTGTAGCTTACGCTACAAGCTATATAGCTAACACCTCACGCTTTAGAGGGGTGAAGGGTATGCTACACGCTATTCGCTACTTAAAACACTGCTCCAAACAGTTGTGTTCATACATATGGCCTTGGGTTGTATGCATAAAGGAGATTATGATGACTTTTAATTAAGAAATTTCCAGATGTGCTCTCTTTTATGGTTCCATAAATGCGTAGGATTTAGGTTCCTTGAGATATTATCTGTTGCAAAATTTGTTTCATTAATGGCGATTCCTACTACAAAATTCTAGAACATTATTGGAGTTAGTGTGTGTTAGTGGCTCTTTTTGTAATACCCCAAAAATTTAGGCGCACGAGTAAGTACACGAGTGCATGTCCTGTCCACACGTGAGAATTTAAATTCTAGGTCGTGTTATTCACACGCATACACACGCATACACTTTTGTAGGTATTGCGACAACTTTTAAGGCCTCTAAAAAAACTTAGCGTACTTAGTTAAGTCAGTAAACTGACCGTCACAATTAGTTATCGTTGCTAGATTGGAATATCTAACCGTCCACTTCGATTTCAAATTACGCGACCAACGTAAATCTGCTGTACGATCTCCACATCGTCTTGTACACGTGTCTAACCCTAAATCTGATCCGTACACCTTGTCCATCACTAGGCATATACTTAGATCATCTATTTCTCGGTCCTATGAACCCGCTCAGGTGTGCTTACAACACCCTAGGGTTTAGAATAATTTAAATTAGAATTTAGTTAATTATTTAATAATTTAAATGACTTTTTATATTGATAAATTAATAATAAATCATCCGTAGGGAATTAGGGTATGGTCCCTTTATTAAAGTTGTTTAGAACAAACCTTAGAACAGCGTAGAAGTGTTAAATTTCACAAAACTCGCAAATTTACAATAATTACAAAAATAACATTAGTTAAACTTAAATAAAATGGCCATTTTTAAGTTCTATGATTTATGGAGATCATTGTCATACGAAATTTTATACATTAGTTCTATGACATAATTTAACCGTACACGTCGAATTTCAGCCCTCTGATTATCCTACAAATGCTCTAATCAGAAATCGGACCATAAGTGGCCCACCTTAACTCAAATGTCCCAATCTTGGTACCAACGACTAATAATTGGTGGCCCACCTGCTGGATGGAGTGGATTTCATATAAATGTTCAGATGGGACCCGTGTGTGCAATGCACAGCGTCAGCTAAGCGGTCAAACCGCGTTTAACTTGTCTGTGCACGACGGATGGCTCGTCCGTCTTCTCCGCTGCCTCCTGCGACAGCAACGTCCGTTGCTGCCAATCTGGACGTCTCACAACATCCATCACAGTGGGCCCACTGAGAAATCCAATCCGTCCATCGAGTGCACGACCCAGCTGAACCCCGTCCGGCCGTCCGTCCAAATCTAGTAGCCGATAGATGTTTGCATGGCCCGCTCTAAATCGCTGTTCCAAATCAAGAAAATAAAGAATCTTGATCATCCGTGCTTCGGTCGTGCATGGATGGTCCAGGTAGCCTTCATACTCGTCGCATGGGCCCCTCCTAACATTCTAACGGTCGTAGATGCGAGTAGCTTCGAGGAGAATTCGTCTCCTCCAACTCAACCGATCCAACTTATTTTCGCACCCAGCCTATCTGACCGACCTGGGGAGTTTATTTAAACTCCTCTGGTGCCTTTTCAGTTTCCAGCAACTCAGAGAGTGAGAGGGAGACGTTGGAGAGAGAGAGAGAGAGAGAGAGAGAGAGAGAGAGTGAGACGTTAGAGAGAGAGGGGGGGGGGGGTTGGTTCAACCGCAACCTGCTGCCGCTGGAGTGCATTCCAAGCCAAGAAGAAGAAGAAGAAGAAGAGAAGAAAGAAAGAAAAAAAGAAGAAGAAATAAAGAAAAAAAGAAGAAGGAAGAGGAAAGAAAGAAGAAGAGGGAAGAAGAAATAAAGAAAGAAAGAGAGAGAAAGAAGAAGGAAGAGGAAAAAAAGTAGAGGAAAAGAAATATCCTGTTGAGATAGCTAGCGAGTCAACTCGCTGAGCCGACTGGGTCCAAAATTCAATTCGTTTCAAAGCTAAAGGACGTCGCAAACTGTGAGTGATTCATCTCACGTAACTTTCTTTGTTAATTTTCTTTAATGTTCTCCCCTGTTTACGTTCAATTTATAAAGTCTCATTCTCTAGTTAGGATTTTAGGCATGCTTTCATGCTTTCTTCCTTATCATGGAATCGTAAGTAAGGGATCCATCCATCTTCTATCTCTGTTCTTAAAGTTCACTTGCCAATTATCTTTTTGAATTAATTTTCTCAAGTTCTCCTTTTTTAATGCACTTGTCAGAATTCTACAACAATTCGATTTAAGATTTCTTACATGTGATGTCACTAACATGTAACCCTAGATACACATAGTATTCCCAAAATTCCATGTGACATTATTCTTAAACTTCCTGATAAAAACAACTTAGGATTAGATAATATACAATACATAACTCTTGGAACAATCTTAACTCGTCAACAAACTAAACCTTACATGACGACCTTCTCAAATTCCTCGATTGACAATAACTAAAGCAAGATAAAGAATTACCTAAATGAAGATAACACATGCACGGTGTGATTGTGCTTTAATTTTGGATATGCATTGTATGTTTTAAGAAGTGCTTCTATAACTCGTGACATGAGCATACATTTATACACTGCGACAGAACAGGAGCATGGTTGATTTGACTTTTAGTGTGCATGATTGCTTTGCCGCCTCGCTGTACCGATTAGGTGAGCATGGTTGATTTGCGACAGGTTCCTAATGTTCAGTGGCAGCGAGTTCTGGTCGTTTCACTTATTGAGCATGGTAGATTTGCTCGGTTGGATCAGTGGTGCATGGTTGATTTGCCCACTGGTGTGCATGGTTGATTTGCCGCCTCGTTGTACCAGTTAGGTGAGCATGGTTGATTTGCGATAGGTTCCTAATGTTCAGTGGCAGCGAGTTCCTAGACGTTTAAAGCTCTCACACGTATCATAACATACATGACATCATGAGAATCATGCTCCATTTATAATAAATTATAAAATGTATCAATCATAACCTCATCCTCGTATATTTCATACAATTCTATCCATTGATGATTCGCATCCTATCTCTTATTAACTGGAATATTACCTGTGATGGAAATGACCTCACTGGGCTTTAGCTCACCAAAATCACCACAGTTCCTGCAGGATTTCAGGAGGAAGAAGAAGCGGGTGAAGTGGAATATCTGGATGGTTACTTCTATTAGAAGCTTTATTTTAGATTAGGTCGTTTAATTTATTTCCTTTAAAGTTGATGTAAACAGACTTTAGTAGACTTAATTAATTCATAGAGTAGATGTAGTTGTTTAATTTAATTTACAGTTTGAGATTTAAACTATGATAAATAAAGTACCTTAGTTTAGTTAATATAGTGGTGTGTGGAATGGAATTTCTCTAAAGTTATGCTTGAATTAAGTTCACACCCTGGAACTCGGGCTTTGGGTTGTTGTACTCGAGTCTCTGATTTTGGGGTGTGACACTTTTAGTGTAAGCGCATGTGCACCTTTTTCTCTTCCTCCTGCAGTGTACTATATGTTTTATTCTAATAAAGCTTTGTGTGTGAGAGCATGTTGCTCGAACACAACATTCCCCAAAACTCTCTTCTTCTTTCTCACTTCTCACATCTTTTCTCCTTATTCCAATCACCAAATCATCTTTTACTTGGTATCAGAGACAAGATCAGGCCATTCCGCACCAGGAAAGTTGAAAGGTGACACATGAGCTTGCTAACGTCAGTAGCCATATGGCTGACGTCAACGTTGTACGGACGGATGGACCTCGTTTGAGCTGAAAGTTTAGGGGTTTGGTAGATCTTGATTTTAGAGGATTTGTCATAATTTTTTGAAAATTTTTGGAAGCTTCTTTGATGGTGTATTGGTCAAAATAGGAAGATTCGGAAGTCGAGCCACCAATAAGATTTTCTTCGATTTTTCTCAAATCGGTAAGTTTTTCTCCAGATTTTTTCCTGAAGGTGGACCCAAATCTTCCTCCCAAGCTGTTCTTAGTGGAGTTTTGAGCTATGATTGCTTTTTTATTAGGTTTTAACCCAAAATAGACTTACGGCCCTACTATTTTTGGGGTTCCTTGCATCAAATCTGACAGATTTTTTAATACTTTCGAAAGATTGGTGGTTGTTTTTCTTTATCTTGAAGGATTGAGTGAAAATGAGTTGCTTGTAGTGCCTTTTACTTAGAACCCCTCTTTCTTTTAGAAGACAAAGGACCCTCTTCTCTTGGTATGGGTTCTCTCGAATCCACCCCCTTTCAAATCACCTCCATAAAGTTGAATGGTGAGAACTACCTCCAATGGCGCAATATGTTAAAGTGTTCTTGGGAGCCCGAGAGAAGTTGTCGTATATTTTGGATGATCCTCCAAGCTCTACAGATGCCTCCTACAAGTCTTGGACAAAGAAGAACTATCAAGTCATTGCATAACTATTGAATAGTATGGACTCATCGGTTAACCACTCGATGAAGTTTTTATCCTCGACTAAAGGCATTTGGGATTACTCTTTATGATATGTTCTCCGAGTCTCAAAATTTCTCCCGGGTATTTCAACTTATTCAAGACATTGGCCGGTTCCAACAAGACTCAAGATCCTTAAAAGATTACTATTCGACACTTCGAGGCATGTGGGATGAGCTAGATCTATATCAGCCTCTTCCTTCCAGATGTAAAGATGATCATGAACATGCTCATAAGCGGTGGGATGACACTCGCATCATGCAATTCCTATAGTCGGGTTAAACTCCGATTATCTCCGTGTTCGAGATCAAGTTGTTGTACAAGATCCACTTCCCCCGTTGACAACAATCTATGCCATGTGCCAGCACGCTACGGTCTCCGCTCGTCCTTCACTTTCATTTGTGTCACCCGAAAGTTCGGCACACCTTGCTGAAAATCGATCTTCTCTTCTTTCTGGCTTTCGGGCACCCTCGAGTTTGGGACGCACTTTTATTTATGGTGGTCGTGGTAGGGGCCGTGAGGGAGATCGCAATAAAGGCGATCGTAATCTCCGTGGTCGTGGTGGACGTGGACGAGGATGAGGACGTGATAGTTCTCACATTTGTTCGCATTGTGGTGGAACCAATCACACTATTGATTATTGCTGGCAGCTCCATGGTCATGCTACGTGTGCAGCCCGCCTCTGTTACTGCCACATTTAGTCCTGAAGGACAACCTTCCACAGCCACCTCTATTGCAGTTGAGCAACCTTCTTCAGGGGAGTCTTATTATTTCTCGCGCTACATATGATGCTCTGATGCGGCTTCATATTCGTGATGTTCCTGAGCCTTCTCATGCAGCTTCGGCCCAGTCAGGTACCGCTCTTCTTGCGTCTTTCTCTCCTACCTCTTGAGTCATAGACTCTGGAGCTTCCTCCCACATGACTGGAAAGTCACAACTCTTCTCCTCTTATTCGCCTTCCTCTCACTCTCAGTATGTCACTGTCGCAGATGGATCCCAAACACCCATTTCTAGGAATTGGTTCCATTTCTCTTTCTCCTTCCTTGCCATTGTCCTCAGTTTTGCATATGCCTCGTTTTCCATTAAACTTATTGTCTGTTAGCTCTCTTACTAAATCGTTGAATTGTTCCATTACCTTCTTTCCTTCTCATTGTCTTTCTCAGGACCTCCAGACGAAGAGAGTGATTGGTGGGGGGCATGAGCGAGGAGGTGTTTATCTTCTCAATGATACATCAGTTGCTGCTTCAAGTACACTTTCTCTTGATTGAGAATCCATGACACAGTAGCACTGTCGTTTAGGCCATCCTTCCTTAGCTCGATTGAGACTTTTATTTCCATCCTTATCTGTTACTAGACCCTTACGTTGTAATATTTATGAATTGTCTAAACATCATCGTACTAAATTCCTTCCGATTACTTCTGGGAGAAAACCTTACCCTTTTGAACTGGTTCACTCGGATGTTTAGGGGCCAGCCCCAGTTACCTCCACTTTTGAATTTAAATATTTTCTCACTTTCATTGATGATTATTCTCGTATGACTTGGGTTTATCTTTTGAAATCTAAGGGTGAAGTGTTTGATGTGTTTAAAGTGTTTTATTTTAAAGTGTGCACTCAGTTTCAATGTTCAATCAAAACCCTCCATTCTGATAATGGGGGGGAGTACATGTCCACTACTTTTGTGTCCTTCTTGTAGGAACATGGTATTTTGTCTCGAATATCCTGTGTTCACACACCTCAACAAAATGGTATTGCAGAACGAAAGAATCGTCATCTTCTTAAAGTTGCTCGTACCCTTCTCATTCGTATGCACCTACCTAAACATTTTTGGGGTGATGCTCTTCTAACTGCTACTTTCCTTATTAATCATATTCCCTCTCGTATCTTGTCTTACAAATCTTCATTTACTATGTTGTATCCTCATGACAATCATTTTCCCTTACCTCTTAAAGTTTTTTGTTGTACATGCTTTGTTCAAATTTTGGATCGTAATAATGATAAACATAGCCCTCGGGCAGCAAAATATGTCTTCTTAGGGTACACTCAAAGCCAAAAAGGGTATAAGTGTAATAACCCATCGACTAGCAAGAAATATATCTCTGGTGATGTGAACTTTCTTGAGGATGTTCCATTTTTTCTCGGTTCACGATCGATCCCTCTGTGATCCTCTTGAGAGTCAGGGGAGCATAATGCTTCTCCTCTTCCCCTTGTCACTAATGATCACGGGGAGACTCTTCTCTCCCCTGTCCCTGATTCTGTTGGTGATTTGAGTGACCCTAAGCCTCTGCGAGTGTATCATCGTCGAGATAAATCTTCACACGCTCAGTCGTCCACCCTTCTACTCATTTTGGATGTTGGCTCAGGTGATTCTCCTACCTTAAGTCTAGATCTTCACATTGCCTTGCACAAAGGGTCACGATCATGTACTCAACATCTCATTAGCAACTTCTTTTCATATGATCATCTTTCACCATCCTTTCAGTCGTTTACAGCCTCCATTTCATCACAGGCTATTCCTCGGTCTCTCTCACATGCTCTTCAAAGTCCTGACTGGATGAAGGCGATGATGGAAGAAATGTCTGCTCTTAAGAAAAATCATACATGGGAGCTAGTCCCTTGTCCTCCAGGGCACAAACCCGTTGGATGTCGATGGGTGTACACAATCAAGTTCCTTCCAGATGACTCCATTGATCGTTACAAAGCCCGACTTGTTGCTAGGGGATACATGCAGACTTATGGCATGGATTACTTCGAGACATTCTCACCAGTGGCTAAGCTTAACTCTATCCGAGTGGTGATCTCCTTGGCCGTCAATTTATCCCAGCCCTTATTCCAACTTGATGTCAAGAATGTATTTCTTCATGGGGATCTTGCAGAGGAGGTCTACATGCATCAACCTCCTGGCTTTGTCGCTTCCCGTCATCCTACTCTTGTATGTCGGTTGAAGAAGGCTCTTTATGAACTCAAACAGTTCCCCGCGTGCTTGGTTCAACAAATTTAGTCAAGCTCTCATAGAGTTTGACTTTGTTCGTAGCCATGCCGATCATTCCCTTTTTATATGTCGCCGATCAACAGGCATAATGATTCTCATTGTGTATGTTGATGATATTGTTCTATCAGGCAATGATACGGTTAGAATGGGGAATATAAAAGAATTTTTAAAGAACAAGTTTGAGATCAAGGATCTTGGTCATCTTCACTACTTCCTAGGCATTGAGGTTGCTCAATCCAAAATCGAGGTGGCCTTGTCCCAACGCAAATATGCGCTTGACTTTCTCACTGAAACCGGCATGTTAGGTTGCAAACCTGCTACTACCCCGATGGATTCAGCCAGATGATGGTACTCTCCTCTCTGATCTTGGAATGTATCGTCGACTTATCTACTTGACTATTATTCGCCAGATCTCTCTTTTACGATATGTGTTGTTAGCCAATTCATGCAAGCTCCCCGTTCCTCATATCTTACAGCTGTCTACCACATTCTCCGATATCTTAAATCGGCCTCAGGCCTTGGCCTTCGCTTTCAGTCTCATGGACATCTTCATCTTTTGGACTATTCCGATGCCAATTGTGCAGGTAGTATTAATGATCGTTGATCCATGTTCGGCTTTTGTACCTTGTTAGGTGGCAATCTTGTCACATGGAAAAGTAAGAAGTAGCCGATTGTTGCTCGATCCTCGACTGAAGCAAAATATCATACTATGGCTCATGCAACTTGTGAGCTCATGTAGCTTCACACCCTTATTGTTGAATTTGGCTATACTCCTGCAAGTCCTCTTCCTCTGCATTGCGATAACCAGGCGGCCATACATATTGCTCGTAACCTTGCTTTCCATGAGCGCACCAAGCATATTGAAGTGGACTGTCACTTTATACGGGAAAAAGTTGCCTCTAAGGAAATCATCACTCATTTTGTTCGCTCTGGGGATCAACTTGCTGATATCCTTACAAAGTCTTCAAGTAGAGATGGTCTTCATCGTGTTCGTGACAAGTTGGGCATGATCAACATCTATGCTCCAACTTAAGGGGGAGTATTGGTGTTAGTGTGTGTTAGTGGCTCTTTTAGCTCTTTTAGTGTAAGTGCATGTGCACCTTCTTCTCATTTTCCTGCAGTGTACTACATGTTTTATTCTAATAAAGCTTTTTGTATGAGAGCATGTTGCTCCAACATAACATTCCCCCAAACTCTCTTCTTCTTTCTCACTTCTCACCTCTTTTCTCCTTATTCCAATCACCAAATCATCTTCTACTTACATATGGTTTAAATTCGTGAAACTAGTTCTCTCAGAATCTACTTTGCGACTTTGCATCAGGACCCCTTGACATGGAAGCCTTGAGCCTGTATAATTGGAGACCCACGATTTGGTAATCCAGATTGTTGATCTGATGGACCCCATCATGGATAGACTATGATCCAAAAATGTCCATATGGGACAATCATAACCTTCAATCAGTTCTCTGAATAATGTGCTGAAAAATAACACAGCAATTGTCCACATTCAATGGAAAAACAAGAAAACAAAGATTGGATGGCTAGAATGCTCTAACCAAGGAGATTTTGGGGGCATGAACAGTTCACAGTAGAGCCCATCAAATCAATTGGCTGGATCACCGAACATGGACCCCACTTATACAGACTGAAAGACCAAGGATACTAGCATACCCTCAGGTACATGATCATATAATTTGTCTAAAAGATAACCACGATCAACAAAAAACACCAATGGAGTTATAACGTAATTATGTAAAAGGATCTTATACCATTGAAATGCTGCAGCTTACCTAGTTGCACCTACTCTCAAGAACAGTGCAAGCTTCTGCCATTGGAATTCCTTCTGCTTGTTGAAGACTACCTACATTGGCATGATGAAATCAAGCATTGAAACCAATGATGATCAATTTATTACTGAAATTAATTGTTGCAGAAGTACATAATTTTCCAGGTTTATTCAAGAAATGCACTTGGGGAGAAACTGTAGGGTAAAATGACATAACCCATAAATCATATGAATTTTAGTTGTCTGATGAACAAAGATATACCGAGTGTAAGATTCTCCTCGTATCAGGTGAATTATCAGTAAGAAGTTTCTGAATAACATAAGGATATGCAGCTTGAAATGTCTTAAAATCTCGATCTGCCGCCACTGCCAAGCCTGATGAATAGAAGAAGAGTAAAATAAATTGAGTCCTTGAAATTGTCAGGAGCGATGGATGTTGTAACCTTTTCAGCAAGGTATCCCAAAACGGTCAGGCCGATACGTAACAGAAACGGTCATGACCGTTACGCGTTACAGGGTCGAAACGGCCGTTACAGAAAAAACAGGCTGTAACGGACCGATACGGCCCCATATCGGACCGTAACGGCCCCGTAACGGTCCTGTAACAGTATTTATCAAAAAATAAAAAAAGGGCCGTATCGGCTGATACGGGGTCCGTAATGGCCTGTATCGTAACAGTAACGGTGGTGGCTGTTACGGCCACCATTATCGTTATGGAACACCTTGCTTTTCAGCCATGTGTGTTAATGGGGAAGTCAAGAGAAAGCCTTGATTTAGTGTTTATCCCTCTTTAAAGCTTTATATTATAATTTATATAGACAAGAATTTCCTATTCACATAGACTAATGACAATAATATCTAAAATGTCAGTATTTATAACAGCACAGGTCAAGTGATTTAAATAATAAAAGTAAACCTTTAACTTCATAAGACCTGGACTAATGCGCATTCCATAAAGTCCTTCCAGGACAGGCTAAACAAACATACAAACCAACTGGAAGTAATATGGCCTATCTTACCTTCCAAGGAAGCCAAAGAGCGTAAAACTAGTGTATAATATGGCGGCATACGAAAATGATACTTGAAGGCTACAGACCAGATTTTACCAAGAACCTTCAAAAGACAAATAGTAGCCATCAGTCATGTTTGAATTTAAAGCAGCAAGAGGTAATACATAACACATATACAAAAGAAGGAAAAAAAACAAAGATAAATTCATAAAATACAATTACAAATTATCCTGAGCAAGAGAAAAGAGATCAGTACTTGAAATAAATCCCTAATTCAATATAATCATAAAGACAAATTCATCGAAAATTTGGGTGTTCAATGCTGGGTGAAAGATACGAAGTTACAAATATTTTCTTGTTTTTGATAAAAGAAGATAGATATACTATGGCGATTATATATCCAATATACAGAACGTCTCGCCTACAACTAGCCATAAATGCAACTAACTAGTTGAGGTGTGAACCCCATCATGGGCAATCCAATAGGTCTAACAGGGCTGCCCATAATGAAAATGGGATTCCCCAAAATTCATGCCGATCCAACCATCAAGTGGGCTACCACATGAGTCTTGGGGTTTTTGGATAGTTGTCCATTGTTTTCTATCAAAGTGGTCCACCTGATTATTGAAACAGAATGATTTTTGGGCCATCCCATTTTCATGGTGGGATAAAACTACTAGATGGATTGGATGATATACAACATGGCAGGCCCCACATGCAGCTACTTGCATTTTTTTTCATCTACAACTAGTAGCGTGTGAAATCTTCCCACATATATACATCTATACATGGGAAATGCTAACATCCAACTGGTTGAACGGTAAGTTACCTTCCACCTACCAGATAACTTTGAACATGTTATGTGAGTGCGACATCCAACCCGTCCAATTGGTTGGCCCCACCATGAGGATCAACTTGTGCAAAAATCAGACCCTTTCACTCATCCCATACTTATTTCGTTATTTATCAGCTGCTGCACATTATTTTCCATGGAGTGGCCCACTTGATGACTGGATGAGGCTAATTTTTGCATAAGGTGATCTTCATGGTGGGACCAACTATCAGATAGGGTGGATGTCGTGTGTACTATGTTTGTTAATGTATTTACATATATATAGACACACATATACATGCTGAAGTTCAATCAGTTAGATGACAGTTACCGTCCAACCAGCAGATAACTTCCAAAACCTGTCATATACGTCCAAGATCAACCCGTCCATTAGGCTGGCTCCGCCATGAAGGTCACCTAGTGCAAAATTCAGCCCGTATCATGTCCATTGATATAATGAAATAGTATAGGTGTGGTCTGGATTGGGCTGATCTTTGCATTAGGACCTCGTGGTAGGGTTAAAGCTTTCAGACAGGTTCGATGTTGCAGACACATAATAGGATCGAAACTATCTGCTGGTTGCATGATAAATTGGCGGGCAACTGGTTGGACATGAGAACATCTCATGTGTTACTACTTATAGATGAGAAAATCAAGCAAATAGTTGCATGTTGGGCACATCAGTGTATGTGTATGGCATCAAATTGTCCACCAAGGTCCCCCCACCATGAAAATGGGACACTCCAAAAATCAGGCCAATCCAATAATCACATGGACCCCCATTTGAATTTGGAGGTTTTTGGGTGGTCCTGTATAGTTTTCTATACCGTGGCTTGCCTAATATTGGATCGGCCTGATCTGTGGAGCATTCCATATTCATGAAGCAGTCAGATGGGTTAGATGCTATACACACACCACAGTGGACCCCGCACAGAGCTAGTTGCATGGTTTTCTCATCTAGAACAGTTGCGTATGAGACATTCTCCGCATAAGATAATATATATACCAAGAAAGGGGGGGAGGTATTAAGGACTAATGAGGTAACATGAATCTAGATGATGATGTCAGGAATGATACATAGCACTACAGAAGGAACATTGGATGATTACAAGTACGTGTAGATAGCAAACAGAAAACTCCATAACATGAGACAATTTTCCCCTAGTAAGTTCATCCATATGATTAGATGATTTTTCAATGAATTATGATGGTATCATAACTTGAAATTCAACGTAAGTGGATATAGAAGATAGTGCATGCGTCAAGATAGAATGAAGAGACATCAAAGTAGAAGTCATAATAAGATCAGATACTGACCCTACTGAACTTGACATCAGGAATTCCATCTTTAAAAGAAACTTCACCCAAGGCATCTTCCAATTCCTGAGTCATTTTTCCAACTTGACCGTCAGGCACAGCTTAAAGTCAGCATGTGAGAGAATACACCCTCAGCTCTAAAGTTATTATAAACTGATATAAAAGAACACCCTACCATGGTCACACGACGGATATTAGTACCAGGCCTTACAACATCCATTTCTGTCAGATCATAAACAAGAGCACCCCAATCTCCATTTACTATGTGCAAAATGGATGCAAGCATGGCAAACTGATGTTTCCTCTTCATCCGACAAAGCAAACCAAAATCAAGAAACCTAACAAGCAGATTTCAAATGAATACCGGAATACTTCTTGGACAAGAAAATAATGAAGGAGATATGTGCAATCAGTGAAAAACACAATTAGAACTTGTGGCCTTTGCTAAATGAAGTATCAAGTCCAAGTATGATAGATGAAGAAAAGGGTCGATAAGGTACCCAATCTGTCCAGCGGGTGTATAACACAAGTTCCCAGGATGTGGATCAGCATGCAACAGGCCCGTTTCGAGGAGTTGAACAAGTGTTGCTTCCACCCCTTTGTTAACCTTGAACTCAAATGAACACAGATGACACAGTAAATCAATTTCTAGGAATGGTGCATCAGTAGAAAACTACCAAAATAAAATTTAAAAAAATAAAAAGAGGATAGTAACAGAGCTGATCTATATGATACTCAACCAAGGATATGCATCACACCCACAGGTTTTCAGTTTGTATTAGTGTCACCCATGGTTCAATGACCCAGAGTATTGATCTAATGTGCCACACCATTGGTGGACCATTCCCCGAAATTTTCTCACATTGAAAGATCCTAGCCCTCCAATCTTCGGCCTTTGTTAAGTTGAATGTGGACCATTGCTGCATTTCTTCTCTTGCATAGGATTCTACCAACAGGAGAGATTTGTGCATGGTTTGTTCACAGTGGCACTCATCATATCAACAAGTCAAATCACTAAACCATGGACCTCTTCCATAAACTGACCCGAGATTGTAACGCCCCAGATTTTCGAGATTTATTTGAAAATTTTTGAAATTTCATTTTTAATTTATTTTTTATTAATTATCGTACATTTACCGTTGATTTACGAATAGTGGGACATCCGTAAGAGATCCGATAGGGGACCTTTTACAAAAGTTGCTTAGAATGATCCCATAAACATCGTTGAAAGATCAGATTTCAAAAATCACGCACTTTTCAGATAATTACGAAAATACCATTAGTTAAACTTAAGATGCCATTTTTAAGTATTATAGTTTCTAACGATCACTTTCACGCAAAACCCTGGATTTAAGCTTTTGGGCACATATTAACCATACAAGTCAAATTTCAGCCCTTAAATCATAGTAGAAGTGGTCCAATTGTCAAATCAGCCCCTTAACCCTTGATTTTCATGTCCATCGAGTGAGGAAAGTAGATGGTTAGTCGTAGTCGAATATTTCTCTTCATATGAGTGACTTGGATCGTCTTTATCATGGACCAATAATTTGATTTGAATGCCCCACTTTGATAAGCCTCTTTTTTATGCGCGAAGTTATCCCGTTCTAGAAATTAACGAGTTATCAACTCTTTTTAAATCTAAACCTTTCAATTTACCCATTTCTCACCATCAATCGCTTCTCAAATTTGGACCACCCATTATAGTCATATGACTACGAGTTTATACAAAATTTAGACCCCGATCTATAATCCTACACCGTTGAACCACAAAGCCAACCCCTTCCTTTTCCACCAAAAGTTGAAATTTCAGATCTAGGCATTTCTCACCATCAATCAACCATTAAACTTTGTACAATTGTTTGCCTATCATGACTACATATTTTTCCAAATTTTGGACCCTGATCATCAGGCGTAGACCGTTAATTGAAATTAAGCCCATTTTAGCACCCGTCAGGCCATTTTCAAGGATCGGCCAATCTAAAATATGGATCATCAAGAAATTTACGTATTCTGACTCTACTCTTCGAGCTTGATAAGATGAACGGATTGGAATTGATCAAAGATCACCCAAATATTGAGATTTGAGAAACCCACCTCAAGAGGTTGTTACACAAGACCTCACGCGCACGCCCTTCTTTTCTCTCCCCATATGCGCACATCCCTCTCAATATTCCTACTACGCACCTCCAAGCCCTTCTCCTAACCCTAGCCTCCATGCCCTAGAGAAAAAGAGAGAGAGAGAGAGAGAGAGAGAGAGAGAGAAGAGAAGGGAGTTCTTTCTCATATTTTTTCAGCGGCTAGGATCTTCTACAACCCTCTTCTAAGTCCATCCTAAGGTAAGGATTTTCCTTCAAGCATTTCATTAATAATATTACGATTATCATAAGTTCTTTTGTGACATATGAAATTATTTTATTTTGAGTTGTTGATCCATATAATATGAAGTTTAACGTAGGATTTAAATGAATATTATTACACAATGATGTGATTCCTTATTTAGATTTTTTACTAAGAAACATGTGTATTTGTATTATTTATCTTTGTGAAATCTATGCTCTTATTATCTTAGTCTATGTGTTATAAGTAACATTGGTTTTCATATTGTGACATGAAATATGTGTATAAGATCATCATATGGACATCCCATTATTGTATACTCTTTGTCCCTAAGTTGGTAAAATTATTCGATGTAGAGAGATGGAACCCGTGAGAGGTGTCCATGATGGAAGAATATATCTTGACTTAACTGAGAGAATGAAGTGATTGTTTGTCAATGGATCCTTATATGTACATGATGCTTGATTGGATCCATTTACATTACATGAGTATTTTAATGAATTTGGTCATGATGTACAAAATTGGCTTCTTGGGACATGATGAAATCATAAAACGAGACAATGAGTGGACACTAATGGTAAATAAATTCTCATGAGCCGAGGTTAGTGCTATGGACACTAAGCCCGAGCTGTCAACCTATGCCGAGTCGCTTGCGATTCCACATAGTATCCAGTGAGTTGCTAAAAATGGTTGTATGTAAAATACTTAATAAAAGGGGAAACAAACTCATGCATACACTAGGGCTCGACTTGGTGAGTCAGCCCCTCTAGGTATCATGGATGAAGTTTTGGGAATTTGTTCCACTTCCTACCATGCACTATCTAGTGAAAGTGTATTGGGGGTTTCCCGCTTCCATTAGTTGGATTAATCTCACTCTGGTGACTAGTGTCTGACGGGTGTGTATGAGGTGTCTCAACCTTGGGCTTCCCGCATTCGTTTAACGGGTGTATATGGGGTAACTCAACTTGGGCTTCCCGCATTCGTTTAGTCAGGGTCCTTAGCCAAAGCATGCATTCCATGCATCGCATTAACAAAGATTTTTACTTGATTGTTTTGTTTGAATAAAGATATTATTGTGTTGCGTTATTCTGTGTTTTGTACATTATTATTCTTGATTGTCTTGGAGGGAATATTCCCCACTATGATAGCGTTTAACGCTATCCCAATCGCAATTTAGATGATGCAGGTGAAGATCCAGGTATTGAACCTGACTTTCAAGGTGAAGAGTTCGATGGTTCGTACGATCACATGGCGGATGAAGACGTTGAAGGAATTTAGTTGATATTTTCATTTATTAGACATTTCTTTTTATTAGTGGTTACATTTATGAAAATTATAATAAGTCTTCCAGAGAAGACATGGTTTAATATTTTGATTGATTAGAATGAATATTGGTTGGTTTCCTTATTTAAACATTGATGATGAAGTAGTAAGTTTGATAGAATAAGATAAACATTTATTTCCGCCATTGTATTTGAATGCTATATTTCATTATTTACAAATCAATTAGTCCATGATTTACTTGGGAATTCAGCCGTCGTGTTATACACGAGAGTCGAAAATCTCGGGTCGTTACAGAGATACTATGACTATCCTTAGGTCAAGGATTACATAATTTCTCACTAACAGATTTGGAAAGATCAAAAGAAGAAAACATGATGCGAATATCAGTGGTACACCCTTTAGAGTATACCAAAGGAGGCGACATCGCAGATCGAGTGTTGAAGCAGATGAGCTGATGTGGATGGACACTGGACCCATCGGGTTGTTTCATTGATGGTTCACGAAGACCCCGCACACGTACATACACATATGGAGGCTTCTTTCGTTGGAAATGTGTGTGGGCTATTGATTTGGAGCTTATCGACCATGGATCCAAGATTGGATGGCAATCGGACCGTTCGATTCTTCCGATCAAGCCATCCAACCGTTGGATCGCCCTAAGGCCCACTTCAGTGGCCCGTTGTTGAAGCTTCAATTTATACATTTGCCAACCCATTACATCACATTATATGCATGATTTGCATGCTTAAAAGACCATTCTAATGCATGTTGTATGAATATAGGATATAGAGAGAGACTTCACTCCATTGATGCTTAAAAGACACATTTAGGAGCCTTTGATGAAGACCCAAGGTGGGCCAAAGAAAGAAGAAAGAAAGGAGAGGAGAGAGAGGAAGAAAGAAAGAAAGAAATTGTGAAGAAATGAGGTCCGACCGGTCATGACCGGTCGGCCAAGGGAGTCATGACCGGTCTTGACCGATTGGCCACCCTCCTACCCCTCTGTATAGGTCACTGGACCAAGGACCAGTGTGGTCCGACCGGTCTAGACCGGTCGGCCAACAGATCGAGCACTCTCTGGACTCTCTGGACCTCTGCTAGACCAGTCTAGACCGGTCAAGATCGGTCGGCCAACAGGTAGCCAGTATATTTCAGCAGCTTTCCAGCAAGCTCCGAAAATCATGCGTTGCGGGAGTCCTTACGCAATTCTAGAAGTTTCTGAGGCGGTAAAGCCTCTCTACTATAAAAGGACACCTAGGGGTGGATTTAAAGACATCACAGAAGGCTTGGGAAGTCGTGGGAGGTGAAGGAGATCGCTGTGGAGCGTCTGTAACTCCTCCAAACTCGGTTTTTCTATGTTTTTCGTAGTTTTTCCTTTGAGCTTTAGTTTAACCTATTAATGGTTGGATAAACCTCTTAGCTAGGGCTAAGAGTTGAAGCTTTTAGTTGTTTGCAATGCTCAATTCGAATTAGCTCAAGTATTTTTTTATGAAGAACACTTCTAGTTCAAGTTTGAAATAAAGTTAGTATTTTTAGTTAATCTTATATCACTTGTGATTGCTCTTACATAGGATGTTTTGATTACTGAGATTGCTTAATGCGGGTGTTGATTGATAGGATTTTGGGTTGTAGAGATCCTAGATTCATCATGATATGCTGGATGCTAGGGGATCTTACAAACTAAGTTTCCTAAAAGCTTATCTAAAACTAAACTAGAAGAGGTTTTTATCTTTTGATTTAATCTGAGATAGGTGTTTATGTATTGATTTTGGTTCAATAGAAGTTCAATTCATGCTTCTAAATCAAGTCTAGTGACAAGGCTTGAGGAAGAATCATGAATGTGATCTTACTTGTTTTGTGAAGGATTGGGTTGTGTGATTGAATACACCCAATGCCTTAATTGATTATGAGAGGACCATATCAGTAGATGATCCATCTATGTTAGATGCATTATGATGATTTGATTGCTCTATATTCCGATTGGATAGGGATAGAACTCCGATTCCAATTGTGTTATTGGCTTGAATGGTTTGAATTGGCATTGTGAATGATTATTAGTGGATCATTGGCGTTCTAGTGTTTATTTCCTTGATTTACTTCTTAAGTAGATAGATTTATGTTCTTAATTACCATCCATCATTACAAATCTGAATTTAGCCCATCCTAGTTATAAAACTTAGAATTGTTACGACAATCCCTGAGGATCGACCTCGGTCTTACCGAGAATTATTACTACATCGTAGCCTTGCACTTGAGGCGAGCGAACACCCGTTTCTAGTTTGCTTTATTTTATTTATTTTAGTTATATTTTCGGATTCTATGGACGGTTCAGATGTTATTTTTGGATTAGGGTTTAGTTTATTTTCACGTTTCGACATCAAGGACACATGTAATTTCATTCCTTTAGTTTTTCTATAAATTCAAGAGGGGGGGGGGGGGGGGGGGTGGAAGCCCTAGCGGAGTTTTTATGAGAAAAAAATAATTTTCCTTCGAAGTTCTTCGATGCACAGGTTAGGGTTTTAGGATTGGCCCCAAGGTGTTGAGGATTCCACCCGGAGTTTCTCATTGTCTCTTCTTTTAATCTTCAAGGTGCGTGGAAGGTAAGATCATTCTTTTTTCTTTGTGGAAAACTTTTATCCTCTCATTCCCGAAATCGAATCTTTTTCCTTTTCCTCTTTCTTTCTTCTTCGAATTTTCCCCTTTGTGCATGATCGGTAAAAACGGGATTGTTGGCCATGAGAACTTGATTCAAACTTGAACGTGGGCTGGCCTATGTTAGGTTTAGGGATATCCTCATATCCCTAGGTCCCCTTTTACTTGTTTATGTGCGTTTATGCTATAGGATATGATCTTGACAGATTTTCATTATCTCATTGTTGAATTCGCCTAATCTCTTAGTTGATAATAGATAGTTATATGAATTCTTTGCTTGAATGTCTACTTATTGATCTCACATATATTTAGAGTTAGGTCATCGCATACCCTGCATTAAAACAGAATGTATTGCTAGTTGATGCTCACACAAGCTACAGATACATTTTGTAATATATAACTCATTCCTACAAAATCACAATGCAGCTAACCAAAACCTGCAATCTTTCTTTCTTTCTTTCTTTTCTTTTCTTTTTTTTTTCTTTTTTTTTTGGTTTAAGAAAAGGTGCAGTGGAATATATTTGTTTTTCTTCATTTTGATAATAAGAAGGAAAATGAAGGCAGAAGAATAAAAGAAAACTCCTGTGTTCACATAGGACCATAACACATGTTAATGATCCACAACTAGAATCCATTTTAGATCCTCACATAGGTTTCAACAAAGTGAGGCAAAACTAGGGAACAGCATAATGAAAAATGTCGACACTTACACATGCAAAGAATTATGAATCCAAATTAACCATTCATTGTGTGTGGCAAGATCAACGTTGTTGTCGTGATAACAACAACAACAACAACAACATCAACAATAACAATAACAATAATAATAATAACCATGTCCCAGCAATTTCGGTCAACTTTATGAATCCTGTTTCACCACTCAATACAATCTTAAGGCCCAATCGTTGGCAACTGAACAAACCTTTACATCTCCTCTCACCACCTTATCCAAATCCTTTTAGGGATCCCTTTCATCCTCTTTACAAGCCTCACAACCCTAATATATGTTCCACTCCTGCAAGCCATTTCTGGTCTCCATTGCACATGACAGGACAATCCCAATATGCTCTTGACGTTTTCTCTCTTTTTGAAACTACTCCTAGGCTGCTTTAGACGACCTAATTCTTTTATCATCTATGTCGCACAATACAAGATGACAACAATAATTCATCATATGGATATGAACAAGTACAATCTTGCTTGGCAATCTCATCTGGCATTGCATGCTAGAGACCTTAACTGCTTGCAGATTTCCTTTCCCAGACAATGCACCATAGTTGGACTAAAGTGCAGTATCAGGCATAATTGCATTGGCATGTGAGTTTGTTGGGTAAACACGTGTCCGTGGCTCCCTGATATTTTCCAAATACTCATGCATGACCTTTCATGTGTGAGGGTACCCGAGCTTAGTGGGTTCATCTGCAATGCATGCACTATACATCAACTATTCACAAATTCCTTTTGTGAGTAGCACGTAATAGTTGCGCTAAGGTGCAGTGTGTGGCTTGATGAGTTGGAGTGTTAGTCACCTTGGCAATCATGTGTTCATAACCTTCCATGTGTGTGGATGCTTTGGGCTTAATGATTTGCCTGGCAACTGCCCCTTCACAACCCTACTGTGTTTGCTGGCCCTTTAGGGCATGTATGTAATAGTTGCATTGGGGTTCAATACTACACTGGACCATGTTGGTGTGTGAGTGGTATTAGCCATGGCCAACTCCAAGAGCCCAGATAGAGAAGGTTGATGTCTGGCGGGTAGCTGACCGTAAAACTTCAGCCAATCTACGTTACAATACCCAACCCCAAATTAAAAGCTAAGATGACAGTGAATTGGTGATAATGATGAATATACGTATGTACTTGCAGACACGCTTGTCTATGGATGACCACCATGAACAGAACCATGTGCCCACGTAAACACATTTATAAAGGTATACAAAAGGTTAGTTAAAAAGGAGAAGAAGAAGAAAGAAAGAAAGCAAGAAAGAAAGCAGGGAAAACTCATTCAATAATGAAAATTTAAATTGTTCTGATGACACGGCATCCAATTCTATTTCCTGAGGACTTTTTATTGAAACAAAAGAGAACGAAAAAGTTGACAAACAAGTTGCATATGATGTTAATTGTTACCATATCAAGAAGATGCTTCTTAGCCAGTTGTTGCCTCTCCGCAAACCCAACACCATGCTTATCAGAACCTTGGGATAGAAGAAGCAACTCATTTGGATTTTCACCAACCACCCACTCCATTGTCAGAACTCTCTTTCTGCTTAAATGTTTAAACACTTTTGGAACGTACATAAACGGAAAGCGGGCATGAGTTTCCTGTACAAGAAAGTAGTGCAATAGCTAAGTGAAGAAGAAATGTATACATAATGCAAATTAATTTACAGACATAGTCGTTTGCTCGTGTGCATCAACATAAAGTGGAAAGTGATTTAGGCCCCAAAAGAACTTTAAAGACTTTTAATAGTCAATAACCCAAAAGAATGAAAACAGATAATAATTTCAAACAACAGGTACCAAGAACTCAGAAGCATTTGCAGCCTCTAAACAGTAATCCAACTCCCCAACTAAGCCTATCCCGAGCTCATCTGCATAAAGGCGAAGATCGTTCTTCCTTTTTGCAACTTTCTGCACAAGCTCCAGCTGCAGCAATTAATTAACAAATTACCTTTAGAATAAACACCAGATATAAATACCAGTAAGTGAACTGACTCCATGACAGACAAGCGAACAGCATTCCTTGTAGAAACTTGATGCAGAAGATGTAATTCACAAGATTCCTACATTCCTACTGACACACTTTAGTCCAAATAGAAGTAGTCAAGGAAAGGTAGTCCAGGCAGCATGTGGGTATGAGATATCAAGTAGGTATTTAGGTCATGGGAAATTAAGACACTACAAAATAATAGGCAAGTGCAAAATATCTGACACCATCAGCCATGAAAGGTGGATAGGAAGTTTTGGCTATCAATATACCATGGAAGTGGAGCACATCCAACTTAAGAAATCCTCTGAATATGGAAATACACTGTCAGCAATCTATACTTCTATTTCAACTAAACTATCGTTTTGAGTACCATTTCATCACAACAATGGAGCATAAATGAATGAATAAGGGCAGTAAAATTCACTACACTGTCAATCAGTATGTTGTGTGAGAAGGCATCTGGAAGTAGGGTACTCACCCTTAATATAAATAAGGTAATTAATGCATGCATTGAGAAATGCTATTCATTTGGTATTAAATTTTGATTCATTAATGCATCGTTAGTAAGCAAAAGATCGAAACTTTCAACCAGAACATATTATTCCAGAAAACGAAACCAAGGAATGCCTTTGCTGCAGCGTAATTTTGCTAATGAGATTCATATAACAAGCATATGCATACACTAGGGTTCGAGCCTTTACCTCGTTGGAAGACTCTGAGGAGTTTCAACAAGAGGTCTAGGTATCGAAACCCATAGGGTGAAACTCCCACTGCTAACCGCACTAGTGGGTGCGACGTATGACTGACCGGGTGGGTGTGTACCGCGATTAACTGGGTGGGTGCGTTGCATGACTAACAAAAAAAAAAAAAAAAAGCATATGCATACACTAAGTGACATCACACTGTAGTTCTTATATAGGTATACAATTTATCAAAGCTTTAAATAAATATGTACAGGTCACAACGTTGATTTTAAAAAAGAAAGAAAACAAATTAAATACTAGAAAGTTTGAAGCTATAAAAGCTCAGAACAGGTTAATGATCATACCCCAATGCGGAGGATATAGACATCTAGCGCAACTGCATGACGCAGGTTAGGCCGCTGAACTTTTATAGCAACAGTACAACCATCAGAAGTACACCCACGATAGACCTGGAATGCATATCGCCAAAAACATTCAAGTTCAAACATCAGAAATTGTATGTTGATAGACCTGGAGTGGACGCTCAGAAAATATGCACGGAACTCCAAAGCAATAAAGATACTCAAAACATATTAAGAAGAACAAAATGCCATGGAAACTCAAAAGGAGAGGCTTAGTTAAAGATAGCAGCAGCACTGCTAAGCTTCAAGGGCAGCAAACCTGTGACCTGAAAACTATAACCAGTATGACCAAATCCATCTTATATGGATATTAAATAAGTTATGGAAAAGGACAAAGGAAACAAAGGCTGATATTTTTTATGGTATTCGACAATAGGAAAGAGAGGGGAGTACTGAAGAAGAAAATGAGAGAACTTATGCCCCTCTCTCTATCTCTTTAATTATAAAGATTAAGAAACAGTTACAGTAAATGAGGATACATGCAATATTGATAAACCACAAGAGAGAAACATAAGTTTATAGTACTCTGTAGGTCTGTATACATCTGAAAGTTTTAAAAAAGGCTAATCCAAACACTTTTTTTTTTCTGATTATCCTTTGGATATACACTGTCAAAGAACGATACTAGGACAACGATAATCAGAAAAGCAGTCTCAAGTTAGCCGCAAGACTATTACACTTTGCTATAAATACTATTACAGGAAAACCATAACTAAAACATATGAAGGCCAGCATATGCTGACAATTAAATTCCTTGACATTTACAAGGCAGGGGATTTTTTATTTTTTATTTTTTGTTAGTCATGCAACGCACCCACCCTGTTAGCTGCGCAACGCACCCACACGGTTAGTCACACGATGCACCCACCCACTGGTGGGGTTAGTATGTCTCCTTAGCACTCGAACCGGAGACCTGCTGTTGAAACACCTAGGCGTCTTCCAGCTGGGCTGGCAGGCGAGAAACTATAAGGCAGGGGATTATAATGAAAGAAAGAGAGAAAAAGAAAGGAAATGCTCTCCAAGCGTTCCAATATGCAAAACCTTATAAAGAAAATGAAGAGTAAAAAACGACACTTTGCAAAAGCATCACATGCACAAAACCCCACTTCAAACAGAAGAAAGTTGAATAAATTCACACTGCAAAGACAAGAAAACCCACCAAACATAACCTTAATCAACATAAACACCACAATTAAGTAAATGAAACTGTAAGATACTGTTAAGTCAAGCATAATCACCTGGCCAAACGAAGCAGCAGCCACAGGTTTGTCAGAAATGAAGCTAAAGACTGTTTCTACGGGACAGCCCAATTCTTCCTCAATGATTTCCATAGCTGTGGCCCTAGGAAAGGGAGGGATTTGATCATGCAATTCAGATAGCACCTGCAATCATTACCCAAAGAACACTACAAGTCAAGAGACTCAAGTCTCGCAGATCCCAACAGAACATATTTCAGGACTCAGAACAAAAGATTAGCTGGTAATAAATCTGAAGTTCTTGGTGTTAGAATGGAGGAAAGGGACAATTGAAAATATTGCTTCAAGCATGCAAAGCAGGCTCTTGTCAATCTACATATTTGGGTTTGCCTCTATGTGTTGGTAAAGCTTCCAAGAAACTTTGCATCCAGTCTTGCAGATAATCAAAAGAAGACTATCAGCACGGGAGAGTGAGTATTTGTCATTTAGTGGAAAAGATTAAGGCCACTCTTGTGATTATACTTATTGATGAGAGTTTAGAAGTGTACATTTAGACCCTCTAACCAGTGTTATTTTGCATAGTTTTCAAGTGAAAAACACATATTTAGAGTCACATTACATGCATAACATCATTTCACATTTTACATGTTTAATGCCTATTAATCCATGATTTTATGTGTAGGATTTAATGGTAGACCCAAGAACAAGGTGGACCAAAGCAAGGAAGCCCAAAGTTCCAATTGTATGGAGAAAAAGCCAAAGAAACAGAGAAAAATGAGCCGAACGGTCAAAGTGCAAGAATTGGAGATCAGGAAGCCACACAGGGTGTCACATGTGCGATCATGCCAGCAGGAAGGGTTCGTATGGCTGAAATTATATCTTGAAGATGCTGGATGGGTCATATTGGATCAAAAGACTTCAAATGGGCCACCGTACAGTTGAGTACGGCAACATGGAATGGAACGGTACAAGAAAATCGGCTTTTTACCAGAGTGGAATTTGGAGCTGATTTTCGCACCGTTGGTAAAGCACGGCGAATAACGGCAGCATGTCAAATTTGGTGCGAATCCGAGGTTCGTGGAAGGAGAAATCAACGAAACATCAAATTACACCAAAATAAAATATTCAAGGGTTGAAAATAACATTCACAGGTATGAACATCCTAATTTATGGCAAGATTTCACAGTCTAGATCTGTACGTTGCACACTGGTTTTCTGGGGCCTGTTTTGGACGATCTGAGACGTCTATATTGAAGAGCACATGATTTCAGGGCACGGGACCAAATTTCACAAGAAACGGATACTCTTAAGGAGACTTTTTCTCTTTATTTAAAGAGAGATAGAGAGGGGGGGGGAGACGATTTTGGTGGAGTTTCATATAGACGATTTTGGAGAGCTTGCTTGGACGTGTTTTTTTGGAGACAGAGTTTGAGATTTTTTTTCTTTTATTTTAAGCACTTGAAGTTTATTCTGATGGAGTTTTCCTTTCATGTTTTTTCTTTCTATTGCTATTTTCTTCTTCTTTCATGAGTAATTAGTTTTCATAGCTATGTGATTTAGCCTAATCCATTGAATGTAATGCATTAGATCCCATGTGTTTAAATCGGATTTTGAACCATGTTGCATGAGATTCATGAATTGAAACCAAGGTTTTATCTAGTATGTTAAGCATCATAGATTTTTACCTTTAGATCTAATCCATGGGTTACCTAGATAGGCAAATCTATTAGCCTATTACATTGATTTATGAGTTTATCTCGTGGATAACCCATGCACAATCACTGATGCCTAGTACTATGTTTATAATGATGCATGATTGATTCAACATCTCACATCTATTGGATCCTTTCATAAGTTTGATTGATTTATCTTCCGATTGAGTGGAACAAGGAGATCCAACTCAATCATGTTTATTGTAGTTACATTCAATGGACGGTTAAATTACATAACTTTGTTTGATTGATTGATTTATTTTTCATAAACATCTTCAAGATCAAAACATTTTTTAGCATTGTTAGAGTCAGTTGCTTTTAGATCTTATCTCATTACCTAAGTAGAAGATTGTCTTTTGCCTAGATCAACGCTTTCCCGTGGATTCGACTCCGGTCTCAACGGATTATTACTTTGCAATCTCCTACACTTGGGAGCACATCCTTGTGGATAGATCACCTATTTACTTCATCTCCTTGTTTCACTACCTGGCAAGTGTTGTGAATCGAATAGGAAAAAATCCAAAGGGACTTCTTATAGCAAGGCATAGATGATAAAGTAAAATGCATCTGTTTGACTGGAAAGGGGTGTGTATTCCCAAAGGAGGAGGTTTTGGCATTAAAAGGCTTAAAGTTATGAACTCGACCCTTCCGGAGGGGTGGTCATGGAGATTCTCCATGGAAGAAACAACTTATTGAAATGATGATATCTCCTAATTTCTAAACACAGTATGGCTATGAATGGGTGGGACGTTCATGTTAGACCTGCTAACAGAGTATCGGGCTGTGGAGAGATTCAAAAATTGGAGCCTCTATTTAATGAAGGAATCAGATACAGAGTTAGAAATGGTGCTAGAATTCGCTTTTGGAAAGATACTTGGCGTGGTGAATATCCTATGATCCTATCAGTTCCAGAATCTGTGGTTGGCAGTGCACAAACGATGCCTCGTGAATCAATTGCTATTTTTAGATAGTGCAGGAAACTCATGCAGAATGTCCAATTCAAGATACATAGAGACAACAAGATCAAGTCTTATGAGAGCCTTCTATCTAAGCTAGAAGAGGTTTCTATTCCGTTAAGTGAGTAATTGTAGAGTTTGGATATGGGACCCTATCAGTTCTTTCTTGGTGTGATTGTTTTACACTCATGTTTGCAATCAAGGGCCACGTGCAGCCCTTAACCATCTTGGAAGGCTAGTTGCCATCCTCAGGTTGTTGGCTTCTATTGGGCGGCGGCCGGCATGCTGAAACAAAATCCTTGTACTTGATAATCTTCGCCATAGGCAGAGAATTATTAGAAATAGATGAGTCCAATTACTTAAGGGCGAAAAAGAGACCTTCAGCCATCTTCTCATCCATTGGCCTTCAGCCATCTTCTCATCCATTGGCAGTTTTCGAATGGGGTTTGGTGTTCAATCCTCAATCTCTTTAGAATTCAATGGGTGACGCCAGAGACAGTTGAAAATCTTTTGGAAGCCTGGAACATATGGTCTAAACAGATTTTAAGGGTGTTTGTGTCATGTACCTATCTAAAGGTTGGATGGAGCTAATAGAGGAAAGTGCTATTCCAAGGCCTCAGAATGATTGGCAACCTATGTCTAATGATACATGGAAGCTCAACTTTGACAGAAGCTCAAAAGGGAACCGAGGTCTGGCTGGAATAGAGGGAATCATTCAGAACAACTTGGCTGAGGTTCAAGATGTATCTGTTGGGTTCATTGGCACTATCGACTCTAATGAAGTAGAGGAGAGTCATGCATGCTCTATGGATTGGCATGAAAGAGTTGGTTCATCAGCATGCTCCCCCTTCAATTGTTGAAGGTCACTCATGTAAATAGAGGCCAAAGTTGTCACTGATTATCTAGCTAGGGAAGGAAGTGAGATTCAGAATCTTGTAATTTGGGACTCTATTATCCTTTTGCAATGCTTTCTGTTCTTTTAATCAAATCTTCTACTCATCAAATAATAATAATAAAATATTACTCAGGTATCATGTGGGAATTTTTCGTGATCCTTATTGTATATTCAGTTCATTATCAAGATGGTAAAACCTGAAAGAACTGCTAACCACATTCCAGTGATGATCAACAGAGAAATGCCAAGGAACAAAAATTGGAAGTTCAAAAGTATTGACATGCTTCATAATAAATTCACAGCCACACATGCATCCATAAACACACACACCAAAATGATAACAATTAGAAGAGAACCAGGATTCTAGAAAAGTTCATCTAACCTTGGAAATCTCTGAACCAATTATATCAGGCCTTGTGGAAAGGGACTGACCAACTGCATTAGCAATCAAAGGCATGTAACTAGCTTATTTGGTAATCTCGTGACTGCATGAAAAGAAAAGCGCAAAACGTAAAACTTTGAAAGTTTTATGGAAATAAACAACTGTTCAAAAAGAAAAAGGGAAACAAACAAAGCATTAAATAATGTTGTTGTGTAATTGTAAGCAAAAGTTACAGTTAAGCTACAATCTTAGTAAAGAGTCAAGCCTGCCTCTCAATTGGATGGTGCTCTTCACAGAAACTTCAAATCCATGGGTTTGGTCCCAGCTAACCTACCAAAATGAGCTACAATTCCAATTAGACTGTACATGTCTCACCTTTAATAAAAGTCGGACCAAGGTTCAGCATTGTTTCTTTTAGCAACTGTCCGGTATAGTAATCTGAGCTTTTCCTTTCATCATCCCTACCCATGCCGAATCCATTGAACTTGAAAATTTCTGAGGTTCGCATTTTGATTGTTGCAGATGCAAATGATGAGAATACCTTCAGATAGACCACAATATCAATGCAGTCCCAAATGCCTATCAATCAATGTTTTAAATAGCGAATAGCATGCAGCATACCCTTCACCCCTCTAAAGCGTGAGGCATAAGCTATATAGCTTGTAGCGTAAGCTACACACTACTTAGATTTTTAATCAAGGCTGCCATTGGTTGCACCAAATTAGATGATTAATAATAAAATTTAACAAAATTTCATGATATTTGGTGCAACCAAATGCAACCTAAAGTAATAGCAAGGGGTAATGATTAAGTATAAAAGTGAAGAAAGAGCAACAAAACTGATTTAAAACTATTTCTTATATTATTTTACTAAAAGTATTGAAAAGACTAATGAATTTTCATTGAAATAGAAAAATGTAACAAATCATTAAAAACATTATTGATCTTAATGTTATAGTGAAAAATGAATTGTAATGTGAGCTATTAGCGTGTATCGTAGTCTATGCAGCGTGTAGCGTATCCAAATTAATCATGTAGTGTAGGCTACACACAACTTAAGCTATTTTCATGAGCTACGTAGCATTTGGGCTAAGCTACGCTACGTAGCGTAAGCTACACGCTACATAGCGTAGCTATTTAAAACACTGCTATCAATAGTTAGATCCAATTTACCAGTAACAACAATCTTTGCTAGAAAATTTGATAAAATCATTATCCTCAGTCATGGCATGAAGAACAGGCCACCTCAGAATATCAACAGCTACTAAACACTAGTCTACAAAAATAAGGGTCACTTCAAATACATGGAACCTTGGCGTTAAAATATGCTAGCAATAATCTCATGGATCATTTGAAATACCTCAAGAACCCGAAAGGCCACAACATGAGGCCTGCAACTGAAATAATCTGCAACTTTCTGTGGATCATAAACCTCAGGAAGGGGCTTGGACCAAATCTTCAAGGCAAAGTAGAAATAGATAGCATAGTCCTTTAAAGCCTTGAGATCAGCCAAAAACAAGTCTGTACCAGATAGCCCTGTCAAAAGAACACTACAAATCAATCATAGGGAGTTTTTCTTTTCTTTTCTTTTTGTGTGTGTGTGTGTGTGGGTTGTGAAACTCAATCAAGCACTACAAAATCTTGCCAAGTTGTCTTAACTCACTCAGGATCTTAACTCAATACTCGGAAACTCAAAAAGTCAAACAAAAGCATAAGCTTCTTAAACTTGAAACCTTAATCAAGTACTTGAGTGAGTTCCAGATTAATTAAGGTTCAAGTCAAGTTTCTTGAGTTTTTAAATCCTGCCATGTGTAGTTTTCTTTATTCATCTCTCACTCGTTGGCAGGTGCATCATTTTTTATTTTATTTTTTTGAAGATTGAAATTTATTAAAGCAGAAGAAGCAACTCATGGAACAAAAAAAAAAAAAAACACAGAGCAGAAAAAACAAAAAGGGAACAAAAGCAGAACAGTCACAAAGAAAAGAAAAGAAGAAACCTAAACAAACAACTATACAACTCAAGACAGGGCCTCCCCTAGTGACCTAGACAACCCAAAAGCGGCTGGGCCCACACAAAAAGACACCCACCAAACTAGTCCAGCTGATGAGCTATCAGTGAACCATCAATAGATAGAATAGCAGACACCCAATCTATAACGTCACGAATCACCAAGCCTGAAACTCTAGAAGAAGAAGAAATGTTGCAGAAGCAACGATTGTTCCATTCTTTCCAAATCTCCCATAGGATGGCCATCACTCCCAAACACCAAGCTGGAGGGAGGTTCCCGCCAACGCAGAAGCCATGCCACAAAAGGAGCAAACTAACCATGGAACTAGGCATCACTCAGGAAGAGAGGAATTTGGGCAGAATTGAAGACCAAACGCTGTAGGTGAATGGGCAATATAGGAAGAGGTGATTAATGGATTTGTCATTGCCCATGCAGAGAATGCACACATTGGGGAGGATAACCCCCCTACGCTGCAAATTATCAATTGTGAGAGTTTCCCCCTTGCAAGGATCCAGACAAACGTTGCAACTTTAGGGGCTTCCATAAGACCAGAAGGAGAAGGGGAACTGGTCCAGAGGCTGAGATTGCTCTCAAATAATATGGAAGAAGGATCGGCAGGTGAAAGAGACTGAGGGATGAATATTCTGGAGAAGATTCAGGAGCTTCAAAAGTTCCACAGTTTCCACATCTGAAAAGGCTCTTCTGCAAGGCGGGCACCAAGCACTTGAGCCAAAAACCAAGAAGGAATTATCAGCCGAGGAGGATATATTCGAACTAATACCTACCAGGCCAGGGAAGGTTGAGGCCAGAGGCAAATCAAGGATCCGTCAGTCTGGCTAAAATCTAAGCCTGGAACCATCTCCAAGACTAAAGAGACCCCATCTAGGAAGGCTTGAGACACATAATGTCTTTCCAAACGGAGGAAGCTCTGCACAGGGAGGTAGATTTGGGAAACCAACCTCCCTCTTCCAACCCATATTTATCAGCCAAAATGACTCTCCACCAGGACCCTTCTTCCTTACCGAAGCATCAAAGCAATTTAACAAGGGTTGAATTGACAATAGGTGGTTCCCTAATTCCAACTCCCCCTTTCGTTTAAGGTTTGCAGACCTCAAACCAGCCAAGGAGGTGGAATTTGCTACTATCTGAACTAACATTCCACAAGAAATCTCTTCTGAGTTTGTCAATCCAATTGAGGACAGATTTGGGGCAGAGAAAGAAGGAAAGGAAATAAGAGGGAACTCTGGACAGAGTTGATTTGGTAAGGGTTAAGACACACACCCCCCAAGGGACAGATATTTGGATTGCCATGGGGAAAGTTTTCTTTCAATTCTTTCATTGATCGCACCCATAGATGCTTGGCAGGTTTTCCAATATAGAGTGGGAGGCCAAGGTACATAGAAAGGACAGATCTAGCCTTACATCCAAACATATCCGAGAAAAGTTAGTGTTTTCGGTAGCGCTCGTAGAGTAGTGTAGCGTAGCTAAAACACTACGTAGCATATGCAGGTAGCGTAACTCCCTGGTAGCGTAAGCTACAGGACATGTAGCGTAAGCTGCAGATCATGTAACATAGCACAGATAGCGTATGCTACCTAAAATCTCCTCTCTGTTTATTTTTTTTCTTCTATGCTAGTTCAACACTTATTTTAAAATGGTGGTGACTCATCCCCATCACACGTGTAGATCAACCTAGACCATCTAAATTGTGGTCCATATCGTGGATAGAGCACTTAGATCAATCCGGACCATCCAAATTGTGGTCCATATTGTGAATTGTGATGTTTCAATAAATAAATAAATAGGTCACACTTAGAGATGTCTGATGGAAAAGAGACAGATTTTGCATAGAAATAGGTGGCTGACATTCCAGATTCATAGTTAAAAACTCATAGAAATTATGCATTTTGTAAATTTTATCATATTTTTCTATTATTTTAATTAAAAAATATTAAGTATCGTGTAGCTTATACTGCACGCTATAGAGGGCCAAAGGCTACACTATACACTATGCGCTATTTAAAACACTGGAGAAAACAGAAAGGGAGTCCTCAAATATGTTAATGCCCAACATCTCGCTTTTGAAAAAATTAATCTTGAGGCCAAAAATAGCCTCAAAGCAACAAATAATTTTCCAAAAGTTGACAACAACCTCAATAGAGGCTTCATAGAAAAGCAAAGTGTTGTCAGCAAATTGAATGTGAGTTATGGAAGGGCTAGCAGGAGCTACTTTGAAGCCATTAAATAGATCAATCGACACTCAACTCTCCTTTCCTCATTATACGGTTAAGGCCTTCTACGACAACTAGAAATAGGAAAGGGGAAAGGGGAGCCTTTGGGGGAGCCATTGACTAGGACAGAAGAATGGACAAAGGAAATCAAGAGTGGATCTAACCACGCCATTTGGAACCAAAGCCAAGGCGAGCCAGAACATATTTTGGATAGTCCTAGTCATTGTTGTCAAATGGGATCACATATGAGCATACTGTGAATCAAATCGCATATGCCAAGTATGCCATGGCATACTTTTATATGCGATCGCATATTTCCCAATGGTCAGAATGGGAGCAATTTTTTTATTTGGGAAATTTTTGCTTATAAATAGGCACTCATATCACGTCCATTTTCACTATTCTTTACCCCAAAGCTTTAAATCTCTTACTCTTTCTCTCTTACTCTACTCTCTCTACAACTATTTCAAATATGTTTAATTTTTATATTTTGTAAGTTGTGCTTTTTTTTTGTAAATTAAATTGTAATTTGTTTCAACTTATCCATTTATTAATAAAATTTCTTTGTTCGAAGCTTTTAATAATTAATTCTCTTTTAATGTAGCTTATTGATTGTTTTGTAAAAATTTATAAAATATAATATACGTAATTAAATATATAACTTAATGAAACATTTAAACTACAATGAAATAAGTAAAATAACCCCTAATTAGGCAAGTTTTTCCCCTCTTTTTTTAGATTTTTTTAATTTTTTTTCGAATTTTCCTTTTTTTATTTTTTATTTTTCAAAAAAAAAAAGCGACGGCATATGCGATTATGCGATCACATATGCGAACAGCATATGCTGATTGCATGAGATCGCATATGCGATTTGGCAACATTGGTCCTAGTCAACATGGTTGAATGCCTTCCCGATGTCTAACTTATAGACAAGGCCACCCAAGCCTTCCCTAAAGTGTGGGTCGATACATTCATGGGAAAATAAGGCGCAATCGAGAATTTGCCGGTTAGCCAGGAAGGTCCCCTAAGCCTTTGAGAGGATATTGGACTGGATTGGTCCAAGCCTCGTGGCTAGGATCTTGGCCAAGATTTTATACAGAGAACCCAACAAACTAATAGGGCGGGAATCCTTGAGATCTACAGCCACTTCCAATTTAGGAATCAAAGCTATGAAAGATGCCCCATAGCTTTAGAGATAAGACCTTTATGGAAGTCGTCCGGGCACGAGGACTTGTTGGGACCCAAAGAGAAGACTGCCACTTTGATTTCTCTTCAAAGAATGGGGATTCAATGGCCATCCTATCCTCGACCAATATCCGAGAGAATTCCAGATTATCCAACCTAGGTCTAACCCAATGTTCAGCAGAAAGCAAAGAAGAGTAAAAGGAAGTAAGTGATCACATACCTGCTGCCTATCATTGACAGTGGAACCACTGATTAAAACAGAACTTATCTTATTCGGTCTAGCTCTAAAGCTGGCTATAGCATGGAAAAAAGGGGTATTCTTGTCTTTAGCTTTCAACCAAAGGGATCTGGATCTCTGTCTCCATTGATCACTATTTGCCTGACCGCGGAAGCATAAGCATATCCTTGTGGGAATCTTTGAGAGCCTTACCGTCCTCCGAAAGAGGCACCGCCTCTTCATGCACATCAAGCAACTAGATGGCCGAGAGAGAGTTAGAAGCGGCGACCTTCAAATCATCTCGAGTCTCCTTCTTCCACTTAATCAAGTCTACATTGAGGAGATGGAGCTTACGACTAGGACAAAGTTGGGGAGCCGTCAATCAAGTAAGAGGACCACTAGTTAGAGACCAAGGAAGAGAAACCTTGTGTTTCAAGCCAAGAGAGCTCAAATCTATAGGGTTTAAGACCCCAACTGTCTTCCATTGAATCAAGAAGGATGGGAGAGTGGTCTGAGACAGGCCTATGGAGGCCATGTTGGAAGACAATTGGGAAGGCATCTAGCCAAGGAGGGGAGACAAGGAACCTATCCAACCTTGAAAAAATAGGGGGAGATTGTTAATGGACCATGTGTATTTCACATCCAATAGAGGCAGATCAATAAGATCATTAGCACCTACCCAATTCGAAAACAATTACATGCTCTTAGAAATATGGGCATCGTTCGACTTCTCAAATGAGAACCAAATAACATTGAAGTCTCCACCGAGACACCAGGGTAGGGACCATTTAAGCCTAATTGCATTTAGATCGTCCCAGAGAAGGTGTCTCAGTGAAGCTCTACTAGGGCCATAGATCAAAGAGAAAATCCATTTATAACCAGAGGAAATGTTTCTAAGGACAATAGAAATGGGAAGAAAAAAAAAAAACAAGGAATCATCTTTGACCCAAACATTAGAATCCCAAGCAACCAAGATCCCCCTGGAGGAACCATCCGCTCCGAGGGATACTCAGTCCTTATGATGAATTCCCCAGATAGAGTTAAGGTCAGAGACTTAGAGGTACTAACTGATTGGAGCTTCGCTTCCTGAATAGTTATAATTTGAGCCTTAAATCTGCGAAGGAGTTCCTTAACTTGAGACTTTTCCCTATCACAACCAAGGCCATGAACGTTCCAGGATATAATCTTCATTGGGCAACAGACAAAGCCCTATTGCCTTTCTTCGAGGATTTAGAGCTCAAACCAACCTCATAGCTTATGGATGACTCAAGGTTTGCTAGCTCCCTCCATCCCAAAGGGGACTTTGTGGGCTTCTTGATAGCAATGGTTGCCTAAGCACCCCGAGCTTCGAGAAAGTGAAACAGGCCAAATAGGCCAATCTGGTTGTCTTCATTTTCCCTAAAAGACATTCCCACCGACCAGCAAACTCTATAAACGCTTCTTTAACCTTATGAGAATTTTTGCAATTGGATAAAATCAAGGCAGACCCTGAAGGCGGTCCCTTAGCTCGAGGGGAGAGTATGCACCCGTGGGGGAATGTCTTCAGTACAACCTGAAGAGGGGGAACATTTATGATCAGAGAGGAGGAAGAGTGCATGAGAGAGAGGAGGAAGAGTGCATGAGAGAATTAGGGATGAGTGAAGAGGAGAGGTGATGAGTAGTCGTCTCCGTATCATTCGGCACAAGCGCCCACTACTGGTCAGCCATAAAACAATGAGAATGATTTAGAATGGAAGCAGGAAGACATCGATACTCCGGGGTCAGGAATAGAGAGAGATGAGCGCTAGTGTAGAAAGGGAACGAAAAAATTGGAGGAGGTCTGTCTTGAGGGGGAGGAGAGGAGAACTGTTTTAGATTCTAGACGTGAAGAGATCAGACTCCTGGACCTTGAGCGTCCCACCCAAAGCTACTCCCCCACGTGGCAAAACTAGGACCAAAGCATTGTCAGGGGAGGAGATATTTTCTCTCGCCATTGGAAGAGATTCGAACACCTAGATCCACACGTCAGGAGAGCTTTGGGCTCTTGGGGGCCAGAAAGTTGAGAGGGCTTAATTGTCTGACAGAGCAAGGTAGACGATTCAACATAGGAGGAAGGGAGATCGTCTCCCGAATCTAGCTACTGCTAAGATGAATCATGGAGTGTCGACACAGTCTCCCACTTCACCTTCGCTGACGTAATTATCAGACTCGAAGAATGAGGAAGTGAGGGAGGCATGTCGGCTCTGAGGTAACACATGGCACTTCTTAAATGACCAACGATTCAGCAGCATTAATGAAAGAAGGCTTGAAATGACCAACGATTCGGTAGCTTATCTGAGGATAGCAATGACTTGGTTCGAAGTTGTTTTGGGTTCAAATGTTAACCTTGCAAAAGGTGAGTTGTTTGGGGTTAATTATCCCCACAAGAGTAGGGGGATTACTCTAAGATCTTCGGATGCAAGGCGGGATCCTTCCCGTCCTCATACTTAGGACTCCCCCTTTGCGTAGGAAAGCCTCCTCTATTTCTATGGGACAGGGTTTTGGAAAGGATGGAATGCAAACTTTCTCCTTGGAAGGATAAACTCCTTTCCTTGGGAGCAAGAATCACTCTCATCAAGGCTTCTATTCGAATCTTCCTATTTATTTCCTATCCTTGTTCAAATGTCTAGCTTTGGTCTTAAAATGTATAGACAGGCTCAGGAGAGACTTTCTATGGCAAGGGGGAGCCTCCAATAGGAAATTTCATGTGCTAAATTGGCATGAAGTTTGCAAGCCAATTTCTAAAGGTGGAGTTGGTATCAAGAACCCGTCCTTAGTTAATTTGGCCCTCTTTGGTAAATGGGTTTGGAGATTTGGATTTAAAGAGTCATCTCTTTGGAGAAGGGTTCTAGCTACCAAATATGGCACCTTAGCAATGGAGTGGCGGACTCGAGATTCTTCCCTCTACAGGGCCTCCTACATTTGGAAATCCATCGCTATCTTGGCCCCTTTAGTCTCAGCTGGTTTTAGGTTTATGGTGGGCAAAGGCTCCAAAGTGCGGTTTTGGGAGAACCCATGGTGTCGTCCTTCCCCTCTTAAGGACTCCTTCCCCTCCCTCGCAAACCTTCGCCCGTATGCAGGCATTTCTGTGGCCCCGTGCTTTACCCCAGATGTGAATGGGGGGTTTGGCTTCCTCCTTGCAGAAGGGACCTCATGGACTCTAAATTAATTGACTAACTGCCCTTGCTTTCCCTTCTACAAGGCAAGGAGCTCTTGGAAGGGGTTTCTGATTCTCTGGAGTGCTGTCATTCAACCAAAGGGGAGTTCTCAGTGAGGTCGTTCTACTCGGTGCTAACTGATAATACAGTGGGCAGTTATTCTAGTCACATTTCTCACTTATGAAGGTGGTTGTGTTTGCTTGGTTAGCTGGTAGGAACAGAATCCTCACCATCAACAACCGTCATAAGAGGTCATTCATTATTCCAAATGGCTGGCCTCCCTGCCTCGAGGCGGAAGAATCAGTCGATCACCTCTTCATTCATTGTACCTTCTGTCAAATAGTTTGGTCCAGTATTTGGAGAGCAGCCTCTGTCTTCTAGGTCATGCCCCTTTCGATTCCTGATTTGCTTTTTCAATGGCATTCTAAAAGTGGAGGCCTTCTCAGCAGAAGAAAGTGGAGATTGGCATTGCTGGCCTCTTTATGGACTGTCTGGTTGGAATGTAATAAGCGCTGTTTCTGCAACTCAGCCAAGTCAGGAGCTAGGGTAGCTGATAGGGTTGCCCAATCAGTCAAGGATTGGACCCTGTAGGGAGTTTGTTATTGTTTTTCCTTTGGGGTAGCTTCCGAGCCGCTGGGGCTAGTGTTTGTTTCTGAGTTTTTTTTTTTTTTTTTTTTTTTCTGTTCTTTTTCTTTTGCGGCTTTGTCTCTTTTTGTTTTTTGGCTTTCTGTCAATAAAATTATCATCTTTCAAAAAAAGAAGTCGGGAATTGGGTAAAATTTTAAATTGTGTAGAAAAATAGGATATCTGAATCTGAACATAAACGGATGTCCATTGCCAGCCCTAGTGATTGGAGAATTCTGACCATCCAATTCGTGTGGGTCTTGCATGTTCAATGTGGAACATTCCTCCGTTTTGCATGAACGTTCCTTTCCAGGATCCTGTTGAGACAATCCAGGTTACTGATGGAACAGCTACCATGGTCCAATCTGATTGAGTTACAGGATCTGGTCCATCCATGTGGTCTACCCGAATCAATGGTCCCGATTAACATATGCTAGCACCTCGTGGCATATTAGCATTCTTCTTCATCATAAATCAACTAAATGCTCGCATGGAACTCACAAGAAATTCTACCCGGCATCTAAATTTTCCAAAAAAAATAAATAAATAAAGTCGACTCCAAACTTAATAAGCAAAAACAAATAAATGAGTGCAAGCTGGAGAAGGCCTAGGGCCTACAATTTCGGATAGTCCCACGGAGTATGAAATCCTTTTCCACACTTGAGAGAGAGAGAGAGAGAGAGAGAGAGAGAGAGAGAGAGACCTGGATAGGAAGGTCTTGGAAGCTGCATCGGACCGGGATCGGCCTTTGGATCTTCGAAATTCCTTAGCCAGAAAAAGTCAGAGAAGGTCTTGGAGAATTTGGGGAGATGGACGGTTTTAACCACGTCCAGCCCTCTTCTCATGAACTCTCTATCCTTGCGGACGACCTCCGAGAATTGACTGAAGCGTCGTTGTCTTTGCTTTGGCGTGGTAGATGGCAGGCAGCTGCATATTAGAAGGCCTGTAGCAGCAGACGCCATGAGAGAGAGAGAGAGAGAGAGAGAGAGAGAGAGAGATGGGTGTTTATGGAGTAGAATGAAGGCTGTTAAGAGAGAGAGAGAGAGAGGGGGGGGCGTTTATGGAGTCGGATGAAGGCTGTTATTACTGCCTCACATTTGGAAAATCTGATGGCAGATAGAGCAGTTGCGTGTCGAAGGCAAGAGGTGTGTTTGGAGCGCGCGGCTTCAATGGATACCCGAATCCACGTTGGTCGGTAGATCCTGACTGGACTCCACATGTGTGCCTTAAATACGTACACGCCGTCCATACGTTTTGCGTTTGACCGCTCATTATGATAAAAATAAAGCAGATTAAAATACTAAATAAAAAATAAAGCAGATTAAAATACTAAGTAGACCACACAACACGAAACAGTGGTGATTGATTACCCATCACTAAGGGCCTGTTTGTTTTTCAATTCCCTGTATAAATGTTAATTATTATTTACTCTTGTATTTGTATACACTGGGATGCTGTTTTTCCGTCACTTAATGTTAACAGTGCATTGAAACCGAGGAAAGGGGGCGCGGTTTGAGTGGATCCCCGGATCCACCGACTGTCGGTGGATCCCTAACTGTGGGGCTCACTGTGATGTGTGTTCCTTACATCCACACCATCCATCCATTTTAACAGCTCATTTTAGGCCAGGGCCCCAAAATTGAAGCAGATCCAAATCTTACGAGACCATACCACACAAAACAGTCTTGATTGAATCCTCACCATTAAAAACTTCACGGGGGCCACCGGAATGTTTATTTCCCATTCAACCTGTTGATAAGGTCACAAAGGCATGGATAAAGAGACTACACAAATATCAGGTTGATCCAAAGGTTTTGTGTCCCATGAAAAGTTTTTAGTAGCCGATTACCATTGTTTCCTGTATTATGGTCCACCTGACATTTGGATCTACTACAATTTCGGTGTAATGTCCTAAAATAAGTTTTCAAAACAGATGAATGGACTGGATATAAGGAAAATACATCACGGAGGACCCCACGTTCAAGGATCCACCCACCACGATGGATCTGGAAATCCACTAAGACTGCGCTCGGGGAAAGGTGGGTTGTTTCCCTCTAAAACCTGTGGGGCCCTTTTTTGGAGCTGTGAATGCTAGGATCCGCGTTTTTAAGGCCGAATTGTCGCTTCCACAGGTTCGCCACTTTTCGATAGCTTTTGCGCTTTGTTATGAAAAGGTTTTATAGAAGACTAGAGTCCCCACTAGTCAGTTACTTTAAATTTACGGTCGGCTAAACCCTACAGAAACGTTAGAGAATGAGAATTTGAAGATACATTCCTCTAAAATGACTCATTGATCTACAGTTAGAGATTCGAGATAAGGGACTATGGTTACAGAGAGGGGAAGGTGTTAGGCACCCATTATGCCCCGTACAAATGTATGGTCTCTACTTCACTGAATCTAACTAGTCTTTGAAGGTTAGGATCAATTCTTGTGCATTCTCAAAGAAAAGAAAACATATGAAATAAATAGATATGTGATGACGGATCTGATGGGTGAGAGTTTCTGATGGGGAAGATACGATCATGTCGACAAGCCACAGAGCAAACACTCAAACCAACCAGGTGTTATAAGTAATGTAAGTGATGTACAATGGTGTGTTCGATTAGTCAGAATTTTTTATGGGTAGGGTCTGATTAACTCGGCAAGCCACAGAGCGTACGCTAAGACTGATTAAGTGTTCAAGGTGGTAGTAGGGATGTAAATGGATGTGATGAGCAGGGGGTTAGAAGAATAAGGAGTGTTGCACTATGATAGGTATGAACTAGATGAAGCTGATATCTGAATGGCTAGATGGACGGTAGTGTTGCGCAAGCTAGCTTGAGTGGCTTGGATTGGGACTTGGATATCTTTAAAAGCTCAGACCGGGGTCAAGCTGGACCAAACTAGGGCTAAACTCTTTACACTTACTCGCGCTCTCCTTGGTGGAGGAATTGACTAAGATGAAGAGAGAGGGGAGCTCAGAATTTCTGAACCAAGAGGCTGAAAGTGGATGCTAAAACTGAAGACAATGGGGTATTTATAGCTGCTCTGGGTGGTAGTTTGCATAATTTTGGGCGGGCCTCTCCAACTTTAGATAGCTAGAGCTCCGAACCTAGGAGTTTTTCATCCCAGATTTGGTGTTTTTAGAAACTCGGTCCTGCTCTGAAGCTTAGGGTTAGACCTTGGTTCGGGTTTAGGTTCGGTTTTGGATTTGACTAGGTGAGTCGACTGGGTTGAAGGGTTAGGCTGACCGAGTGAGTTGGCTCACCGTTTTGACCTGTTAAGGAATTTTGGCCTGGTTTCTCCTAAAGGTGGTTTTAGGGCCTATGATTTGGGGTGAGTTAGCTGGGTTTGGGCTATAGATTAGGTTTTGGATTGTTGAGTTGACTCGGTTTGGACCTAGGGTTTAGGCATATGGATTAGGGTTTAGATGGGTGAGTTGACTGGGCTTAGGATATGGATTAGGGTTTGGATGGGTGAGTTGAATGGGTTTTGACCTAGGGTTTGGGATATGGATTAAGATTTGGATGGGTGAGTTGACTGGGTTTAGACCTAGGGTTTGGGATGTGGATTAGGTTTTGGATGAGTAAGTTGACTGGGTTTAGACTTAGGGTTTGGGATATAGATTAAGGTTTGGATGAGTGAGTTGACTTACTTTGGAACTAAGGTTTGGAATATGGATTGGGGTTATGGACCTCTATCCATCTAGTCATTCAATCATCCTTATAGCTTGGGGTGGGTTGTCTACAGATGCCCCTCTTTGGCAAAGGTTGCATGCAACCGAAAGCTAAAAGCGAGTGGATACCCCACCCTTAACTTAGTCATTCATAGATCGTGGTCTAGAGTCATTGCTTGCCTTTGTATCTGTGTCAGCTAGTTGCTTGAAAATAGATAACTTGCACATATCACGAGGGTTTGGGGAAAATGTTAAGATTGTCCCTGCATCGACAGCAATATGGGTAACCAATCGCAACTCTTTCACTCCTGATCGGTACTACATCGGATAAGTACAACAGAGCCCCATACTTTTTTTGAAGAAACCCTTCCACTTCAATTGGTCTTTTTTCACGAAAAGCAAACATTTTTAGGCCTTACAAGGTTACTGACCTGAAATGGATCCCGAATCACCCCAGGAGTACTTGTTTTGTTTTATCGTCAAAGTGGTTAGCTGCCCTGCACTTTTTGTGGCCTTACGGGGATCTCACTACACTAACTTGGACTCGATCAAGTTCTGCAGGTATCCCGGACTAGGTATGTGCGGGTGACTTTTTTCCATGCAATCTTCTGATTTTGACACTTTGGTTACAATTTATCATTTCCATCATTCAGACTGAAATTGTGTCGGTAGTTTAACACGACACCCTACGCTTTACATGCGAAAGCTTTCGGAGTTTGTACTATGGCTAAGTCCTAGAAGAGGGTGATTGAGACCATCTAAAAATTCATTTTTTAAAACCTCTTGCCTAATTAAACTAATTAGTAATTATAAACTAATTAAGCAAGAACACTTAACTTCCAAGCTTAAGTGGGTCCAATCACAAAGCTAGCATATAATAAGCAATTAAACAACTTAGCCTCAGCGTACATAAATAATGAAATAATTTAACTAATCAAGAACTTAATCTATGCAACCTATGTAGACTATAAGAGAATGGATCATAAGGCTCAAGTCTACATTGCTTAGTGAAAGTACATCTTATGTGTGAATGTGCCTAACTAGTGCCTAGTATATATTCCTATCAAGCATTCATAATTAAACAATTAAATATACAATGCTAAGATAACAATGTGCTCAAAGCAATCACAAACACAAGCATGTATAGTAGTTCAACTTTAGGATCTACTCCACTCCTGGTTCAAGTACTCATCCCTTGTACACATCGGCATTTACTAGGGAGTTTAATTAAATTAGGTTCCTCCCAACCTAGGTATTTTAAATCAGTTCCACCCTACCGGGGAGTTTGATAAGGTTCCTCCCAACCTATGACGAAGATTTTACTGGTTCATCTCTCAAACAGAATATTTACGGGTTCCATCATACCTAGGAGTTTGATAAGATTCATCCCAACCCTTCGGTTCTAATCCAAGAACCTAGCGCACACTCCCGCTGGAGGCTCCCCTTGGAGACTTAATCAAGTTTGCAAATCCAAACTCTCACACTCAATCCTCCTCAAGGAAGGAGTGTAACCGAACTCTCAACTTGACACTTACTTGTCGGATGAGCCCCTTGTATAACGTCGCTTGGGTTACTTCTTCTCACTCTCTCGTGCTCGAATAAGCTACCCTTGCGCTCCCCCGATCAATGATGTCGCCGCTTTGCCAAGGCTTTAGCTCCAATGATCAAATGCTTTGCATATGATCTTCTTCGAGATGACCAAGGTAATAAGAGAATAGTTGAATCTCCTACATGATATATGTAGCTTGTTCCAACTATGAGATTCACCTAGAGAGTCTTCTAGAAGTATTGGACAAGAGATTTTACTATGTGGTTTAGTGTCTCATCTCTAGGATTGAGAGAGGAGTCAAGTCATCTCCATGTTTGTAATGCCCTCGCTTGTGATTAAACATAAGGGATATGATTTGAATCTCCTCCTCTTTGAGGCCCCATATGACGCGTAAATGGTGTGGCTAATAGGCTCTAAAAAACCTCTCAGAATGTCAAAAAATTGAGCTCCATTTATAAAGAGTTCAAACTCCAACGGATAGAAAACGGGCATAATAGCTCTCTTACGACCGGTCCCGACTGGTCTGGCAGGGATCTCCAACCGATCTACTATTGGGGACCGACCGATCTAATTATGACCGGGGACTGGTTGGTTGCTGTCCCTTTTTGGCCTCCTGCCGACATGTCCCGACCGGTCCCGACCGATCTTGACAGGTCTTAAGACCTTTTAAGTTGGCCGTTTCTTGTGTATTTTCATAGCCACTCAAGCACCTCTTCGGCCATTCTTTACGTGCTCTTTTGGGACACCTAAGGTCATTCTGAGATGACTAAAAGTATGCCTATCGGTTTAGGTCATCAAGAGGTTTTGGGTTTTGGTTTGGTTCAAAGTTCAAAGCTTCACCAAGGCATCTCTTTTACCTGTTTCTTCTTCCTCGATGCAGTAAGTCTGATTGAGTCTTTGGTATTCATCTTCTTTAAGCTCAACCGACACTAGACTCACTAACCTACCTAATTGACAAATATGGTGCACTAGTATGCCACAAAAAAGTACACTAACATAGATGATTTAGTCGACCGAGTTTTTGGCTTTCATCTTTTTCATTCCTTGGCATTTGGTACAACCGCCCTAACACTGGAGTTCAGGTCAACCGTACTTTGAGTGTATTGGGATCTGATGGTTCCCGGGGAAACCATGAGACATCGAATCTTATTTGATTCCGTGTCAACTCCCACCGAGAGATATGGAAAATCTCTTAGTGCCTCGAAAACCAAGCGCTCTATCGAGGAAAATATTTTTGGTTTTTTTTAGAAAATGCCCATTCTGGGGAGTGATACTTTGTGGAGTTTTCATTGCAAAGAGAATCTTTTTAAAAAGAGAGTCCGGCTTGTATGTACCTCCACTAGGGATACCTATGGGGTTGTGGGCTAATAGACATTTATTGAAAACATGTAAAAGGATTGATCCGTCTTTTTGCAGTTGATGGCTATGATCGAGATCATCCATGATGGATGTAATATGATGGGTGCATGGATTTGTGATTCTGGCTCATTATCCTGCAGTCCAACAGTTATAATTATTACCGTTAGGAATATACAGAATCTGAGCTCATTACTTTTTAAGGTTTTGCTCCATTGGGGATCTCTTTTTTAGGGCGGAGGATTAATCAATGGTTTGGTCAAGATCCTGATCCGTGGTCAACCAGGTCTATCATCTCAAACGTGGTTCGTCTCTGCTAGGGATGTGACCTAGACCACTTATTATGGTGATCCAACCGTCAATTTTGGTTAAGATTTCAATCTACGAGTGATCGGATCTGTCATCCTAAGTTTGGCAAGGTGGATGGAGTTTGGGACTCCTATCAAGTGTGCGAGTACTTGGGTTGCAACAACCCTGAAGTGCTCAACTGTGGATGGTGGCTGTATTTTTATGAATTTTGAAAAATATCCGGATTGTCGCCACTTGTATGGTTGCAATCTACACTAGTTTTTATTTAAATATTTTTTTTATATTTTTTAAATAATTCAGATCATTGGATCGTGACTCGGACGGTTGCGATTGACTCCAGTTTTTTATTTGAAATACTTTTTTGAATTTTTTAAATGATTCAGGACCGTCGGATCACGACTCAAATGGTTGTGACCATCATCAGGTTTATATTTCAAAATGTTTTTGTGATTTTTTTGAAATATAGGGAAAAGGTGTGGAACTTCCATCCACTCTCAGCTTCTACTGTTGATAAGGCACCCATTCCATTTTACGTTAACGAGCAAGACTATCACACATGGTTAAGTGTCACAGTTTAAATCTTCGGATGAACAAATTGAGGGTTTATAGCCAACACACCCAAAAAGTTGCCAGTTCCTCCTGTGCAGTGCACATAGACCACGTATCATCCGACGGACTCCTTCGGTCACAAGATGGGCCACATCCTCACATTTCCCTTGATCAATTCAGTTTAGGGTCTTATACTGCTCATAATGCCATGAGCGTGTGCTTTACCTCCCAGTTGCCTTAATCCCCTTCATGACTTTCAGGAACAAGGAACATTCGTCGATTTCAAGAACGACTTTCAATCAAGGTCATTTATCACGGTGCGTTTAACATGAACAGGAATGCATAAACTTCCTCCCGCACTTGACTTGATTGTTATTAAGCTCTGAACACTTATATGATCAAGTGTCAGCCATGCTCAGAAGAGATTTGGAAAGCCCTCGAGAAATTAATCTCAATGTAATTTTAGGTCTTCGGATCGATGGATTGATTTGAGTGGTTGCGATCTATGCTGTAAATATTTTTGTATATATTTTTTTCTTGAAAGATCCGAACCATCGGATCTCGACTTAAACAGTCATGATCGATGCCAGCTTTTATTGGAAAATATTTTTTGATATTCTTTTGAAGATTTTTGGACCATCGGATCTCAACTCAAACGGTCGATATCGATGCCGATTTTTATTAGAAACATTTTTGGATTTTTTTGAAAAATGATCTGGACCATCAAATCTCGACTTGAATAGTTGAGATCAATGCCGATTTTTATTGAAAATATTTTTGCATTTGTTTAAAAAATGATCCAGACCACCGGATCTCAACTCGAATAGTTGAGATCGATGTCTGTTTTTATTGAAAAATGCTTTTTTTATATTTTTTACAATGCATGAGGTTTTCTTCTCTCTCCTCCACATCATCATCTCATATTCCCTCCAATTTCTCATGAGATAAGATTTTCGTGCTTTTTTTCAAATTTCCCTCACTTAAGTTATTAGAAGAGTTAAAATTGGTTTATTCCAAATCCTTGAGGACGATCCGATCTCATGATCAATTATTACTACATCGCAACCTTGCACTTGGGGCGATCAAATAAGTTTTTGGCACCGTTACCAAGGATTTTGTAGGCTAAATGGTTCTAATTGTTCTAGTAGCTATAAAGTAGTTTTAGTTAGGTAGATTTTTAGATTTTCTAGAATTAGGTTTTCTATTTTTTTTTTTTAGAACTAACATTGATTCATTTTGTTTTGTAGAAATCTCATCTAGTTCAAGCTTATTGGGTAACATCTTTCTAACTTAGAGTCTCTCTAGCATTGTTTTCTAGATTTTCATTTTTAGGATTTAGATTTTAGTTTCAGATTGAGATTTGTGTTGTTTATGTCCCGTTGGGAACATGACCACGCAAACCATCTCCAAACCGAGGGAGGATTAGTTGAAGGCCTCCCGATTAAAAAACGTGTGAGAAAATACTTAGAAGTGTGTGAAAGTTGGAGAGGCGTGGCTGAAAATCAAACACCTATAAGGAATCCTCCCGATCCTCCTACTCCAAACGCAAATCAAACACAAGAGGAAGTAGGAGAGAACGAGTTGCACAATGCTCCTCCAATGAGAGCTTTACGTGACCATCTACAACCGTCAAGGGCAACTACACATTCACCCATGGTTTTTCCAACCAATGGGGGAAACATTGATATAAAGTCGAGAGTGATACAGCTCTTATCTAAATTCCATGGGTTAGACTCAGAGAGCCCATATTTACATCTGAAAGAATTCAATGAGGTAGTGGCTACTTTACAATAGGCCAATGTAACCAAAGATGTCATAAAACTTAAACTTTTCCCCTTATCATTGAAAGAAAAGGCCAAAGGTTGGCTTCATTCTCTTAGAACACATTCGATAGGGACATGGAACAAGATGACCTAGGAGTTCTTGAAAAAGTTCTTCTCGGCTTATAAAACAAACACCCTACAAAGAGCTATAATGAATTTCTCGATTAAAGAGGGCGAGGCTTTCTTTTAGATTGGGAAAGATTTAAGAACCTCCTACTTACTTGCCCACACCATGGCTACGAAATTTGGCGAATCATAAGTTTCTTCTACGATGAATTGAGTTCCAACATGAATCAATTCGTAGAGATGATGTGCAATGGCGAGTTCATGAGTAAAGATCTAGAGGAAGCATGGGCTTACATTGACATGTTGGCTGAGAATGCCCTATTTTGGGATACCTCGGATAAATCAAGTAATCCTAGGCCTCCTCAACAAAGAGAGAAATGAAGAATGTACATCCTCAGGGAAAAGAAAGATGTGAATGTGAAGATAACTAGCCTCACAAAGAAAGTCAAGACCATGGAACTTAGGAAGGGCGTGAAATTACGTCGGTAGTCTAACACGACACCTTCGTATGTGCGAAAGCTTAAAGAGCAACTAGAATTATGGCTAAGTCCTATATAGGGGGTGATTAGGACCTTTTGAAATTCTTTTCGCATACTTACACAATTTAACAAATTAAACTAAGTAAAAACACTTCGGCTTCCAAGCCTAAGTGGGTCCAATCACAAGACTAGCATATGGTTTAAGCAATAAACAACCTAGTCTAAGCTTGCATAGATAATCAAATAATTTAACTAATCAACATCCTAATCTATGCAACCTATGTAGACTTTTGAGAATGGATCAATGAGCTCAAGTCTACACTACTTAGTGAAAGTACATCTTGTGTGTGGATGTGCCTATCTAGTGCTTAGCATACATTCCTATCAAGCATTCATAATTAAACAATTAAACATACAATGCTAAGATATTAACGTGCTCAAATTAATCACAAACACAAGCATGTATAGTGGTTCGACTTTGGGTCTACTCCACTCCGGGTTCAAGTACTCAACTCCTTTGAGCACACCGGCATTCACTATCAGAGGTTTTAAATGAGGTTCACCTCTTAACCTTTACACGAACCAATTCACCTCTCAACCATAATCAGAGTTTTGGACAAAGGGCTAACTCTCAACCCAAATAAAGTTTTAGACATAGCTAACTCTCAACCCGACGCACGTTTACTCCTGTGTCAGAGGCTCCCTCTTGGAGACTTCCTTTAGGCTCGACAAACAAGCCAAGGAGCGCCAAACAGCCCCTAGTCTTTAGGCTCGACAAACGCGCCAAAGAACGACCAACATCCCTAGAGTTTTAAGCTCAACTAATAAGCCAAGGATCGGCAAACGACCCTAGTTCGAGTTTGACAAACAAACTCTACACTCAACTCCCACAGGGAATTGAGTGGATGGACTCTCAATTAAGACAACCTTACTTGTCGGATGAACCCCTCGTTCAACGCCGGTTGGGTTTCTTGATTTTCGCTCTCCCGTGCTTCAATGAGCTTCCCTTGCTCCCTCAATCATGTTGTCGTTACATCGCCAATGCCTCAGCTACACTTGATCAATCACCTTGCTTGTGATGCCTTTGAGATGCCTAAGGTGATAGGAGGGTAGGTTTAGGAACTCTACAAATAATAGGAATAGATTTCCTAGAGTTGCTCACCTACAACGATCTCATCTTAAATATTTGAATAAGGATATAACTATCAAGGAAGATCCAAACTCTAGAGATCAAGATGGGATGAAGGTCATCTTCTTCATGAGCTTGGAATGCTCCAATCTTGTGTTAAAGCACAAGGAAGATGCCTTACATAAGTTGGGAATGAGCCTCAAATGGTCTCCAAAAATGGCGGCTTCACTCCTCTCAAAATTTCTCTTGTTTTTCTTCAATTTGAGCCAAGCCCCTTTATAAAAAGGTTTGCAACGGACTAAAAACAGGCAAAAAACGGCTACTGCCGACTTGTCCCGACCGGTCGGCCAAAGGCTGGGCAAGACAGAGTGTTCACTGCCTGCTGTTAGGGTCTGTCTGACCGGTCAAGATTGGTCGGACCAGACCTGCCAACCGGTCAAGACCGATCGGCCCAAAGGCCATGCACATACAACAGTTGTTGTCTCTAGACTGGGTGGCCCAAAGGCCATGCACATACAGCAGTTGTTGTCTCTGGATTGGGTTAGTCTGACCGGTCATGATCGGTCGATCAGGCTATGCACAGTACAAATGGGTTAGGCTTGGAACACGCAGCACATGCAACCTTCTTAGCCCTCTGTTGGGTGATCTTTTGGGACACCTAGGGCCAATCTATGATGACTAATGGTATGCCAAATATGGTCAAGGTCATCAAGAGGTTAAGGGTTTGGTTTTGGTCAAGGTTAAGGCACACCAAGGCATCACTTTTACCTGTTTCTTCTTCCTTGATGCAGCTAGGACCACTTGAGTCTTCGGTCCTCGTCTTCATTAAGCTCAACCGACACTAGACTCACTGACCTAAGTGATTGACAAACAAGGTGCACTAGTATGCCACAGAAAGTGCACTAACAATCTCCTCCTTTGTCAATTACTTACAAAAACCTAACCTACCAAAACAAAATACATGTACAAAATATTACATTGATATGAAATAAATACAGGACTCTTGACATGCCTAACTAAGCAGCTCCTCTTCAATTTGCTCCCTTATAACCTGTCAATCTCTGCATCATAAAACATAGCAAACTAGTTTTGGTGGAACTTAATCTTTCTCCCCCTTTTTGTCAGCAATTGACAAACTATTCTCTCCCCCTTAATGATATATCAATTAAGGTTAAGGTAAGAGTAGATAGTATGTCCAAGTTAAAACAATAAGCACATGCTAACAAGGAGAGTATAGGGTGCATGAACATAAAAACATGGAGCATGCTATGGAACATGATTAATCAAGAAAAAATAACTATCTAAGCATAGTTAATCATGCATAATTGGTCAAGCATATACATTTGTAATAAAAGCACTAGGGCTTATAGCTTAATCAACCAACCTCACCTATTGGTATATCAAGATCAATCCTAAGCAAAGATTAGCATACAATAAGAATGAAATTTAACATGATTGGCTAATCTAAGCAGTGAGATAGTCTAGCAGCAAATATACAAAATAAAAGCAAGGCTAAACTACCAAATTTGGGCTAATGAGGCTTGAATCCTCTGATTTGCCCATACACACAAACATGAGGCTGAAATCCTCAAATATTCGTATAAAATTACTTTCTAGCTACCCTTACTAACTATGTTTAGTTTAAAATGCCTAAGGGTAACTAATTTCCACAACACCCTCATAAAATGTAGCACGAGGTGAGGGGTTGGGAACTCCTTCTTCTCATAGAAGGGATAGCAGTTGGGATCCTCTCTTAGATTAAGGGAAAGAGAGGTAGTGGTGAAAGCCATGAGGGCTTTATCAATATTTTGGCTCCCATCACTAGTGGAGTCATTAGATTTGGATTTGGACTCCTCCGTATCATCCCAAGTGGCAGTCATTGCCTTTTTACCTTTCGATTTAGGCGTTTCCGGACAATCCAGGGCAATATGGCCACGTTGACTGCAACCGTAACATCGGACGGATGAAGATTTGGATGATTTTCCTTTATGTTTATCACCCTTCTTGTCTTTCTTGTCATGGTTACTCCCTCTATCAAATTTGAGGAACCGTCTGAATTTTTATTTATATTATCTTCCTCATCTTCATCACTATCTTCCTCCGACTCACTCTTAATTTTCTTATGTTTGTGAGAGGACTTCAAAGTAATGTTTTTCTTTCTAGAGAGGGCCTTAAAGTATAGTTCATGAGTTTGTAGAGAACCTATAAGTTCCTCTATTTTCATGTTGTCATGTCTCTACACTCCTCTAAGGCAGTACCTTGGTGTTAAATCTTTCCAGGAGGGACCTAAGTATTTTTCTACATATACGTCCTCCCGGAACCTGATCACCCAAGACAAACATGGAGTCACAAATATCAGATAATTGGGTGTAGAACTCTATAAAAGTTTCAGACTCTTCCATTTTAATATTTTAAAATTTGGTAGTTAATAGTTGAAGCTTCGAGCGTCTTACTGTGCTAGTTCCCTCGTGAGTAACCTCAAGTATATCACACGCTTCTTTTATAGTTATGTATGTGAGAATGCACTGAAATTCATCCGAGAAAGCCGGCACAACAAATCACATTGAGAGCTTTGGCATTTGCCATGTATTGAGCTCTCCCACTGTCATTCCATTTTCCATCATCTTTGGGAATGACTAATGTATTTCCCATCAACCTCCACTTGTTTGGTGGGCAAAGCATATCCACGTTGTGTGCTTAGCCACACCGGACGGTCCATGGATTGTAAGAAAATTCTCATCTTAGCCTTCCAATAGGCGTAGTTGGACCCGTTAAAGAATGGTGGACGGTTAGTGGTACCCCTATCTCGGTTAGACGTCATGCTAGTGCTTCGGTGCCAGATCTTTCTCTAGATGGTTAAGTCCTTGAAGAGCAACCCACTTTGATACCAATTGAAATTACGTTGGTAGTTTAACACGACACCTTCATATGTGCGGAAGGTTAAAGAGCAACTAGAATTATGGCTAAGTCCTATACGGGGGGTGATTAGGACCTTTTAAAATTCTTTTCGCCTACTTACACAATTTAACAAATTAAACTAAGTAAGCAAGAACACTTCGGCTTTCAAGCCTAAGTGGGTCCAGTCACAAGACCAGCATATGGTTTAACCAATAAATAACCTATTTTAAGCATGCATAGATAATCAAATGATTTAACTAATCAAGATCATCTATGCAACCTATGTAGACTTTTGAGAATGGATCAATGAGCTCAAGTCTACACTACTTAGTGAAAGTACATCTGGTGTGTGGATGTGCCTATCTAGTGCCTAACATACATTCCTATCAAGCATTCACAATTAAACAATTAAGCATACAATGCTAAGATATCAATGTGCTCAAATCAATCACAAACACAAGCATGTATAGTGGTTGGACTTTGGGTCTACTCCACTCCCGGTTCAAGTACTCAACTCCTTTGAGCACACCGGCATTCACTATCTAAGCTTTTAAATGAGGTTCACCTCTCAACCTTTACACGGAGGTTTTACCAGTTTACCTCTCAACTATAATCGGAGTTTTGGACAAAGGGCTAACTCTCAACCCAAATGAAGTTTTGGACATAGCTAACTCCCAACCCGACGCACGTTCACTCCCGTGTCAGAGGCTCCCTCGTAGAGACTTCATTTATGCTCGACAAACGAGCCAAGGAGCGTCAAACAGCCCCTAGTCTTTAGGCAGACAAACGAGCCAAGGAACGGCTAACGTCCCTAAAGTTTTAGGCTTAACTAATAAGCCAAGGATCGACAAACGACCCTAGTTCGAGTTTGACAAACAAACTCTACACTCAACTCCCACATGATGGACTCTCCATTAAGATAACCCTACTTATCAGATGAGCCCCTTGTTCAGCACCGGTTCGGGTTGCTTGATCTCCCACATTGCTTGTGATGCCTTTGAGATGCCCAAGGCGATATGAGGGTAGGTTTAGGAACTCTACAACTAATAGGAATGGGATTGCCTAGAGTTGCTCACCTACAACGATCTCATCTTAGAGATTTGGATAAGGATATGACTATCAAGGAAGATCCAAACTCTAGAGATAAAGATGGGATGAAGGTCATCTTCTTTATGAGCTTAGAATGATCCAATCTTGTGTTAAAGCACAAGGAAGATGCCTTGCATAGGTTGGGAATGAGCCTCAAATGGTCTCCAACAATGGTGGCTTCACTCCTCTCAAAATTCCTCTTATTTTTCTTCAATTTGAGCCAAGCCCCTTTATAAAAAGATTTGCAACGGACTAAAAATGGGCAAAAAATGGCTACTGTTGACCTGTCCCGACCAGTCAAGATCGGTCGGCTAAAGGCTGAGTGTTCATTATCTGCTGCTGGGGTCTGTCCGACCGGTCAAGACTGGTCGATCCAGTCCAGCCGACCGGTCATGACCAGTCGGTCCATCTATGCGTAGTGCAGATGGGTTAGGCTTGGAACACGCTGCACATGCAACCTTCTTAGCCCTCTGTTGGGTGATCTTTTGGAACACCTAGGGTCAATCTATAATGACTAATGGTATGCCTAATATGGTCAAGGTCATCAAGAGGTTATGGGTTTGGTTTTGGTCAAGGTTAAGGCACACCAAGGCATCACTTTTACCTGTTTCTTCTTCCTTGATGCAGCATGGTTCAAATAAAAAAGAAGCCAAAGGAGAAAGCAGGAAAAAACAGCCAAGACCGGTCGTCCATAGCCAGGACCGGTCGTCCGACCAGTCCGACTACTCAACAAAAGAAGACCACATTGCAAGGCTTGCTGGACTATCAATGACCGGTCGTGCGACCGGTCGTCCACTGCTCCGACCGGTCGTACGACTGGTCCTTGAATTAAAATGTTTGGATCGAATTTCTGCAAAACTCGCTGGATTGTTTTTGCGTTTTTGAGACCGGTCGTGCGACCGGTCGTCTGCATAACAGAGCTTGTCAGTGAAGCTCCGATTTTCTCTGCGCGGTCCGGGATTTCTTGCGCAATCCGGAACCTTCCGCACTATACTATAAAGGGGCACCCAGGGCTTCTTCCAGAGGCATCATAGAAGCTAAGGGACGTCGTGGGAGAGGAAAGGAAGCCGTCGTGGAGCGTCTGCAACCCTCCAAACTCTGATTTTTCTATGTTTTCTAGTTCTTTCATGAGTTTTAGTTGTAGTATGACAATGCTCGGCTAGAATCTCTCAGCTAAGGCTGAGAGGTGAAGCTTGTAGCCAATTTCATGTTTGATTCAGTTTAATTCAAGTAATTCTACTTCAAGTTTGGATTTTTACTTATTCTAGTTCTTAAAGTTGATAGTTTTAGATGTTTTATGAGACTTAATGTGCTCCGGACATGAATTCCTTGCAATTATCTGAGATTATCACATTATGTTTGTCTAGATTCGAATTATAGTAATCCTTGAGCAGGCCATAGTCCATAGGCATGGCTGTTACTCCGAAGGCTATGATTTTGAATTCTACATTGTTGAATAGGACTAGAACTTTGAAGTTCAACTTAAGTGGGATTGAATGTGTTTAATGCTGTATTTTCCAACTAGATGAGAGATAGGACCTCACATCTAGTTGTGTATCTTGCTTGGATTGATTGGATTGACATGGGATTACTACAAGTTGTTGGAACTAGAAAATGAAATACGATTACATTCTCTAAGTAGTGTATATTGTTGCTCTGGGGTTCTGAGTAATAGAAATATTCATAGACAATCACAAGCATTCACAAAAGGTACACAAGAAAAGATATCACAAGGCGAATTTTATTCCTGAGATCTTGTACATTCCAGACCGTGATCTAGCACAAGCCCTTAATTACATCGAATGATCGATGACCCTTGATTAAAAGGTAGAAGACTAGTCAGTAGGGACTATGGTCTTAGAGTTTGTGGTCATAGGGACCTGTATTTGTTTTGTTATGGACTGAACCATCTTTGTATTGGTCAGATGTCTATGTCCCCATGTTTTGGCCGGAGATCCAGGCGGAGACTGTCAGGGTCTTTTACTGAGAGGGTGGGACTCTGGGCCTGCAGCTGTCATGTGTCGACAGGCGACCTCGGGAAGACCGATGCACAGTTGTGTGTACCTGAGCAGCCCTAACTGACGGATGTCGTCTAGATGGGTAAGGCATTGACCGCTGTGTCGTGGCAGTTCATAACAATTGCTTTGTAGAGAATCGAAACTCTTTGATATGGTTTATTGTGATAACCATAATCCCGTTTGTCTAGCTTTCGACCCAAATCAGATCACATCTTTACAGTAGATATGAATGATGACATATTTGCATAGCTCTGGATGGTGGCGACTCCTTTTCGAGAAGTCATTTTGTTCATCGCGTCGAATTGAGTCAAACCTCGAAGATGCGCAATTTTGTTCATTTAGAGTTCCCGGAACGCTCGAAATACCCAAAATAGGCTCAAACGGAACTTAAAAACACTTAAAATTGAGCCAGGTGCACCTGTAAACATGCTCTGCAATTGGCAAATTTTTTGGGTGCGTGGGACTTATTTTATGGGTGCGTGGGCTCCAACGAACCTTTAAATTAAAGTACCGGATTTTTGGTGAATTTACGGATGTGTGGGGCATTTTTCGGGTGCGTGGGACCGAATTTGCAAATCTGAATTTCATCGAATTTATGGACTGCGTGGGACCCGAATTTATGGACGCGTGGGCCATTTTTCGGGTGCGTGGGAGTCCGATGCACTTGTCCGATTCACGTCGAATTAATGGACGCGTGGGACTTAATTTATAAACGCGTGGGCCATTATTCAGGTGCGTGGGATCGAATTTATGGATGCATGGCCACACTTGTGATTTCTCAGAATTCGGACCTATGGGGAAAGTGTTAGCGATCGGAAGGTATTCCGGTGACCGAGAAGGGTTTTCGGCGATCGAAAAAGTATTCCGGCGAGGGTTTCCGGTGGGGATTTTGAATTCCCAGAGGATGGCAGCTCTCTCTTTCTGAAAACGTAAAAATGACTCATTGGACGGGGTATTTATAGCCGAAGATGCCAGATTTCTGCCAATGAGGGGCTATCACGTGCAACGCACCCCTAAAATACCCTCAACGCACCTTAAAATTGACGTGCGAAGGTCCGACGCACCCAAAAATGATTTCTTAAAATATCTAATTTTTTGGGTGCATGGGAGTTAATTTATGGGTGCGTGGACTTAATGCACCTTTAAATTAAGTGCCTGATTTTTAGTCGAATTTATGGATGCGTGGAGCATTTTTCGGGTGCGTGGGACTCCGAAATGCCTCTAAATGAGGATCATAAAATGTGTCGAATTTAAGGGTGCGTGGATCCATTTTTTAGGTGCGTGGAGCACCAAAATACCTTTAAATGAGAATCCTGAAATTTGTTGAATTTAAGGGTGCGTGGACCCATTTTTGGGGTGTGTGGGGGCACCAAAATACATTTAAATGAATTCTTATTTTTGCTAATTTTTTGGGTGCGTGGGTACCCGAATTTATGGGTGCGTGGGACGTAAATTGGAACTCCACCATTTGGGTTTTGAATTTTGATGGGTTTGTGGGGCCCGTTGGATCGTGCAATCACATGCATTGTTCATCATAAATGATAATGAAGTTATGGGTTCGATTCCGGACGGTTCTGATCACGGTGATTGGCGGGGCTCGCTGGAGATTTCAACCAAAATTGGCTTAGAAAATTTTTGTAAATCTCCGTTTTACGTGCATCGGAAGGCGTTTTGTAGGATTCTTTTGAAGCTGTGTTGCTAGTTTTGTTTGCTTTGAGGGACCCTATATTTTGGGACCCCAACACAAGTGGATCCTTGAATGCCTTAGTGCCTTTAAATTACTGTTTTCCAATAAGTTTCTGTTTTAGCATAATTATTCCAATTGAATCTCTTATTTATTGCAAACTGAGTTGCTGGAATAGTTTGGAACTTGTTTTCCAATTCCCTGTGGATCGACCTCAGTCTTACCGAGTTTTATTACTACATCGCAGCCTTACACTTGAGGCGAGTGAACAAGTTTTTGACGCCATTGCCGGGGAATTTAGATAACGGTTCTAAATTGTTTTAGTGGCTATAGAGTAGAAGTAGTTAGGATTTATTGTTTTCTTAGGATTAGTTTTTCTGAATTCTAGAACTAACAAGTCTGTTTTGTTTTGTAGGAAGTTCTTCTAGTTCAAGCGAATCGGTACTATCCTTCCAACTTGAACTCTTTTAGTTTTTTGCTTTTATTTTTCAGATTTTAGGATTTAGATTTAGCCAGATTTTGGATCGTGTGGTTTATGTCCCGTTGGGAACAAGACCACAAGAATCGTCTCCAATCTGAAGGTGGTTTAGTTGGACCATTATCCGTTCATAGACGAATCCAAAAATCTGTAGAACATTGTGATAATTTAGGGAGTATGGATCACACACCTTTAAGGAATCCTATGCCCCCCCCCCCACTCTAACTACAAACTTAAATCAAGAGGGAGTAGGAGAGAATGAGGTACATAACGTTCCTCCAATGAGATCACTACGGGACTACCTACAACCAGCCCATGCAACTACACCCTCTTGCGTGGTTCTACCACCTAACCGGGGGAAACATTGACATAAAGCCGGGTGTAATTCAACTTATACCAAAGTTCCATGGGCTAGCCTCTGACAGCCCATATCTACACTTGAAAGAATTCGAAGAAGTGGTGGCTACCTTGCAATACACCAATGTTTCGGAAGATACCATTAAGCTTAAACTCTTTCCCTTTTCATTGAAAGAAAGAGCAAAAAATTGGCTTCACTCTCTTAGACCACATTCTATAGGGTCATGGAATGAGATGACCCGGGAATTCTTGAAAAAATTCTTCCCAGCTCATAAAACGAACACCCTTCGAAGAGACATAATGAATTTTTCGGCTAAAGAGGGTGAATCTTTCTTCCAATGTTGGGAGAGATTTAAGGACCTCCTACTTGCTTGCCCACATCATGGTTATGAGAGTTGGCGAATTATAAATTTCTTCAACGATGGATTAAGTTCCAATATGCGCCAATTTGTAGAGATGATGTGCAATGGCGAGTTTATGAGCAAAAATCCAGATGAGGCTTGGAGTTATTTGGATATGCTAGCCGAGAATGCCCAATCTTAGGATACCTCAGATAAACCCAATAACATCAAGCCTACTCAAGAGAAAGAGAAATCAGGGATCTATATCCTCAAGGAGGAAGACGACATGAATGCAAGGATAACCGACCTCACAAGGAAGATCGAGGCCATGGAACTTAGTAAGAGTGGAGTTCCAAAGTCCAATGAAGCTATTGAGACCATATGTGGGATTTGTCTCACCAATTTACATGCTACGCAAGATTGTCCTACAATTCCTGCATTTCAGGAGGTGTTACATGAACACGCAAATGTCACATATGGGTATCAACGGCCTTTCAATGAACCTGTGGGTAATACGTACAATACTAGTTGGAAGAACCACCCAAATTTCAGTTGGAAGAATGCTCCCACGAGCAATCCTACCAACTCTCAAGGAGGGCCACCCATGCAAAACATGGCCCCACCGCAATTCTTAATGGAGGATACCTTGAAAGCGTTTATACAAGGGCAAACACAAATTAACTAAACGAATCAGCAAATGTTCCAAGAGCTTAAAGTCTCGGTTGATGAGATTAAGGGACGCTTGAATGCTAGGGAATGGACCTTTCCGGCCCAACCTCAGCCCAATCCAAAACAAGTACATGAAGTAAGCATTCCTAACCCCTTCAACCAACATATGGAGCAAGCTAAATCCGTCACCACTCTTAGAAGTGGTAAACAAATCGACAAATCTATTCCGGTGAAGGCCGACAAGCCTAATGATCCGGTAAATTTTGAGGGTGAGGACGGATCCAACTTAGCCCCACAAGAAAAGGAACGCATCTATAAGCCCGTAGCACCATTCCCTTCGAGATTGGTTGCTCCCAAATCTCTTCCAAACTCTCATGATATTCTAGAGATTTTCAGACAAGTCAAGATAAACATTCCTTTGCTTGATGCCATCAAACAAATCCCCTCTTATGCCAAGTTCTAAGGACCTATAAACACTAAACGCAAATATAATGTGCAGCAAAAGGCCTTCTTAAATGAGCAAGTGAGTATCATTCTCACTCAAAAGACCCCCCTAAAATTCAAAGATCCCGGTAGTCCCACAATCTCATGTATCATTGGAGACTACCGGATTGAGCGTGCATTGCTAGATTTGGGGGCAAGCGTAAACTTGATCCCATACTCGGTATATGAGCAATTGGGCCTTGGTGAATTAAAACCCACCAAAACCACATTGCAACTCGCTGATAGATCCATCCGTGTACCGAGAGGGATAGTTGAGGATGTTCTAGTCCAGGTTGATAAATTCTACTACCCGGTAGATTTTATCGTCTTGGACACACAACCGGTTCTAGATGTTAGCACTCAAATACCGGTGATCTTAGGTCGCCCATTCCTTTGCTACATCAAACGCAATCATAAATTGCCGGAATGGGGTGATGCAATTATCCTTTGGGAACATGACATTAGAGGTGAATGTATTCCACTTGGGCAAAAGACATAGGAATGTTGATGATGACGAGTTCTTAGAAGTAAACATGCTCGAATCCTTGAAGAAGAACTCCTCCAACTTGAACCACTAGAAAGTTTGGAGACATGCTTGGCACACTTCGTGGATTCCGAAGACCCCATAATTAGTGAAATTGTGCAAGCATTAAATATAGAGAGACCGGTAGTTGGTACTAGCTGGTGGAGGCCCCACTTTAAAAAATTGCCACCAACCACATCAAGGCCTCTACCGTCTAACATCAAACCACCAAAGCTTGACCTTAAACTATTACCATCCGAGCTTAAATATGTATATTTAGGTCAAGAGGAAACTTTCCCAGTTGTCATTGCCTCTCACCTAGTGAAAGACCAAGAGCTCAAGTTGATTGAGCTACTTAAAGAACATAGGGGAGCCATAGGTTGGACAATAGCGAATCTCAAAGGGATAGATTCTTCGGTTTGTACTCACCGTATACACCTTGAAGAAAATGCAAAAACAACTAGACAACCTCAAAGAAGGCTAAATCCAAACATGATGGAGGTTGTCAAAACCGAGGTGCTAAAGCTAATAGATGTGAGTATCATCTACCCCATCTCGGATAGCCAATGGGTGAGTCCTACCCAAGTTGACCCCAAGAAATCCGGTATTATCATCGTAGAAAACGCCAACAATGAGCTTATACTAACTAGAGTAACGACCGGTTGGCGTATGTGCATTGATTATCGGAAGCTCAACACTAGGAAAGACCACTTCCCTCTGCCATTCATGGATCAAAATTTTGGAGAGGTTAGCAGGTCATTCCTATTATTGCTTCTTAAATGGCTATTCCGGATACAACCAAATTGAGATAGCCCAGAGGACCAAGAGAAAACCACATTTACATGCCCGTTTGGTACCTTCGCATACCGAAGAATGCCATTCGGGCTATGTAATGCACCCGCCACATTCCAACAATGCATGTTGAGTATTTTCTCGGACATGGTGGGTGAGTTTCTCGAGGTGTTCATGGATGACTTTTCTGTTTTTTGTTGTACTTTTGACTAGTGCCTCAATCACTTGAAGTTGGTCTTGATGAGGTGTGAGGAGAAGAACCTCATTTTAAACTGGGAAAAGTGTCATTTCATGGTACAAAGAGAAATAGTCCTTGGACATATCATCTCGTCCAATGGAATAGAGGTAGACCGTGCAAAAATTGACATAATTTCCAATCTACCACCACCCAAAAGCATTCACGATGTGCGGTCCTTCCTTGGACACGCCGGTTTCTATAGAAGATTTATAAAGGATTTTAGTCATATCTCAAGGCCTTTATGTAACCTTCTACAAAAGGAGAACCAATTTGAGTGGAGTGCCAAATGTCAATTAGCTTTTTCAAAACTAAAAGACATGTTTACAACCGCTCCTATCATGCAACCACCGGATTGGTCCATACTTTTTGAGTAATGTGCGACGCGAGCGATTATGCTATTGGGGCGGTGTTAGGTCAAAAGAAGGACAAGAAGCCCCATGTTATCTACTACGCAAGTAAGACCTTGAATCCCACCCAAGTTAATTACTCGACTACGAAAAAGAGCTCCTAACCGTCATCTTTGCCTTGGACAAATTTAGGCCTTACTTAATAGGATCCAAGGTCATCGTTGACACAGATCATGCGACGCTGAAACACCTTCTTTCTAAGAAGGATGCCAAGCCCCGTTTGCTTAGATGAATCCTACTCCTTCAAGAATTCGATTTGGAGATCAAAGATAAGAAGGGGGTAGAAAATGTGGTGGCGGATCATCTATCCCGCCTAGTCTTACCTAATTCCATTGACGAGTCACCTATTGAGGACTCATTCCCTGATGAGCAACTCTTTGTTGCTATGCATCCACCATGGTACGCTGACATAGCTAATTATCTATCGACAGGTGCGATGCCGATTCATTGGACTGCGCAGGACAAATGTAAATTTCTAAGGGAAGTGCGTAGATTTTTCTGGGATGAACCTTTACTGTTTAAATATTGTCCAGACCAAATTATAAGGAGATGTATCCCTGATGATGAACATAATTCTGTCATCTCCTTTTATCATGATCAAGCATGTGGGGGTCATTTTTCCGCCAAGAAAACCACTGCAAAAATTCTGCAGTGTGGTTTTTATTGGCCCACACTACAAAAAAGTTTTTGGCGCCGTTGCCGGAGAAAAGGTTAAACGGTTCTAATTGTTCTAGTAACTATAGAGTAGTTTTAGTTAGGTAGGATTTTCAGTTTTTATAGAAGTAGATTTTTTTATTTTTTCTAGATTACTAACAGTTTTTTGTTTGATTTTGTAGGACATTGTTGCTGACATAGATCTCACTCTATTGGGTAACATCTCCCCATCTCCCTTCTTTTTGTTCTTTTTTCTAGATTAGGGTAGTTTCTAATTCCTTAAAATTTTATCATGTATGATTGGACGAATGGTGCGTACAAATACCTTTTGGAGGATGAGACGTCGGATTAGGGGACCCAAGCTCATTGTGATCGGGATCCCTCCAAGCATGAGTATTTTTCTGAGATTCAAAGAACCTCCACTATCCCCCCACGTAAGACGATGCGTAATTACATTAATGAACATAATACACATGTTGAGACACGACGTAAGACGATGGGGGAATACCTGAAACGAAGTAAAATTAATTAATGATCATAGTAGTCAACCGGTTATGACAATGCGTGATCACTTGTATGGATATGCCTATCAACCATCATATAAATCTTCATCCTACAATGCGTACGGTCTTAATTGGGAAAACCACCATTCTCCTTATTCAAGGGAAGAACCAACCGTGGTTATTAACAATCACCTTAAAATGTCTTCCTCTTGTGATGACATGTATACACAAATACTTAAGGAAATATGGAAAGAGTATGTAGAGGAACAATCAAATCAAGCTTACTCGCCATCTTGTGAAGACGTTGAGCCCGAAATTGGGGGCATCGAATTAATCCCCTTTAATGAGGAGGATGGGGCTACCCAAGTCCCACCTTCTTCAGATTTAATGGATATACTTTTAGAGGAGATTGACTTCGATGATCCAAATGTCATCATCAATTATGGTGAGTCCACTATTTCTTTTGGATGCTTTGAACTTAATGATGAAGAGATTTCAATGACGGTTGACGAACCCGAGGAATCCATAAAATTTGAAAGCGGTAGTAGGGTTGCCTATAATGAGGGTTTGGTGAATGGTTATGAACCTATGGTTTCTTTTTCCCAATGGCAAAATGATTATGAGTCTCTAGAGGATATGCATGCTAGAGAGATGGCCTGAGGTTGATATTTTTGAGTCACTCCACCAACTTAGCATGCTTAATTTTAATGTGGAGAATGAGACTCCCATGAGTGAAAATTCAAATTCATTGGAAGAATGCTTGGCTCACTTTGAAAATTCAAACGACCTCATTATTCAAGAGATTGTTAAAGCCTTGCATACTTTTGACTTGGTGCCTCATACTAGTTATGGAGAACCTAGTTTGGAAGAATTTCACTCCATGGAGGGCGAGTCCCTCACCATCGAAACTGAATTTTTACACTCACTCAAGCAAGATCATGATCCTTCATCCGACTATCTCGATTTCCTAAAGGAATGCTTGGCCCACTCTTATGATCTTGATGATGAGATGATTAAGAAGTTGGACATTTTGTTAGACACGGTGTCGGTGCCTGAAGAACACAATTCCACTGATTTACACTCTTTACCATTGTTTGTGGAAGCACCGTATAATTCTAAAATTGTGGAGGAGAAAACTTTAACTGAAGAATACACGATGAATGTCTCTCCACCATCATGGGTTCTTCAGCCCATTGAGGATTCTAACTGGGAGGACCCGTTTTTAATCAATTACAACCTAGTCTAGAATTTGAGGAGATATCGTTTTGCTGCATTTATCTCCTCCTATCATGTATGTGGTGCACATAAATATTGGACTTCAATAAAGAAAAGCACCCATGTTTACTATCGAGCAGGACTTTGGATGGTCCTCATGATAAATTTATTGAAATTCATGAAGATCTTGCTCAAATTTGATCATGTAGTCGATTGGACTAATCAAAGGTAGGTAGGTAGGTTAGGATTTATTTTTCTGAAATTAGAATTGAATAAGTCTCATCAAGACAATGAAAGATGCTAGAATTGATCAACTTGCTACCACAGGTACTCTCGTTCTCACTCTCCTTTGTTTTATTTCATTGCTCTCATGTCATGCTTATTACATATCTTGTTACATTGAGGACAATGTAAGATTTTGGTTGGGGGGTGAGATTTCTTAGATGAATCCACTAGCTTTTGTGACATTTCGAGCAATTATGTAAAAAAAAATTGATTTTTCTAAAATTCAAAACTCTTTTGGAAAACTTTGTTTCTATACATTTGGGATGATACGAGTATAAGAAGAGGAGATACAAAGTGAGTGATGTTGCAAGCTTTGAACTTCTCTTAATATAATGGTTTTATATGTGAATTCCCCTATTTATGTGATTGATAGAAAATTTGAACACTTTTATACCTAATTCACATTACACGATTTTCATGGGTTGAAAAGATTATGTGATTTGTGGATTAGCTAGACTTTGATTTAAGGTGTTGAGAAACCAAGCCGGGGTAATTTGTCCATCCTTGTCCATGGGAAAATAACGAAAGATATGGATTTCTAAAAATCCTATCTAATTTAAAAGAAAAAGGAAAAAGGAATGATGAAATTGGGAATGATGGAAAAATGGTGGAAATTCCGAAAAGGGCTACCTATTGCCAACAGGGGGATGGTCTACCCGTAACCAAAGCCAGAAATGGGATGTAGTGTGAAAGCAGTCGGAAGGACGGTAAGGCAAATTCCTGTCATAGGCTTGTTGTTACTCTATACACCTTGAGATCTGTAGTTTAGTTGATCTATGAAGAAGATAATCCCAGAAACTCATGAGATGAACTTTCACTATGCACACTAGGTTGAAGTTGTTCAAGTTCTTCTATTTATCAATCAATCAGCGAGAATTTCATGTAGACACTTATTATTCTTTGAGAGTTTAAGGTTTCAACTTCTATCACCTAATTTCTCAAAATTTTATACTTGTATGTCTTGGAATGGATAGAAACATGTTTTCTGAAGGAGAGTTGGTTTGGAGGTTTGAAATTGTTTCACGCATGTTTTGCTTGGGACTAGCAAAAAGCTGGTTGGGTGGTGTGTTGAACCTCCAATTTATACATTGTATAGGCCATTCTATCACATTATATGCATGGTTTGGATGTTTAAAAGGCTCATCTAATGCAGGTTTTATGATTGTAGGAATGAGAGCAAACTTCACCTAATTGGAGACCAAAAGGAGACATTTAGGAGCCTTGGATGAAGACCCAATGTGGGCCAAAGAAAGAAGAAAGCAAAGAGAGAGGAAGGAGAGAAGAAAAGAAAGAAGAAAGAATGCAGAAAATGGGTCCGACCGGTCAAGACCGGTCCGCTAAGAAGGCCCGACCAGTCAAGACCGGTCGGCTGCACTCCCTGGACACTTAAAGGACATGCTAGACCTGGTCAAGACTGGTCGGCCATGCAATTTCAGGTTTTCAGATTTCAAATAGCAGGCTATTCCCATTTCTGGTTTTTCGGCCGAGTTTTCTGGGCCCATCTTGATGATATTTGGAAATCCAACACGTCCATGTCGAAGAGGAGCTCGATGCCGAAATAACCCAAGTGGTTTCGTGTCGATCGGAGCTACGGATTGACCGTGGTGGCCAAAACAATACGAACTGTCCAGAAAGTTTCAGATTCCGCCTACTCCACTCTGGGCCGGTCCAAGTACCCATCATTGATGATATGAAGAATCTACTTTCACCATCTTTTAGACCACATCCATATATGAATAACCACAAAGTTTCAGATCAAAACGGTGTTGGTTTAAAAGATGGTGAAAGTAGATTCTTCATATCATCAATGATGAGTCACCTGGACCGGCCCAGAGTGGAGTAGGCGGAATCTGGAACTTTCTAGACGGTTTGTATTATTTTGGCCACCATGGTCAATCCGTAGCTCCGATCGACACGAAACCACTTGAGTTATTTCGGCGTCGAGCTCCTCTTCGACATGGACGTGTTGGATTTCCAAATATCATCAAGATGGACCCAGAAAACTGGGTCGAAAAACCAGAAACGGGAATAGCCTGCTGTTTGAAATCTGGAAACCTGAAATTGCATGGCCGTCCCGTCTTGACCGGCCGGACAGGGCAAGCCAACCGGTCTAGCATGTCCTTTAAGTGTCCAGGGAGTGCAGCCGACCGGTCAAAACCGGTCGGACCCATTTTCTGCATTCTTTCTTCTTTCTTTTCTTCTCTCATTCCTCTCTCTTTGCTTTCTTCTTTCTTTGGCCCACCTTGGATCTTCATCCAAGGCTCCTAAATGTCTCCTTTTGGTCCCTAATTAGGTGAAATTTGCTCTCATTCCTACAATCACAAAACCTGCATTAGATGGGCCTTTTAAACATGCAAACCATGCATATAATGTGATGGAATGGCCTATACAATGTATAAATTGGAGGTTCAACACAGGGCCACTTGAGTCTTCGGTCTTCGTCTTCATTAAGCCTCAACCGACACTGGACTCACTGACCTAAGTGATTCACAAACAAGGTACACTAGTATACTACAAAAAAGTGCACTAACAAGGCGAGCCCTCAAAATCCAAGAAAGTCATTGAGAACGTTTGCAGTATTTGCGTCACTAATGTACACTCAACTCAGGATTGTCTTACAATTCTTGTATTTTAAGAAGTGTTACAAGAGTAAGCGAACGCCACAAATACCTATCAACGGCCCTTCAATGGACCATGGGTAACACGTACAATTCTACTTAGAGGAACCATCTAAATTTCAGTTGGAGGAATGGTCCTACGGCCAATCCCACCAACTTCTAAAGAAGGCCACTCATACAAAATGTAGTACCAAACATGGCCCCACCTCAAATTAGCATGGAGGATACTTTAAAGGTGTTTATGCAAGGGTAAATGTAAATAAATCAGACAAATCAGTAAATGTTCCAAGAGTAAAAGGGTTTAGTTGAAGAAATTAAGGGACACTTGAATGCTAGGGAATGGACCTTTTCGGCCCACCCTCAACCCAATACAAAACAAACATATGAAATAAGCGCCCCTAATCTCTCTAACCAACATGTGGAGCAAGCAAAATCCATCACCACTTTTAGAAGCGAAAAATAAATCGACAAATCTAATCCGGTGAGGCCAACAAGCCTAATGATCCGGTACTTCCTGAGAATGAGGATGGATCTAGCTCAGTCCCACAAGAAATAGAACGCGAATACAAGCCTGTAGCACCATTCCCTTCGAGATTGGAGGCTTTCAAATCTCTTTCCGAACTCTCATGATATTTTAGAGGTTTTTAAATAAATCAAGATAAACATTCCTTTACTTGATGTCATTAAACAAATTTTCCTCTTATGTCAAGTTTCTAAAAAACTTATGCACAACCAAACGCAAATATAATGTGCAAGAAAAAGCCTTTTTAAATGAGCTAGTGAGTATCATTCTTACCTAAAAAGACCCCCTCCCCCCCCCAAATATATATATATATATATATATATATATATATATATATATATATATATATATATATATAAAGATCTCGGTAGTCCCACAATCTCGTGTATTATTGGAGACTACCAGATTGAACGTGTATTGTTAGACTTGGGGGTAAGTGTAAACTCGATCCCATACTTGGTATACGAGCAATTAGGTCTTGGTGAATTAAAACCCATGAAAACCACATTGCAACTCGCTGATAGATCCATTCGTGTACTGAGAGGGATGGTTGAGGATGTTTTAGTCCAAGTCGAGAAATTCTACTACCTGGTAGATTTTATCGTATTGGACACGCAACCGGTTATGCATACAAGCACTCAAATATCGGTTATTTTAGGCCGCCCATTCTTGGCTATATCAAACGCAATTATCAATTACCAAAATGGGATAATGCAATTATCTTCTAGGAACATACACTAGAGGTGAATGTGTTCTACATGTGCAAAAGGCAGAGGAATGTGGATGATGACGAGCTCCTTAAGGTAAACATGATTGATTCCTTTGAGGAAGGGGAGCTCCTTCAACTTGAACCACCCGAGACTTTAGAGACATACTTGGCATATTTTGAAGATTCGATGAGCCCATCATATGTGAAATTGTGCAAGCATTGAGTAATAAGAAGTCGGTAGTTGATACTAGCCAGTGGAGGCCTCACTTTGAAAAATTACCACCAACCACATCAAAGCCTCTACCGTCTAATATCTAATCGCTAAAGCTTGACCTAAAACCATTGCCATCCGAGTTATAATATGTATATTTAGGTCAAGATGAGACATACCCAGTCGTTATATCCTCCCACCTAGGAAAAGACCAAGAGCTTAAGTTAATTGAGATGTTTAAAGAAAATAGGGGAGCCATAGGATGGACTATGGCATACCTTAAGGGGATAAGCCCTTCGGTATATACTCACCGCATCCACCTCAAGGAGAATGCCAAAACGACTAGAAAACCTCAAAGACAGTTAAATCTAAATATGATAGAGGTTGTCAAAGCCAAGGTACTTAAGCTACTAGATGTGGGTATCATCTACCCCATCTCGGATAACCAATGGGTGAGTCCTTCCCGGGTTGTCCCTAAGAAGTCCGGTATCACCATCATAGAAAACGCTAACAACGAGCTTATATAGAGTTACTACCGGTTGGCGTATGTGTATAGATTATTGGAAGCTAAACATGGTAACTAGGAAAGACCACTTCCCTCTTGTTGAGCTCTGAATTATACATATTCTAACCCCAATTCATCACACATTATGCACGGTTTACATGTTTAAAAGACTATTCTAATACATGTTTTGTGAATATAGGAAGAGAGAGAGACTTCACTAATTCGATGCCAAATGAGTCACTTTGTATGCATTGAAGATCAAAAGAATGAGCGACAAAAGGTAGAAGAACGATGTAAGGGAGAAAGAAAAGAAAAGAAGAAATAGTTCAGAAAAATGTGTACTACCAATCGGTCGGCCATAGCCCACGACCGGTCACCAGACCAGTCAAAAATTCAAATGGAAACCTCCATGTGTTGTGTTTGCTCACCTCAAGTGCAAGGCTGCGATGTAGTAATAAATCTTGGTAATACCGAGGTCGATCCATAAGGAAAGAGGTAAACCAATTCAAGTTATTTTAGCAACTTAAATCTCAGCAATTATAGGATTCAAATTCGAAAACTAATTTAAAACAATAACTTGTAAAATCTGTAATTTAAACGGAACTAAGGCCTTAAGGATCCACTTGTGGTAGCCCCCATGTGAATTCATTCATCCAAGCATAGCACAGATATAATTGAAGTTTTATCTCTCTTTTAGTTGGAAGATATAACATTCAAACACAAACAATCCCCACTTAAATTGAAGAATCAGATTTTAGTCTTAATGAAGCACGTAGAATTCGAATATGTAGCCTTCAAAGTAACAACCATGCCAATGGACTATAGGTATGCTCAGGGATTACTACAATTTCGAATCTAATCAATCCAAACATGATAATCTCAGACAATTGGAAGGAAACCATGTGCGAAGCACATGAACTCTTATAAAACATCCAAAAATACCAACTTTTATTTAAACTAGAACTTAAAATCCAACTTAAAGTAAAGTACTTAAATTAAAACTGAATTCAACATGATTACTACCCACAAGCTTCACGTCTTAGCCTTAGCTAAGAGGTTCTAGCCGAGCATTATCATTGTTAACGTCAGATTTTGTAGTTGGATCCTCCAGATGTTCACCTTCTCTTCACCAGAGATTTCCCTCCGCCAAACCTGAAAGAAGGCAGACAGCAACTAAGGGTGGCTGGGGACCAGCCGTTAGCCCTCCGATGCTTAAGTCAGGCCAAAGCAAGAAGAAGAGAAGCCAAGCAAAACGGGACAGAGCGAATGTTGTGTGTGTACCTTCCTCTTAATGGAGTCATCCCCTTATATAGATACGAAACAATTCAATCTGTATCGAGATCCCGCTGATCTCAAGTACGATACGAGATTCTGCTGATTTCGTGGGATAAGATCCTTACCCTTAATGACGAGATCTAACCAAATTACTTACTTCGGCAATCACGTCTCTTGATGGCAATCCCTTGAGATCCGGAATCAGCGGGGAAGATAAGCCCAAAATCACCATATACAGGCTGCTGGTAAGCGTAATAGTAGCGTTGATTACTCATGGAAACCGTAGTTGGAGTGATAACCGGCGAAAAGGAAGGAGACGCTGATGAGACGGAAACTACCGAACTGGGTGCAGCCCTGCTTGGTGTCGCAGAGGGATTGGACAAGCTGCTCGACGGGAATCGGGTGCTGGTACTGAAGGCTAAGAGATGTTGCCGCAGGAAAGCCGCTCGCATGTTAGAATGTGGTCGCGAGTCCAAGTACTCACTCACTTAGATGTAACGTCTTTCAACGACTTGTGAGAAGGTCTGCTCGCGGATCGAGCATTGCCGTATTTGACTATCGGTTATGAGAACTCGAGACTTGCGAATAGCTGCTCCGTATTTTTCAATCTGCGACTCCTGATCAGGTGAGCTCGAGAGTCGAGTGGGTGCTTCTGCGTGAAATCTTATCTCCACCATTTTGCCTATAACAATCATGCTTCAACTAAAATAATGGAAAACTAATTAAAAGTATAAGAAAACTAGAAAAACCATAATTGGAGGGGTTGCGAGTGCTCCACGATGCTCTCCTTCAATTCCCACGAACTTAGAATTCTTTTAGGATACCTCAGGGACATGCTAGAGGTGCTCTTTTATAGCAAAAGATGGCCACCAACTTAGAATCTTCTAGAATTGCGTAACTCCTCACGCAGCTACGCAGATAGGTCTAATTGATCGGAGCTTCCTCAGATTGATCGGACTATGATATTCGATTGATCGGACGACGATTCGATTGATTGTAAAAGTGTCCAGAGAGTTGTTGTTTCTGTCGCTATTTCCAATTGATCGGCCATGATTCTGATTGATCGAAAACCTCTGATCAATTGATCGGAGATACTACGATCGATCAAAATTATGTCTAGTGAGATATTTAAAATTCAGTTTTTCTAGTAAGTCCGATGGGTGGTCCGATTGATTGGAGATCCATCGGAACATCCTCCGATTGATTGGGGACCTATCGACGATCCATCGGAGCTTGGTTTTTCTTCATTCTTTTCTGCATTCTCTTTGGACTTCTTCGTCATTCTTTGGCCCACCTTTGATCACCAACAAAAAGCTTCTAAGCGAGTTTTTTAAGTATCAATTGAGTGAAGTCTCTCTCTCATTCCTACATTCATAAAATATGCATTAGATGGATCTTTTAAGCATGCAAACCATGCATATAATGTGATGTAATAGGTTAGAAAATGTATAAATTATAGGCTCAACACACCCCCAACCAGCATTTTGCTAGTCCCGAGCAAAACAAGCCTGAAACAATCCATTTCCCTGAAAACGCAACTCTCTCTTAGAAACTAGACTTTAAAACGTATAAGTGCAAAAATCAGAAAAACTAAATGATGAGAGATTGAAGTCCTAAATTTTCCAAACATAATAAGTGTTCACATAGAACCTCCACCGATTTATTGACAAATAGATGAATCCGAACATGTATGGTCTAGTGTGCATTGTGCATGTTCATCTCATGACTTTCCAGGATTACCTTCCTTATAAATCAGCTAAACCAAAGATCTAAGAGTGTACAGATCAACTAATTGCCTATGACAGGAATTTGCCTTACCGTTCCTTTGACAGCTTTCAAACTACTTCCCATTTCCAGCTTTGGCTACAGGTAGACCATCCCCTGGTTGGTAATAAGTAGCCCTTTTAAAAAAATTTCACAAATATTCAATAAATATCCATACTTTCTTTTTTCTTTTCCTTATGTATTAGATAGGATTTTTAGAAATCCACATCTTTCGTTTTTTCTCTTATTTTCACTTGAACAAAGATGGACAAAGTACCTCGGCTTGGTTCCTAAACACTTCAAATCTTCAGTCTCACCAATCTACAAGTCTAGTCATCCCTTTAAATCATGAGGATCGTGTAATGTGGACTAGACTCAAAGGTGTTCAAATGTTTTATCGATCAAACAAATAAGGGGGATTCACATATAAAACTATTTTGTTTAAGATAATTTAGAGATTTCAAAATCATATCAGTTTATCTTTCATCCTTTCATACTCATGACATCTCAAATGCATAGAAACAAAGTTTTCCAAAAGAATTTTGGTGTTTTAGAAAATTGAAAATTGAAAATTTTCAACACAACCTTGCTTGAAATATCACAAACTACTAGATGAGGAATCTCATCTCACCCCCCAACCAAATCTTGCATTATCCTTAATGTATAAAGATATGCAATGAGCATGAACATGAGAGCAATGGTAAAATAAAAGAGAGTGAGAATGATAGTACTTGGGAGATTCGATCATGGAAGTCTACCTCCAGTATCAAAATCTACTAAAGCAAATAAAAAAAAACAAACTAAAACTAATCTACTCTATACCTCCGTCAGACTAAGAGATCAATCATCCTGATACACAGGATCGTTCAGAGTGATGAACATGCCTTCTAAATCAAAATTTTCAACGAATGGTTTAAGGCGTTGTCCGTTCACTTTAAAACAATTACCATTCGCTGCATTTTCTATCTCGATAGCCCCATGAGGAAAAACTATACGGGTCGGTCCATCGAGATCTCAATTTTCTCGAAAAAAGATGAAGTCGGGAATTGTACAAGAGCACTTTTTGACCTTCATGGAAAGATTTTTCAAAGATTTGTTTGTCATGAAAGGCCTTCATCCCACTCTTGTAAATCCTCGAGTTCTCGTAAGCGTCGTTCTGGATCTCATCAAGCTTATTCAATTGGAGTTTGCGAAGCGAGCTAGCTTTGTCAACATCAAAGTTCAATGCACAAATTGCCCAATAGGCTTTGTGTTCAAGTTCCACAGGCAAGTGACAAGCTTTCCCATAGACAAGTCTATAGGGAGACATTCCAATTGGGGTCTTGTAAGCGGTACGGTGAGCTCAAAGAGCATTGACTAATCTCAGCAACCAATCTTTGCAATCCAGTCTTACCGTCTTTTTCAAAATTTGTTTGATTTTCTGATTGGAAATTTTAGCTTACCCACTTGTCTATGGGTGGTATGGGGTACTGACTTTGTGTCTAATGCCATATTTCTCAATTAAGGCTTCGAAGGGCCTATTACAAAAGTGAGAACCACCATTACTTATGATGGCTCGAGGCATTCAAAATCTGGAAAGTATGTTTTCTTTAAGGAACTTTAGAACCGTACAATGATCGTTATTTCTACATGGAATAGCTTCTATCCACTTGGACACATAGTTTACAGCAAGCAATATGTAGACATGTCCAAAAGATGAGGGGAATGGTCCCATGAAATCAATGCCCCAACAATCGAAGACTTCGAGATGTTGAATTGGGTTAAGGGGCATCATATTCCGATGGGACAATCCTCCTAGTTTTTTACAGTGCTCGCATTCTTTGAAAAACTCATGGGTGTCGCTAAACAAAATGGGCCAATAAAAACCACATTGCAGAATTTTTGCAGTGGTTTTTTTTACGAAAAAATAACCACCACACGCTTGATTATGACAAAGGAGATGACAAAATTTTGGTCATCATCAGAAACACATCTCCTAATTATTTGATCTGGGCAATATTTAAAAAGTAGTGGTTCATCCCAGAAAAACCTGCGCATTTCCTTAGAAATTTTCGTTTATCTTGGGAAGTCCAATAAATCAGCATTGCACCTATGGAAAGATAATTTGCAATATCAGCATACCATGGTGGATGCATAGCAACAAAGAGTTGCTCATCAGGGAATGAATCCTCAATAGGTGACTCGTCAATGGAATCGAGTAGGACTAGGCAAGATAGATGGTTTGCCACCATGTTCTCTACTCCCTTCTTATCTTTAATCTCTAAGTCGAATTCCTGAAGGAGTAGGATCTATCTTAGCAAATGGGGTTTAGCATCCTTCTTAGAAAGAAGGTGTTTCAGTGCCGCATGATCTGTGTAAATTATTACCTTGGATCCTATCAAGTATGCCCTGAATTTGTCCAAAGCAAAAACAATGGCTAGGAGCTCCTTCTCCGTAGTTGAGTAATTGACTTGGGCAGGATTCAAGGTCCTACTCACATAGTAAATAACATGGGGCTTCCTGTCCTTTGTCCTAACACCGCCCCAATAGCATAACGCTCGCATCGCACATTAACTCAAAAGGAACGGACCAATCCAGTGGTTGCATGATAGGAGTGGTTGTTAACATGTCTTTTAGCTTTGAAAAAGCTAATTGACATTCGACACTCCACTTGAATTGGTTATCCTTTTGGAGAAGGTTACATAAAGGCTTAGAGATATGGTTGAAATCCTTTATGAACCTTCTATAAAAACCTATGTGTCCAAGGAAGGACCGCACATCGCGCTCTTGGGTGGTGGTAGGTTGGAAATAATATCGATTTTGGTCCGGTCTACCTCTATTCCATTGGACGAGATGATATATCCAAGGACTATTCCTCTTTGTACCATAAAATGACACTTCTCCCAGTTTAAAATAAGGTTCTTCTCCTTACACCTTGTCAAGACCAACTTCAAGTGATTAAGGCACTCATCAAAAGTACAACCAAACATAGAAAAATCATCCATGAATAGCTTGAGAAATTCACCCACAATGTCTAAGAAGATACTCAATATGCATCGTTGGAATGTGGCGGGTGCATTACATAGTCTACATGGCATCCTTCGATATGCGAAGGTGCCAAACGGGCATGTAAAGGTGGTCTTCTCTTGGTCTTTCGGGGCTATCTCTATTTGGTTGTAGTCGGAATAGCCATCGAGGAAGCAATAATAGGAGTGACCTGCTAACCTCTCCAAAATTTGATCTATGAATGAGAGAGGGAAGTGGTCCTTCCTAGTGACTATGTTTAGCTTCCGATAATCTATGCACATACGCCAACCGGTAATCACTCTAGTCGGTATAAGCTCGTTGTTGGCAGTTTTCTACAATTGTAATACCGGACTTCTTAGGGACGACTTGGGTAGGACTCACCCATTGGCTATTCAAGACGGGGTAGAAGATGCCCACATCTAGTAGCTTTAACACCTCGGCTTTGACAACCTCCATTATATTTGGATTTAGCTTTCTTTGAGGTTGTCTAGTCATTTTTGCATGTTCTTCGACGTGTATACGATGAGTGCATATCAAAGAGTCTATCCCTTTGAGGTCCACTATTGTCCAACCTATGGCTCCTCTATGTTCTTTAAGTAGCTCAATCAACTTGAGCTCTTGGTCTTTTCCTAGGTGAGAGGCAATAACAACCGAGAATGTTTCCTCTTGACTCAAGTATACATATTTCAACTCAGATGGCAATGGTTTAAGGTCAAGCTTTGGCGGTTTGATATTAAACGGTAGAGACTTTGATGTGGTTGGTGGCAATTTTTCAAAATGAGACCTCCACCGGCTAATATTAACTACCGGTTTCTCACTACTCAATGCTTGCACAATTTCACTATTAATGGGATTTTAGAATATTCAAAATGTGCCAAGCATATCTCCAAAATTCTCCAGTGGCTGAAGTTGGAGGAGCTCCTCTTCTTCAAAGGATTTGAGCATATTTGCCTTGAAGAGCTCATCATCGTTATCCCTATGCCTTTTGCCCAAGTGGAACACATTCACTTCCAATGTCATGTTCCCAAAAGATAATTGCACACCCCGTTCTGGCAATTTATGATTGCGTTTGATGTAGTAAGGAACGGGTGGCCTAGAATTATCGGTATTTGAGTGCTAGCATCCATAACCGGTTGCGTGTCTAAGACGATAAAATCCACCGGGTAGTAGAATTTGTCAACTTGGACTAATACATCCTTAACTATCCCTCTCGGTACACGGATGGATCTATCAACGAGTTGCAACGTGGTTTTGGTGGGTTTTAATTCACCAAAACCCAATTGCTCGTATACCGAGTACGTGATTAAATTTACGCTCGCCCCCAAGTCTAACAATGCACATTTAATCCGGTAGTCACCAATGATACATGAGATTGTGGGACTACCGGGATCCTTAAATTTTAGGGGGGTCTTTTGGGTGAGAATGGCACTCACTTGCTCATTCAAAAAGGCATTTTATTGCACATTGTATTTGCGTTTGGTTGTGCATAAATCCTTTAGGAACTTGGCATAAGAAGTCATTTGTTTAATGACATCAAGAATGGAATGTTCATCTCAACTTGTCAAATAATCTCTAAAATATCATGATAGTTTGGGAGAGATTTTAGAGCAACCAATCTCGAAGGGAATGGTGCTACGGGCTTATAAACGCATTCTGTTTCTGTGGAGCTGAGTTAGATCTGTCCTCATTCTCAGAATTTACTAGATCATTAGGCTTGTCGGCCTTCACCGGAATAGATTTGTCAATTTGTTTACCACTTCTAAGAGTGGTGACGGATTTGACTTGCTCCTTATGTGGGTTTGGAAGATTAGGGATGCTTATTCCGTGTGCTTGTTTAGGATTAGGTGGAGGTTGGGCCAGAAAGGTCCCTTCCTTAGCATTCAAGCGTCCCTTAATTTCATCAACCGAAACTTTAAGCTCTTGGAACATTTGCTAATTTGATTGATTGATTTGCGTTTGCCCTTGTATGAACGCCTTTAAGGTATCCTCCATTGAGAATTGAGGTGGGGCCATGTTTTGCATTGGTGGCCCTCCTTGAGGGTTGGTAGGATTGCCTGTGGGGTTATTCCTCCAACTGAAATTAGGGTGGTTCTTCCAAGTAGAGTTATACGTGTTACCTACCGGTCCATTGAATGGTCGTTGATGACCATATGCGGCGTTTGCTTGCTCTTGTAACACTTCTTGGAACACAGGAATTCTAGGACAATCTTGCGTAGAGTGCGCATTAGTGGCACAAATTCCACATATATTTTCAATAACTTTGGTGGGCTTTGTAACTCCACTCTTGCTAAGTTTTATGGCCTCGACTTTTCTTGTGAGGTTGGCTAGCCTTGCATTAACATTATCTTCTTCTTTAAGGATGTAGATGCCTCCTTTGTCCTTTTGTTGAGGAGGCTTGAGGTTACTAGATTTGTTCGAAGTATCCCATGATTGGGCATTCTCGGCCAACATGTCCAAGTAACTCCAAGCTTTATCTGAATTTTTACTCATAAACTCACCATTGCACATCATCTTTACGAATTGGCATATGTTGGAACTTAATCCATCATTGAAGAAATTTATAATTCGCCAACTCTCATAGCCATGATGTGGGCAAGTAAGTAGGAGGTCCTTAAACATTTCCCAACTTTGAAAGAATGACTCGTTCTCTTTAACCGAAAAGTTCAATATAGATCTTCGAAGGGTATTTGTTTTATGAGCCGGGAGGAAATTTTTCAAGAACTCCCGGGTCATCTCATTCCATGTCCCTATTAAATGTGGTCTAAGAGAATTTAGCCAACCCTTGGCTTTTTCTTTTAATGAAAAGGGAAAAAGTTTAAGTTTGATGGCATCTTCAGATACATTAGCATATTGCAAAGTAGCTACAACTTCTTCGAATTCTTTTAAGTGTAAGTATAGGCTCTCTGAGTCGAGCCCATGGAACTTGGGTAAGAGTTGAATTACTCCTGACTTTATATCAATGTTTCCCCCACTGTTTGGGACAATCACACACAAAGGTGTAGTTGTACGAGCCGGTTGTAAGTAATCACATAAGGATCTCATTGGAGGAGCATCTTGCACCTCATTCTCTCCTACTCCATGATTAGAGTTTGTAGTTGGAGTAGGGTGAGGAGGATTCTCTAATGGAACTTGATCCATACTTCCTAAGTTTCCCGATGTTCTACGGATTTTCGGACTCGTCGATGAACGGAGAGTGGTCCAACTAAACTACCTTCGGATTAGAGACGATTGTTGTGGTCACGTTCTCAATGAGACATAAACCACTCAATCCAAAATCTAAACTAATCCTGAGTCCTAAGAATAAAATCTGGAAAATAAAACAGCAACTAAAATTTAAAAATTCTGTAAAAAGTGCTAAGTTAGAATGAAAGTACCCGATTAGCTTGAACTAGAAGGGTTCCTATAAAACAAAACAAACATTATTAGTTCTAAAATTCAAAAAAAATTCTAAAATTAGTAAACCCTTGTTAAAACTAGAAAAATCATGCTCGTCAGCAGTTTTTCCTGTGTTTCATTATTCTGGGGGAATTCTGAGTATAGAGGCATTCATAGACAATCATAAGCAATCACAAAGTGTACGCAAGAGAGATATCGCAAGGCGAATTTTATTCCAGAGATTCTGAGATCTTTTACATTCCAGGCTGTGATATTGGTCATGAGCCTCTAATTACATCAATGGATGATCACCGTTAATTAAAAGACAAAAGTAAATGAATGCATACATCATAAATAAGTTAAATAAAGCATTAAGAGAGTGTTGAGCTCTTAATTGTGCATATTCTAACCCCAATTCATCACTCATTGTGCAAGATTTTCATGATTTAAAGACTAATTGAATGCATACTTTGTGATTGCAGGAATGAGAGTGGACTCCGCCCTAATTGATGACAAAGAGACCTCTTTAAGAACCTTGGATGAAGAACCAAGGTGGACCAAACAAAGAAGGAAGCAAGGAAAGAAGAAAAGAAGAAAGAAAATACAGAAGAAACAGGCCAAGACCGGTCCAGACCGGTCGGCCAAGAGGGCCATGACCGGTCTAAACCGGTCGGCCAGCTCTCCCAGACCCTGCTAAGCTGCTGGACACTTTACATAAACAGTCCGACTGGTCGTGACCGGTCGGCCAGCCCAGTCCGATCGGTCCAGAGTGGTCGGCCAGAAGAAATCCCAACTCCAGAAGCTTGCTGGACTAATTCCAATAGTGAGTCCGACCGGTCACGACTGGTCGGCCAGTCACCCAGACCGATCGTCTGACCGGTCGGCCATGCGTAAAGCTGCGTACTTTCTATTTTGGCGCCGAAATTCTCTGCGCACTGCGTAAGCTTACGCAAATTCTAGAATATTCTGAGGTTGCGGAGCCTCCCTACTATAAAAGGACACCTAGAGATCGTTCCTAAGGTATCTAAGAAGAGTTTAAGCAAGGTTGGAGGCTACGGAAGTGGATTTCGGAGTTCTACAACTCCTTCTAGTTTGTTTTGCTGTTTTTATGATTTTTCTAGTTGTTTCATGTTTCCTGGGATCATGAGCAGCTAAACCTCTTAGCTAGGGCTAAGAGGTGAAGCTTGTAGTGGATCTAAGATGTTTCAATTCATTTTTAGTTGGTTTTAAGATTGGTTTTCATGATTATGAACAGTGGTTTGAAGTTAATACAAGTTCTAAGTAGTTTTTCTTAATCTTATGATGACTCATGGATGTTTGGGAGAATTACTTAAGTTCTTAATTGTTGTGTGCTAGTCTAGACCTGTATGATCCGAGGAATTGGAGTACGCTCTAGTACTATGATCTTCATGTGGGGACTTCCCATCAAAGTTCTACTTTTCTGGTTTTCTGAATTATGTATGGGACTGTGCATGTGATTTGAATCAAGTTCAAATCATAATCTAGACTTGTCTTGTGACTGGACTTGAGGATGGTTATGATTGTGATCTTATCTTATTGGAATTGGGACTGACCTATGCAATTGAGTATGCTCATCCTAGCTTGCATTGAGTGAATCATATACATTGGCCTTACATATGACAGATTGTTTGGTTTAACAGCTCTACCATCCGGCTAGATAGATCTTAATATCGATTCTAGTTGAGAAATAAAAAAACCACAGCAGATTGAACATCAAGGATTGCTACAAGTGGATCATTGAACCCCTAGTGCCTTTTTATAATTGTTTACCTTCAAATTAGTTTAAAGTTGTTACTTACATCAATCTCATACAAAATCTGGTTGTTAGCTCTCAATAGACACTATTGGATGTGTTTGTGAATTCCTACACAAGTCCCTGTGGATCGACCTTGGTCTTACCGAGTTTATTATTACATCGCAACCCTACACTTGGGGAAGCGAACAGAGAGCATGACTATAAATGAAACAAATCACAAACAACACAAAGATTTTTACGTGGAAACCCTTGCGGGAGAAAACCACGGCATAAAGTGACAATATTCCACTATGAATGTAGTTATATAATAGATGGAATATTAGAAAGAAGGCCCAGATAGATTGAGTAAGTAATTTAAATCGTCAGGGATCATGGTCTTGAGTTCATAGTCGTATAGACCTATTTGTTTTCTTATTATGGACTGAGCCACGTTTCTAAACAAGTCGGATGTCTATGTCCCATTTTCTTTCGGATTCTCCGGGTTGAGAGACTGCAAGGATTTTATCGAGTGGTGCAATTCTGGGCCGTTGGTCTCCAGAATAACGAGCATCGAATGTTGGTCGGCACGACCCAAGGCCCGCGCCCATATTTTTATGACGGGTGACCTTAGGAAAGCACTCCACAACTACCTCATCAGCTCAACCGACGAACCCGTTGTCAATGGGTAACGCATCGACTGTCTTTTTTATTAAGGCAATCTATGGCAGGATGTTTCAAGCTTTGTTAGAAATCTTTTGTTTGTGGTTTCTTGTGATAACCATAGTCCCTTTTGGTTAGTCTTGAGCCTCAATCCGGGTTGAACCCTAATTGTGCAATGAATATAATCAATACAAAGTTCCTATAATTAGTTGTCGAGTAAGGTTGGAGTCTGTTGATTCATCTTTATAAGTGATCCTGACCTCGCACCTTTGTTGATAGCTAATACGCAATGAGAGATAAGAAGATAACCTACTCACGCGTGCATAAATGTGTAGGGCATTGTAACGAGATAGGGGATATTCAATGTATGATGAATGTAATTGAATGTATATCATATGAGATTGATTGTATGTGATGAATACAATAGAAGATATGTCATATGAAAATGAATGTATATGAGAACACAATAGTATGTATGCCATGTGAAGTTGAATACATGTCGAGTTAAATGAATGCTATATTAAGCAAGGATGAGTATTAGATTAAGCAGAGACGAGTGCTGGATTAAGCAAGATGAATACTAGATTAAGCATGAATGAATGCTAGATTAAACAGGATGGGTGTTAATGCATAAAGCAATCAGTATTATCTAGTCATAACTTCATTTCTGTACAAATTTGTACTAAAACGATATTCTGGTCATTTCGCTTCTTGAAAATTCTAAGTAAAAATCTGGATTTTTGATATATCCACAGGTCGATCATAAAATATCATGAATATTTCACCGAACTTTGGTGTTTTAGCATAATTAAGGTATTTCAGATTTTTGGGACGGTTTAAATTCGAAGAAAACCCCTCCAATCAAAAGGTGAACTTTTTGGGAAGTGCTAAAAAATTACGATTTGTACTTCGGATGGAAAATCAAAATCTTCGTTGTTGGGAATTTGTTTTTATAGTATTTTTTATTGAATCCAAATGGGGGGTACTTCTTTATTTCTTACCGAGATTATTACTACATCGCAGCCTTACACTTGAGGCGAGTGAACAAGCTTTTGGCTCCTTTGGCGGGGATTTTGATGGTTTTTCACAAAATTTCTGCAAACAGATTCTATTTGAGATTTTTAGGAGTCCTTTACTAACTTAGTTTGTTTGCTTTGTTTTATTTTTAAATGAATTTTAGGAGTCGAAGTAGTCACTTCAAATCAGGTTTTCTAACCCTTTTTCTTTTATTATTCTGAGATTTGCATGCCACGTTGGGTTTGGGATTCTAATAACCGACTCATTAGTGAAGGGGGAATTGTTGAAGGGATTGATAGGGAGCCACGTGCTAAGAAACATTTAGATTCTCCAATTTTGTCTGAAAGGATGGCTGAAAATCAACCCAATCCTATGGCCAATCAAAATCTAGGTCAAACCGAAACGGGAGAGAATGAGGTTAAGAATGTTCCCCGACCTAGAACACTACGTGATTACTTGCAACCTGCAAGAGCGAGCACTCCCTCATGCATAGCTTTTCCACATAATGCAGGGAACATAGATCTTAAACCGGGAGTAATCCAACTCCTTCCCAAGTTTCATGGACTAGACAGTGAAAGTGCCTATCAACATCTTAAGGAATTTGATGAGGTGATAGCCACAATGCACTTTGCAAATGTAACTGATGATGTAGTGAGACTTAAATTATTTCCTTTTTCCCTTAGAGAGAAAGCTAAGGCTTGGCTTCATGCATTAAGGCCAAGATCAATTGGCACATGGACTGAGATGACTAGAGAGTTCATTAAAAAGTTCTTCCCTACTCACAAAACTTTCATGTTGAGGCGCCTCATCATGAATTTTGCTCAAAAAGAGGATGAGACCTTCTTCCAATGTTGGGAGAGGTTTAAGGACTTATTAAATGCATGCCACATCATGGCTACGAAATTTGGTAGGTAATAAGTTTTTTTTATGAAGGACTGACTTCACCCATGCGCCAATTCGTAGAGATGATGTAATGGTGAATTCATGAATAAGGAAGCCGAAGAAGCATGGGACTATTTTGATGAATTAGCCAAGAATGCACAGTGTTGGGATACATCTAAACCAACAACTCCCAAGACAAGCCAACAAAAGGAAAATGGAGGAATTTATGTCCTCTCAGAAGAAGATAACATAAGTACACATGTGGCTAGTCTCACAAGAAAAGTCGAGGCCATGGAATTGAAGAAAGGAGAGATGATTAACTCAAAAGACGTTAAAATTGTTTGTGAAATTTGTGTCGGGAATCGACATGCAACACAGGATTGTCCCACAATTTCTGCATTCTAGAAAATCTTACAAGAACAATCAAATGCCATAAACAGTTATCAACGACCATTTAGTGCTCTAAACTCATACACGTATAACTCTAGTTGGAAGAACCATCCCAACTTCAATTGGAGGAATGGACCAACTGCGAATGCAAATAGCACCCCCCAAGCTCAACCTTTACTAGGTTCATCCCTAGTAATCACACCAAAAGCTACGCTAGAGGAGATGTTGGGTGCATTCGTATCAGTTCAAGCTGAATATAACAAGACTAATTCTCTGAAAATTGATGGGTTCATGCAAGAGCAACTGAAATTCAATCAAAATTCATCTCAAGCCATTAATGACTTGAAAACCTCAATGGCTAGAGTTAAATGTCATCTCAGTATTAAGGAGAAAGGCAAACTTCCTGCCCAACCTCTCCTTAACCCAAGAACCCAATTTGAGATACAAGACCTGAGCTCGTCCTCCCAACATACGGAGCATGTTCAAGCTATCACCACCTTGAGGAGTGGAAAAACAATCGATAAATCTAATCCGGTGAAGGTCCCAAAGCCTAATGATCCATAAATTTTCAAAGAAGATGATAGCCCGAACAACACTCCACGTGAGAAAGACCCAGAAAGGCAATACAAGCCGATTGTCCCGTTTCCCCAAAAGTTGATTTCACCTAAACCTTTAGAAAAAAAACCTGAAAATCTTAAAGGTTTTTAAGCAAGTGAAGATCAACATTCCGTTGTTGGATTCTATAAAACAAATACCATCCTATGCCAAATTTCTGAAGGAATTGTGTACAGTCAAAAGGAAACAGAATGTTCACAACAAAGTACTTTTGATTGAGAATTTGAGCGCTATTATCAAATAAGAGGTGCCCTAAAAATACAAGGATCCGGGTAGTCCAACCATCTCATGCATCATAGGTGACTACCAGATCAAACAAGCCTTACTCAATTTAGGGGCAAGTGTTAACCTCATCCCATACTCGGTCTATGAATAACTTGGGTTAGGTGAATTGAAACCCACCAAAACCACACTCAACTTGCTGATAGATCTATTAGTATACCGAGGGGGATGATTGAGTATGTCTTGGTCCAAGTCGATAAATTCTACTATCCAGTTGATTTTATTATCTTGGATACACATCTTATGATAGATACCGGTGCTCAAATTCCTGTCATACAAGGCCACCCTTTTCTAGCTACTTCAAATGCAATTATCGATTGTAGAAACGGGCTTGTACAAATGTCCTTTGAAAATATGGCACTCGAGCTAAATATTTTTTATTTATGCAAACAACCGCGGGAAGTTGACGATGAGGTCCATGAAATAAATTTAATTGAATCATTCGTGGAAGATACATCCCCCTTGACATTCTATTCCAATCCTTTGGAGGAATGTTTGGCCCACTCTCATCAGATTAATGATGACACGATACGAGAGATGGATACCATTTTGGATGTTATGCTGGTACTTGATAATAAAAGATCGAAGGCATTATTTGAACCTTTACCCTTAAGCGAGAACAAGCCTCTTCCATCTAATATCAAGGCATCAAAGCTCGACCTAAAACCATTACCAAATGATTTGAAATATGTATATTTAGGTTGAGATGAGACATGTCCGGTGGTGATTTCTTCTCACTTGGATGAGGAACAAGAGAGTAGGTTAATAGCCACTCTAATAGAGTATAAGAGCGCCATCGGATGGTCAATTGCGGATCTCAAAGGCATAGACCCACTGATTTGTACTCATCGCATACACCTTGAGGAAAATGCCAAGACATCTAGGCAACCATAAAGACGCTTCAATCTAAACATGAAGGAGGTAGTTAAGGCCGAAGTGGTGAAAGTATTGGATGTGGGTATCATTTACCCAATATCCGATAGTCAATGGGTGAGTTTAACTCAAGTGGTGCCTAAGAAATCTGGAATAACCATTGTAGCCAATGCCAATAATGAACTCGTACCAACCAGAGTCACTACCGGTTGGAGAATGTGCATTGACAACAGGAAGCTAAACAAAGTCATGAGGAAAGATCACTTCCCCTTACCACTTGTTGATCAAATTTTAGAAAGGTTGGCGGGTCATTCCCATTTTTGCTTCCTTGATGGGTATTCAGGGTATAATCAAATAGAGATCGCCCTAGAGGACCAAGAGAAGACAACATTCACATGTTAATTGGGCACTTTTGCCTATCAAATGATGCCGTTTGGACTATGCAATGCCCCTGCCGCTTTTCAGCGTTGTATGTTGAGTATTTTTTTTATGTGGTGGGGACGATTTTCGAAGTCTTCATGGACGATTTCTCAATATTTGGTTGTAACTTTGATGAGTGCCTTATGCAATTAAAAACTGTTTTGAAAAAATGTGAAGAAAAGAACCTTGTATTAAATTGGGAGAAATGTCACTTCATGGTTCAAAAGGAATATTCCTTGGTCACATCATCTCACAAAATGGAATTGAGGTGGATAAAGCAAAAATTGATATTATCTCTAACCTTCCACCACTCAAGAGCGTACGAGACGTGCGGTCCTTTTTGGGAGATGCCGGATTCTATAGACGGTTCATAAGGACTTTAGTTTTCTCTCTCGTCCTTTATGTAACCTCCTTCAAAAGGAAAACTCATTCGAGTGGAATGAAGATTGTCAAAATGCCTTTGACAAGCTTAAAAGTATGTTGACATGTGCTCCCATAATGCAACCACTTGATTGGAGTCTTCCTTTTGAAATTATGTGTGATACGAGGGACTATGCTATTAGGGTTGTGTTAGGCCAGAGAAAAGAGAAAAAGCCATGCGTCATCTACTATACAAGTAGAACCTTAAGCTCAGCCCAAGCAAACTACACTACTACAGAAAAAAAAACTTTTAGCTGTAGTTTTTGCTTTAGACAAGTTTAGGTCCTAGTTGATTGGATCCAAGATCGTCATATTCACTGACCATGCCGCGCTTAAGTACCTTCTCTCTAAGAAGGATGCTAAGCCACGCTTGTTAAGATGGATCCTCCTACTCCAAGAATTTAACATAAAAATACGTGATAAGAAAGGAGTAGAAAATGTAGTGGCTGACCATCTTTCTAGACTTGTTCTCACCGATTCCCTTGAGACAACAGCGAGCAATAACATGTTCCCTGATGAATAACTTTTTAAGTCTCCCAATTGTCATGCTATGCGAAAATTGTTAACTATCCTACTACAGGTACAATTCCAACACACTGGAACAAGCAAGATAAGGATACGTTTTTCAACGAGATGAGAAAATTCTTATGGGATGACCTGTACTTATTCAAGTATTGTTCCGATCAAATTATAAGGAGATGTGTGCCGGATGATGAGCAACACAGTATCATCTCCTTTTATAATTCTTAGGCGTGTGGTGGCCACTTTTCTGCTAAGAAGACCACAACCAAAATTCTGCAATGTGGGTTTTATTGGCCCACCATATTCAAAGATACCCATGAGTTTTATAAAACGTGTGAGCCTTGTCAGAAATTGGGAGGAATATCTCGTAGAAATATGATGCCACTCAATCCCATCTTACCAATCGAAAATTTTTATTGTTAGGGCATTGATTTCATGGGTCCATTCCCATCTTCTTTTAGAAATTTATATATTTTGCTTGCTATCGATTATGTTTCACAATGGGTCGAGACGATTCCGTGCCAGAACAATGACCATAAAACAGTCATTCGTTTCTTAAAAGAAAATATCCTTTCCCGGTTTGGAACACCTCGAGTCATTATTAGCAATGGGGGATCTCATTTTTGTAACCACCCGTTTGAAGCTTTAATGAAGAACTATGATGTAAATCACAAGGTGAGCACTCCTTATCACCCACAAACAAGTGGACAAGCTGAGATATCCAACAGGGAAATTAAACATATTTTGGAGAAAACAGTGAACCCCGATCGCAAAAATTGGTCGCTTCGACTTACCGATGCACCCTGGGCTTATCGTGCCTCTTTCAAGACCCCCATTGGAATGTCTCCCTATAGACTTGTCTATGGGAAAGCTTGTCACTTGCCCGTAGGGTATCGTAGTAATTTCACATTTTTCGCACACTTAAGGGGTGTAAATGGGCCTTTCGCACAATTTAGGGAGGAAACGGCCTGAAGAGGAGGGCTACTACATGGCTGGTGGTACCCTAGGTACCGCCAGCACCTAGAGAAGTCCTTTACTTCGGCAGGTCCCCCCCCCCCCCCCCCCCCCCCCAAAGCATGTGGTGTGCCATGCTTTGAGGTTTAATCCCCTTTTGTTTCCTCTGAAACTCTGACTTTGGGCTTTTTACTTTGGGCTTGGGCTCAACAAGGTGAGTTAACTAGGTTGTTGGGTTGGGTATGTTAACCAGGTGAGTTGACTCAATGGGTTGACTCGATGGGTTGACTTGGCGAGTTGACTCAGGGTTTTGGGTTTTTGGGACTTTAAGTTTTAAGACTGGATTGACGGGGTTGACTGGGTCGAGTTGGGTTGAGTTGGGTTAAGGGTTAGGACCTAAGGTTTGGATCTAGGGTTTAGCCACCGAGTGGAATAGGATTGGTCCGATCTTTAGCTAACTTGTCACCTTGGGTGGGGTGACTACACCGGTATAACTACGTCAGCCAAATTGACAAAAGACCCATCTTCATATTCATTGAAACTTTCTTCCAGTTGCTTTATTCTGGCCGTGAAGTCAGCCTCCTCACGACTAGCTATTGTTGTACTAGTCATGAGATCTCTTCGATAATACAACGTGACACTGGCTGATAGGGGATAATGTCCTTCGGCTGGTGATTAATCAAGTGCAATATGGTGGTCAAGTCCTGCATAATACTGTCAGGATGTTTGGCAGAAGACCAACCAGTTAAGCCTTCATATTTGTTTCGTCCTATATCAGACCCATCTCATCTCCGTAAAAATAAGCCTTACTTACATTGGAAGTGGCAAAAAATGGTTTGTTGTTGGCCTACACTAGTTCAACCTTATCTTGGTTCCAAAAAATCACAAATTGATGCAACATGATGGAATACACGAAAACGAACGTGTCTAGTCTCTCCCTAATAAGGCGTTATAATTAAATGATGTTTCAACTACAAAGAAATATGCTAACACCTTCTTCATGCCCACAATCAGTTGCACCGACAATATTCCATAAGTACTGGTCACTCCAACAAAATTAGCGACCGTTATTTCAGTTGTTATCAAGTCAACCCTTGACTTTCCCAACTTAGGCAACATTCTGGCCAACAAAAAATTTACTGCTACTCCATTGTCGACTAGAACCCAGGTAACTAGACTTCCCTCCAAATGAGCTGATATATAAAATGGTTTCAGATGTTGTGTCATGGCGTAAGTTGGTTTTTCTATAATTACCCTTTCATAAAACTTCTCAGGCTCGACTATGGAGGTGTTTATATTTGTTTCTTTCTCTAGGGGATGAACGCCCTACTATACCGCCATCGACTGACTAAGTTTTTTAACATCTCAATCTTGAAATTGTGCCTTTTTTTTATCAACACATTTGTAGAGGCGTATGCGTGCGGAAGCTTGAGGAGCAACTAGTATTATGGCTAAGTCCTAGAGGGGGGGGGGGGGGGGGGGGGGGGGTGATTAGGACCTTTTAAAATATTTTCGCCTACTTATGCAATTTAACAATTTAAACTAAGTAATTAACACTTCAACTTCCAAGCCTAAGTGGGTCCAATCACAAGATTAGCATATGGTTTAAGCAATAAGCAACCTAATCTAAGCAAGCATAGATTATCAAATGATTAAACTAATTAAGCTCCTAATCTATGTAACCTAAGTAGACTCTATGAGTATGGATCATAAGGCTCAAGTCTACTATTATAAGTGAAAGTACATCTTGTGTGTGGATGTGCTTATCTAGTGCCTAGTATACATTCCTATCAAGCATTTATAATTAATCAATTAAACATGCAATGCTAAAATAACAATGTGCTTAAAACAATCATAAACACAAGCATGTATAGTGGTTCGACTTTGAGTCTACTCCACTCTCGGTTCTAGTACTCAATCACATTGAGCACACCGGCATTCACTATACGGAGGTTTTAAATGAGGTTAACCTCTCAACCTTTACACAAAGGTTTTACCGGTTTAACTCTCAACCATAACAGAGTTTTAGACAAGGGCTAACTCTTAACCTGACACACGTTCACCCCCGTGTCAGAAGGTTCCCCCTTGGAGACTTTGTTTAGGCCCGGCAAACGAGCCAAGGAGTGCTAATTGCTCCTAATCTTTAGGCCCGACTAACGTGCCAAGGAATGGCCAACGTCCCTAGAATTTTAGGCTCAACAAACAAGTCAAGGATCGACAAATGACCCTACAAACAAACTCCACACTCAATTACCACAGGGAAAAGAGTGGATGGACTCTCAACAATTTAACAACCTTACTTGTCGGATGAGCCTCTTGTTCAGCGTCTCTTCAGGTTGCTTGATCTCTGCTCTTCCGTGCTTTAATCAGCTCCCCTTCGCTCCCCCAATCGTGTTGCCGCTGCTTTGTCAATGCCTCAGCTCCACTTAATCAATCACCTCACATATGATGCTTTTACAATGCCCAAGGTGATAGGAGAGTACGTTTGAGATCCCTACAACTAATAACAATGGTTTCCTAGAGTATCTCACCTACAAACATCTCATCATAGAGCTTTGGATATGAATATAACTATCAAGTTTGATCCAAACTCTAGAGATCAAAGAGGGGGAATGTCATCTTCTTCATGAGCTTAGAATGTTCCATTCTTGTATTAAATCACAAGGAAGATGCCTTGCTAGGGTTAGGATATGAGCTTCAAATGGTCTCCAATAATGATGGCTTCAATCTCCTTAAAATCCCTCTTATTGCCCTAAAAAACATCCCAAGCCATTTTATAGAAAAAGTCCAAACGGATAGAAAATGGGCAAAAAATGGTTGGTTCCTGACCGGTTGGACCTCTCGCTAACTTGTTGGACTAGGATCCTCGACCGGTCGGGCGACCGGTTAATTTATAGCCTTGGATAGAAGAAGCTTGTTGTCTCATTATGGTCGGTTGCAACCAGTCAGACAGGTCAGCCGGTCGGTCGAACGACCGGTCGAATTAAGCCCATAAACAGATTTTTCAGGTTATGTTCACTGTCCCATTTAGGCCTTCTGCTGACTGGTCGGACGACCAATCTTAACATGTTTTTCTGCTATTTTTATTTTGTGTTTTATAGCAGCACATGCAACCTCTATGGCCAATGTTGTGTGATCTTTTGGGACACTTAGGGCCAATCTAAGATTGCTACAAGTATGCCTATTAGGTCAAGGTCATCTAGAGGTTCTGGTTTTGGTTTGGTTCGAGGTTAAGGCTTCACTAAGGCATCTCTTTTACCTGTTTCTTCTTCCTTGATGCAGCAGGTCCGCTTGAGTCTTCGGTCTTCATCTTCATTAAGATCAACTGACACTAGACTCATTGACCTAAGTAATTGACAAATAAGGTGCACTAGTACGCCATAAAAAAGTGCACTAACACATCTATGTCACTAGGTTGTGATGAAGTGGTCTAAAAATTGGTTGAAAGTGTAAGTACCATGTTACGATAAAAAAAAAAAACAATTGGTGGGAACGATCCAAAAGTTATCTTATCTACTAAACCTTACCCCGTAAGTGTTTCAGATGGCGCTGAACACTCTAAGTTTGTAGCTAAGTTTTCATTCTCCAAAACTAGATTCGTCCCGATTGATTTAAGGTTTTGAGGAGGTAACTCCAAAGCCTTAGTTGTGGCTAAAAGTTTCTCAATTAACATAATGTCACCTGAAAAGCACTCATCACTGAAATACTCGGTCGACCCTTCCGAAACTCCTGTGACCTTTACATTGTCCATGCTCATAGACATATCCTTATCAGCCTTTAACTGGTCTTTTACAGCAAGACTTTTTGTTTCATGACCACATCGACCGTATTAACAGCCAACTGTTCACCCTCAGTTGGGGTTGAAATTGTGTCGGATGGTATAATACGACACCCTACACTAAGCGTGCAAAAGCTTATAGAACGGAGCTTAGAACTACGGCTAAGTCTTAAAGGGGGTCATTATGACTATTTTAAAATCCTTTTAAAAGCATTATCTAATTAGACTTAACAGTAATTATAAATTAATTAAACAAGAATATTTAACTTCTAAGCTTAAGTGGATCCAATCACAAAGGCTACAAAAGATAATGCAATTTAGTAAACTAGCCTAAGCACATAGATTCTAATGATGCAGCATGTTGAGCTTCTAATTATAATCAATGTGCAATTATCTAGACTACAAGGGGTATAACTACCTAAGCAATTAGCCCACAAGTGAAACTGCAAGATGTGTGTGAGAATCTACTCATCGATGCATAGCATACATTTTACTCTAACATTCATATAATTAATAATCAAATAGACAATGCTGGAATAGAAATGACTCAAATAACAATCTCAAACACAAACATGTATAGTGGTTCGACTACGTGTCTACTCGACTCTCGGTTGCTGTACTCATTCCATGAGCACACCGAATTTCACTAAGGAGTTTAAATCAGGTTCCTCCTAACTTAAGAGTTTTAAATAGGTTCCTCCTAACCTTTACACGGAGGTGTTCACCTCTTAACCTGAACCATAGCTTTACGAGTTCACCTCTCGACCTAGGTGTTTGCAGGTTCTACCCAACCCATGAGTTTAAACAAGGTTCCTCCCAACCTAGGAGTTTTAACGAGTTTCCTCCTAACCCTTAAGTTCTAATCCAGGAATCTACAATGGTTTATCAAGCTAACCAATAACTTACACATACACACACGTGTCGGTGGCTCCCCTTGAAAACTTACATAGTTTTCAATAGGTTAACTATCAACCTTAAATTCACACTCAATCCTACCAAAAAGAAGGAGTTCTAATGGACTCTCAATCTTGACACTTATTGGATTGAGCCCCTTTCGTAGCTCTACTTAGGTTGCTTCTTCTCGCTCTCCCATACTTGAATCAGCTCCTCATGTGCTCCCCCAATCAATGATGTCGTCGCTTTGTCATGGCTTCAGCTCCACCGATTAATCGTCTTGCATATGATCTTCTTCGAAATGACCAAGGTCATGGAAAGTAGGTTGAATCTTCTGCAAATGGTTGTGCGTTGCGGTCCTAGAAGGATTCACCTATTTAGATCTCTAGAGAAGTTAAGATAAAGGATATACCTATAGTGTATGTGTCTAAAACATCTAGAGAGCAAGCCCATCTTCAATTGAGCTTTTGAATATTCTAACTTGTGATCAAACATAAAGAAGATGGCTTGGAATGGTTAGGATTAGAGCCTAATTATGTGGGCAATGAGGGTGGCTTCGAATACACTAAGTTCTCTCTCTTAAGACCCTAAACCGAGCATGTGTGTTTTTTTACTCAACAGTACACATGGGTGCGTTTCTTCATTAAAGTCCAAACATAGTGTGCACCCTATGCATGTAAGGAGGAGATAAGAGCAGCAAATAGATATCTCCTCAAATTCTGATTTAGGTTGTGATTGATTAAAAACGAGTCCTCACAATCAAAATTGTCAATGGGCTGAAGAACCCATGATGGGGGAGAGACATTAATCAAGTATTCTTTAGTTTGGGTTGTCTCCTCCACAAATTCAGAATTGCACAGTGCTTCCACAAACAATGGTAAAGAGAATAAATCAGTGGAATGGTGTTCTTTAGGCACTGACACCGTGTCTAACAAAATGTCCAACTTCGTAATTATCTCATCATCTGAAAGTGTGGTGGGTAGTCTAACACGACACCCTATGCATACACGTGCGGAAGCTTAAAGAGCAACTAGAATTATGGCTAAACCTATAGGAGGGGGTGATTAGGACCTTTTAAAAAATTTCACCTACTTAACAAATTTAGCAAATTAAACTACGTAAGCGATTAACACTTCGGCTTCCAAGCCTAAGTGGGTCCAATCAAAAGACTAGCAAATGATAAGTGTAAACAGCAACCTAGTCTAAACAACTCATGTGGACTATAGAGGATGGATCAAGAAATGCTTAAGTCAACATAAGGTAGTGAAAGTACATCTTGTGAGAGTGGATGTGCCTATCAAGTGCCTAGCATGCATTCCTAACTAAGCATTCATAATTAACCAATTTAAACAAAATGCATAAAGAGAAATGTGCTCAAGAACAATCACAAACACAAGGATGTATAGTGGTTCGACTACTTATCTACTCCACTCCCGGTTCAAGTACTCAACCCCTTTGAGCACACCGGCGTTCACTGGGGAGTTTAAATCTGGTTCCTCCCAACCAAGGTGTTTTAAATCGAATCCACCCAACCGGGGAGTTTACAGGTTCCTCCCAACCTACACGTTTGCACCCGTGTTGGTGGCTCCCCCTTGGAGACTTTGTTTAGGCTGACTAACGAGCCAAGGAACGGCTAACGTCCCTGAATTTTAGGCCCAACTAATAGGCCAAGGATCGGCTAACGACCCTAGGTCGAGTTTGTCAAACAAACTCTACACTCAACTCCTATAGGGAATTGAGTAGATGGACTCTTAACAAGACAACCTTACTTGTCGGATTGAGCCCCTTTGTAGCGCCGCTTTGGGTTGCTTCTTCTCGCTCTCTCGTGCTTGAATCAGCTCCCCTTGTGCTCCCTCGATCTTTGACACCGCTGCTTTGCCAAGGCTTCAGCTCCAAGATCAGCTACCTTGCATGTGATGCTTCATTGGAGATGCCCAAGGTGCTAGGGAGGGTAGGTTTGAGATCTCTACAACTTATGGGAATGGATTACCTAGAGAGTCTCACCTACAACGATCTCATCATAGAGTATTGGATAGGAATATGACTATCAAGATCAATCCAATCTCTAGAGATCAAAAGAGGGACAAGTGCATCTTCTTCTTGAGCTTTGAATGCTCCATACTTGTGATGAATCACAAGGAAGATCACTTGTTTGGGTTAGGAATAGGGCTCTTAATGATCTTCAACAATGGTGGCTCCTATCTCCTCAAAATCCCCTATCTCCGCTCAAAAAACGAACCTCCATCTTTAAATAGATTTTCTTCCAACGATAAAAAAACGGGCAGATTCGCGCATTTCCGATTGATCGGAGACCAGTCCGATTGATCGGAGACATGTCCGATTGATCGGATTTTAGTCCAGAGAATTCTCTGGAGGATATTTCGATTGATCGGAACATGGTCCGATTGATCGGAACATGGTTCGATTGATCGGACTGACCCCTTCCGATGGATCAGAAGAGTGTCCGATTGATCGGAAATATGTCCAGTGGGTTTTTAAGGTTGCTGGAACAAATTCCGATTGATCGGAGATTCTGTCCGATGGATCGGAGTCCAATCGGAGCCAACGTCCAATTGATCGGAGATCAATCAGAAACTGCTGTTTGAGCTATTTTGATTATAGCAACTTCCACCTCTTTAATTAGTTTAACTTATCATGTTTTTCATGGAGTTCTAAGACTAATGATGATGACTAAGGGTATACCTAGTTGGTGCAAGGCATCTAAGAGGTTATGGGTTAGGTTTTGGTCAAGGCAAGGCACACCAAGGCATCACTTTTACTTGTTTCTTCTTCCTTGATGCGCACTAACATCATCAAGACTATAAGAGTGAGTCATGCATTCCACTAGAAAATTGAGAGAGTCGGATGAAGGGTTCTCGTTCTTCCTAAGTGATTGAATATATTTTGTTTCAATGGTAAGCGATTCCTCTTCTTTAGAGAAAAGATTTTCCATATAAAGTTCATCGGGGTTGGTGGAAGACACAACATCACTCATAACTTGATCGTTTGAAATTTCAGATTGTGTCACCCCGTCATCCAAAGAAACAGAATTTTCAACTCAAGGGAGTTCTTCCACAATAGAATTTGGCATGTGTTGTTGGTGGAAGGACTTAAAAAGATCGACTCCAGCCATCTCTCTAGCAAGAATATCTTCTGGCAACTCATAAACATTCGGCCATTTGGAAGAAGAAATCATGGACATACAATCATTCATTGAACCCTCATTGTAGTTATCATACTATCACTTTCAGATTTTGTAAATTCCTCGGGTTCGTCAACCGTCATTGGAATCTCTTCATCATTCAAATCAGAATATTTAAAAGAGATAATTGATTCACCATAATTGATGGTAAGGTTAGGATCACTGAGATCTACATCCACTAAAAGTTTGGTCATCAAATCGAAAGAGGGTTGGGCTTGGATAGCCTCATCCTCCTCATTGTTGGGGAATGATTCGATGTTCCCAATGTCGGGTTCAGGGCTTCGAGAGGTTGGCGAGAGGTTTTGTATGCATTACTCAGTTATTTTCATAAACTCTCACAGCGTATCCTCAATAGTTCCTGTCGGTTGCGGCTCATGAGAAAGAAACTCTTGAGGATAACTGTTGGCATCCATGGTTAGCTCGTCTCCCAAATTGAAATTTTGATGCTCCCACCAATTAAGATTATGCATGTCATACGTTGGGCTTATTTGATGATTGTTGATATGTGTAGCCATACAAGTGATCATAAATTGTCCTAACCGGTGGAATATTATTCATCTCTTTTTTATACTCTCCTATTGTCTTACCCGATGAAAAGTTATGCACATGGTTCATATTCCGATAATCTCGCAGTGTCTTACTTAGGGGAGTATTAGAAGTACATTGAGTCTTAGGAAAATAATCATGCTTATATTGTTCCAATCATAATGAGTTTGGATTCCATAGTCTGACGTCTCATCTTTCAAAAGGTATGCATAAGCACCACCCATCCAATCAACCATAATGAGATTTAAAAGAAATTGAAAAATATCTCAATCTAAGAAAAAAATAAATAAAAAGAAGGGAGGTGGGGAGATATTGCCCAATAGGGTGAGAACTATGTCAGCAACTAAGTTCCTCCAAAACACAAAAACAGAAAATTGTTAGAAATCTAGAAAAAAAAAAAACTACTTCTAGAAAAACTGAAAATCCTACCTAACTAAGACTACTCTATAGCTACTAGAACAATTAGAACCGTTTAAGCTCTTCCCTGGCAACGACGCCAAAAACTTGTTTGTTTCCCCAAGTGTAGGGTTGCGATGTAGTAATAATCTTGGTAAGATCGAGGTCGATCCACAGAGAATGAAGTAAATAATTCGAACTATACTAATAACTAGATTTTTAAGAGGGGTTTATGAAATCGGTTTTAAACATGAAGTAGAAAAATCTGATAATAAGGAATAACTAGAGCATCAAGGATCCACTTATAACTCTCCTTGATGTATAATTCCTAATAGGTTTCTCAATTACTCAACTAGAATCGAAATCAAATCCTATCTAGCCGGTTTATAAAGCGGTTATATTAACAAAATAATCCAACACGTGTTGTTTATCAACAGATTCCCTCAATTCAAGTTAGGACTTGAGCACACTCAATTGCATAGGTCAAGCCTAGTTCCAATGGATTAAGATCACAACTATGATAAACATCAAACCCTGTCACAAGGCTTAACTAATATCATAATTTGAACTTGATTAAAATCACATAAACAACGAACACATATTTCAAAATTTCTGAAAAAGATAGAATTTTGGTTTGAAGTTCCCACATGAAGATCCAAGTCTAGAGCATCGTGAATCCGATTCCTTAGAGCGTACAGGTCTAGAACTTGCAAAGCAACTAAGTAGTAAAGCGTAATTCTTCCAAACATCTATGAGTCATCATAAGATTAAGAAAACTAACTTCTGCTTCATTCAAACTTAAGCAAACCATTGTTCAACATTAAATTCAAACTTAAAACCTTAAAAATGAATTAAATCATCTAAGAAAACTTTAAGATTCACCTCTTGGCTCTAGCTAAGAGGTTAACTAATGAAAAACATAAAAACAAACTAGAACTAGAACTAGAAGAAGAAGAAAACTGGTTGTAGAAGGTTAGGAAGTCTGCTAGGTATTGATCTCTTTGCTCCCCACGTTGCTAGATGCCTTGGGAAGAGAGTGGAGGTGGCCTTTTATAAGAGAAATCCCTACACCGACTTGGAAACTTCGAGAATCCACGTAGTTCTTCCGCAATTTGGAAACCCGAAATTGAAAATCGAAGTTTTTGGAGCACCTTAGACCTGTCTAGCGACCGGTCTGACGACTGGTCTGAGAAACACAAAAACAGTCCAGCAAGATTTGTATTTCTGGACTAGTGAAGACCTGTCTGGCAACAGGTCTTAAGACAAGTCTTGGAGATATTTTTTCATATTTTCTTCTTTTTCTCTTTTCTTTCTTTCTTCTTCTTTCCTCCACCTTTTGGCACTTGTTCTATTGATCTTCAATGCATACAAAGTGACTCTTTTGCCATCATATCGGTGAAGTCTCTTTCTCATTCCTACAATCACAAAAATATGTATTAGATAAGTCTTTAAACATAAAAACCATGCATAATGTGATGATGAAAGGGGGTTAGAACATATAATATTTATGGCCCAACACCTATGGGGTTATGCCATCTAGAGGTTTGGATTTGGTTTAGGTTAAGGGGTTTTAGCTCACCAAGGCATCTCATTTACCTGTTTCTTCTTCCTTGATGCAGTAGGTCCACTTGAGTCTTCGGTCATTAGCTTCTTTGGGCTCAACTAACACATAAACTGACTGACCTACGTAATTGATAAATAAGGTGCACTAGTATTCCACAGAAAAGTGCACTAACAGGGGTATCCTAAGTGTTAAGCAACTTATTTCACTCTAGATTCTTTTATTTAATGTGTTCCAGATTCCATCGCTTCGTAGCTTGCCTTTGATACCATCGACACTTTTGTGTATGGGTTAGCCCTTCTGGTATGATAGGAAATTTAAGATACCTAACATTTTTCCATACTTCTTCTTGAGCAAGATGAGGTTTGATCATTCTATACCACAGTGCGGGATACGATTGACGTTATTTATCTTCTATCTACGATTTACCTCACTCGTTGTATGAACTGGATCTACCTTTTTGTGGTGATCGGCGTTCAAAATGACCACTAGCACGATGTAACATCGAACACAGGTCAATCGTTCTTACATAATAGTCACATACTATCAACCCAGGTCCAGTGTTTTTGTTAATGTCATCCAAGATTTGATGCATGTATCTGCTCGCAGAGGTCGGTAACGCCCTTTTTCTATGCTGCAAGGGTGGTGATGCATGACTATTGGATCTGAGCTCAATCTTCTGTCGCGATCGATCCATCCTTCACAAGTTAGGTGTGACCATGTTGACTTCTACATTCAATGGGAATGGATCAACGTCAATCTGCATTGCTTCTGCCTCTTTCTCAGAGAATTTCAGCAAACATTTGTCAATGTTATCTTGAATGACGCTCCTAAAAACAACGCATTTATTAGTGGAATGATTTCGAATTCTGTGCCACTTACAATATTTGTTCTTCTTAACCTCTTCCTCTAACGGGACTTTGTGATTTATGGGTAATTTAATAAATTTCCCAACTAACATAATGTCGAAAATCTTGTTGGCCTTGCTAATATCAAAAGTATAAGTTCTTTGGGCTTTCTATGCAACCGACATGGTTGATTTTGTTTTAACCAGCATAGAGCACAAAAAGGGCTTCTTAGCCACAACCTCAGCTATTGCAATTTCATAATTGAGGTCATAATAATATGTCCCTGCCAACACATTTTGTTGTATTAACCCTTCTTGAAGGAGGGCCTTATAGCTAGAAACTTTCTTTATTAAATCATACAGATTGGAAAAACTCGGTTCCGATAAACTTTTTCCTAAGCTTATACTCCAAACCATTATGTGCAAGTTGCACAAACTCGGTCTTAAGAACCACTACTCTACATTGAATTTTAACTCTTTTGAACCTTGCAATGTAAGCTTCACATGTTTCTCCTATCAACTACTGAAATCGTGCAAGATCAGCCATGGTTATATTTCTCTATCCTTGTAGAAAAATTGAGAGTGGAATTTTTCTTCCATCTCTTGCTAGTTTTGCATATAGTTTGGCGCTAGATTAGAATGCCAAGTAAAAGTTATTGCGCTCAACGAGTGACCGAACAATTGCAACTTATGGTAATCATTCTTTGCTAATTCTCCACACTGTAGGGTGAATAAACCAACATGTTATATGGTTGACTAACCAGGATTGTCAGCAAACAACGTAAATTTCAATCGATAGTTCCTTGGTAAAGGATACTGTCTGTCAATCCATTCAGAGTATGGCTCATGATAAACTGGAGTAGTAGTGAGACCAAGAACTTGACCTGCTACTTCTTGGACTATTTGTGTTATTTTTTCATGATCGAGAAGTTGATGTTCCTCTAACGACAGAGGACTACGTCCTTCCTGTTGGTGCCTTCCTTAATAAGGTGGGTTCCTAAGTTGTGGTACACTTCTTGGTATAAGACTATTTTAAACATTTAGCACAGGCACAAAGTTCCTACCCTCCCATTCTGGCCACCTAAATTTGACAGCCGGTGGTAAATTTCACATATCAGGAATTGGAACAGGGTGCACATTCCGCTGTGGCGGCGGAGCCTGTGACACAGGCTTTCCCACAAAATTTGTTTCAATATTTGGTCGAGGTGGCCCTTGTGATGCTTACATTCGCTCAGATGTCATCACATTTACTAGCTTGTTCAGGCTTTCAGTTTGGGTGGCCATCCACCTATTAAAACTTTCTCTCTCAAGACAGGATTGCCCAACCATCACGCGTGAGAAATCGGCTTGAGAACGACGCTGCTCCGCAATATGTTGGAGTCCTAATTGCATGTCACAGATGATTGATGAAAATATCTCCAAAGGGTCATACTGTGATGATGCCGCTCCTTCTAGATTAGGCATGGGGTTGTTCAAATTCAAGCCGTTATCACTTTATTCCATGTGCACTTCCTCAATAGGAGACAACAGAATAAGTGTGGCGGGCTCATTTATACTCGTCGTTCGACCACATCTTTAGCTCATTTTCTTCCTTTTGGCCAACTTAAAATTATAATGGCTTGTCCGTTAAGATTGGGCGTGTAAAAAATGTTGCTCGCAAATTTTTTGGTCGTATGTGCTGAGCATGCTAAAGCCAAATGTACGGCTTGATTCCAACCTAACAACTTTGACCCCAAGCGCCAAAATAGGCAGATATGTCGAAGTTAACAATACATGATCGAGGTCTGAGAAGATTGGTCGTCTATTCAACCACTCAAACAATTGTTAATAGTGATTAGGCGATGCTTTGAGGGTAGGGTTCATCTTCCAAAGATGGGTCACATCTTATGCCTTTCGCATGAAAGGACTTTTCAAACACAAAAGTAATAAAAAAAAGAAATACTTATAGATGATCGATGAGAATGGCTGCAGATTACCTTTTCGAATGAAATACTTGATTGAAATAAGTCCAGCGTATGAGCATAGACTTGGAGTACAACTACAATTACTTCATACTATACTATGGCTATAGTCTTACTGCTTTGGAATGTAAACTCGCATCTTACACTAAGGGAAATAAATTACAAGATTATACTAATGAGGATGAAACTGTCAATTATACTAAGGAATGCAAAAAAGAAAAATACTAAGGAGCATGATAATTTGAAGGATAAATATGAGATTTAATTTGATTTGGTTGGTGGTGGAGCCTTTGCTTTATATGCCCCTCCACTTTTATAGACCTCCTATGGAGCCAAGACCAAGAAACCTCTACATATTGATGGTTACAGTAATAGTCTCCCCCCATGATCACACTTTCTAGATTCTTCTCCTTTGAATAACACTTCTCTGCATATTGTCTTTCATCTGTACACTTGATTCGCTCCTACTCTCCCCGGTCACTTCCGTCATGGCACGCCCGGAGGTTGCAAACTGTGTTCCTGTAAAATCGGCCACTAGGCTCTCCTTGTAATCGCAAACACTACATTTTTGCCCAACATTACCGCGCATCCCTTTATCATAAGCCCTTCAAGGCTTGCAAAAAAATAGGGTAAAACAACTATTGAAGCTTTTTAGGGGCCTCAAAAGTTTTAGATGAGCTTATATTTGTGATTCCCTTTGTCCATATCCATGTGACCTTGTTAATAGGTTGGATGACAAATAAACATCACTGTGGCCTTAAAAAGGTTTCAACAGTGGATGTCATTATCTCAACACTTCTTTTGGTGTGGTCTTTTCAAGCTTTTGATATGCTTCAATGTTGGGCTCATGCTCTCAGGATAAAGCTGGAAAAATGGATGGACGGCGTGGATAAGACACATACATCATGATAGCCCTAAGAAGTTTAGTCAGCCCGCAGTCAGCATCTAGTTGTGACAGGGGCAAGACATACTAAAAAAAATCAAATGGCAAAAGGGAAGAAACCGACAGCTGCGAGGAGTATATGCCCCGCACAACGGCTGAAAACGGGATAATAGCTGAAAAAACTCGATTTATGATGTCATTTGTGACAGTGGCCCCACATGTCAAACCTATTTAATTATGTAGCCTGCCGGGCATTGTTTGGATTTTTGCCGGACCAAAATGACCCTCTGCCACACCCTAACACTCCTCCTCTCGTATAGTAGCAGCTTTATATGGAAATTAAGAGGGCCTTTTGAGAATTGGGTGTGGGCCCCACAAAATCAACTGTTGGGGCCATCCCTTGGCCGATATGAGCCATTCAGTTTAATCGAACATCTGTGAACCCATAGGAGGGTCATTTAAAATAAATCGGAGCTTTTTGTATCCCACACCTACGTCAACGTTGTGAGTTAATTCCAAACTATTTCCTCTGGTGTGGTTAATCCGTGATGAGTTTTGCCCTCAAACTTGGACAAATGACATGAAATTAAAACTCCTTTCTATGGATGGCTTGGATCTGCTCCAAGACGATCTAGTGGACCCCACATAAGATGTGGGATGGGTTCAATAGATGGGCCCTTTTGCATGGGAAAGGCCATTTGACCATTTTTTTAGGGGACCATTTGACTGTTAGGACTGTTGTCATCTCTATGGGATCCAATCTGGTGAGCTTTCGACTTGCATCTGTCGTCATTCCCTCAATTCCAGCGAGCTTCTGAGTGTTTTTGGAGTGAACTGTCATAACTCCATGCAGGTTGCAGATCCTAAAAAAATGGGGCCTACTTTTGGGCAATTAAATGGTGTCCAAATGAGGTGATTTCAAAGCCATCTAAAAGTTCATTAAATTACCTTTCCAATAAGTATAAGATCACCCAAATCAGACGTGTAATGAGGGAGTTATGACCATTTTATCGGATCTATGAACGACGGAGTATCAACAAACAATGATGACTTTGGGCTTACTTTTGGGCAATAAAGTGGTGTCCAAATGAGGTGATTCTAAATCCATCTCAAAGTTTCATCAAATTAGCTTTCCAACAAGCATAAGATTACCCAAATCAGACATGCAACGAGGGAGTTATGATCGTTTTCATCGATAGACACTGACCATCGCTGATAGGACACTAAGCATTAACAATGGATAGTGCGATATTAGAGATGGACAATAGCACTATCAACGATGGACAGTGCATTATCGGCGATGGAAAGTGAGTATTGGCAATTGACAGTGCAATATCAGTATAAACAATGCAGTTTTAGAGATGGATAGCGAGTATTAACGATGGACAGTGCAATGTCAGCAATGGACAGTGAGTATCGGTGATGGACAGTGCAGTATTGGTGATGGACAATAGCATTGTTAACGATGGACAGTGAGTATCGCCGACGGTTAGTGAATATTGACGATGGTCAATGTTTGTCAGTGAAAATGGTCACAACTCCCTCATTACATCTTCGATTTGGGTGATCTTATACTTGTTGGAAAGCTAATTTGATGAATTTTAGATATATTTGGAATCACTGGAATGGAGGGAATGACGCTATTGGGGCTCGAATTATCACTAGAGGTTCAACAACAACCCAGGAACATGACACAGTGATCCAGATTAGCAGAAAAGTTTGGAAACAACCAGAAAGTGTGATGGAGCGCCAATGTAACCATAATCTAGACAGCTGCGCAATCACATTCGAAACTGACGCCTACCATTTCAGAGAGGATTTAGACATGCACTTCACGACCAAATAATTCGGAATACCCGAAAACCCTTAACCAGCAAGTTTGAGCAGTATCTGATATATATCCTCGCGTTGCGCATCTCGGAACATAGTGTTTCTCCTTGTTAGAGCAGTCCGGAGGGACCCAAGATCAAGCAATATCCACCAAATGGTTATCAATTAGACTGTCGCCTGACCACCCGTACATTCAGCATCATAGATAACACCTAAAAGTGCTTAGGCGACAATTAAGTTCATCTCTGAAAAGGTAGCTGTCCATTGAACGTAAGTGCGCATGCTGAAATTTTCTAAGTCTGGGAGCAGAAATCCTAGAAATTGGCTAAGTATGGAACTGTTTTTGGTCCCCCTCTCAACACATGCACCTAGGGCATATTTTACATGTGCCTAGGGCACTGTTGCATGCGCCTAAGGCATATCTTACATGTGCTTAACTCCTAAAAAAGTTGCATGCGCCTGAGGCCTATCTTACATGCGCTTGAGACTGTTTTGAGTCACATGCACCTACATCACTCAACTTTCATGCGCCTAGCACCATGTTACATGCGCCTAGCTTCCCTTTTGGGCAATTTCTGATTGGTTCCGTACACCTTGCCTCGGCTATAAATAGCCAGAAAATCTCAATGACAAGAGAAAAAAATTCCTGAGAACGGACGACGCAAGCATTGACGATGTCATCCTCACCCAAGGTTACATGCGCCTAACCCCGAACATGCATGCCCCTAACCCCGAACATGCATGCCCTTAACCACCCACCTCACATGTGCCTAACCATTTTTCTAGCCGAAAACCATTCCCGGTTGGTCGGAATCCCTCGCCGGAAAGGGATTTTCCCGCCGGAGAAGGAGAGAGGGATAAAATTCTAAGTCTGGAAGTTGCATACGCCTAAGGCATGTTGCATGTGCCTGAGGCAAACTTGCATGTGCCTAAGGCATGTTACATGGGCCTACCCCTTGTAGCAAGCCGAAACTGGTTAAGTCCCAATGTTGCATGCGCCTACCTCCCTCCTTATATGCACCTAACCCAACTTGGGCCTCTCGAAAACCAACTCCAAGAAGTATCTTCTCTCCACTCTCCCTCCATGCACCTAGGGCACCCTTGCATGCGCCTGGGGCGTCCTTGATGGCATCCAACTTTGATGATGTGGCCCGCTTTCGATAGATGACTTTAAACTATCGCCTGAGTGGTTCTAGACACATAACGATACCCCTGACATATTCCCCAGGTCCCATTCGATCAACGGGTGATATTTGATTCTGAAAACCACCAATCATCGCTAAAATTCCAGTACTTAGTCATTTTCAGCCTTGGAAAGTGCCCTATTGGCTCAAAGATTGACTGGCGCCTACCAAAATTAAGTACAAACAGACTGTCGCCTAAGTAGATTTAGCATCCTTATGACCCAAGGCATCTAAATTGGGCATTGACACAGCTTTAAGCTTCGTTATTTACATTTCAACAGTATCGAAACTCTGGTACTTAGTCATTTTTCAGCCCTGGGAAGTGCAATGTTGGCTCAAAGATTGACTGTCGCCTACCAAAACTAGGCGCAATTAAACTGTCGCCTGATTGGATTTAACATTCTCATAACCCAAAGCACCTAAATGAAGCATTGAAATATCTTTAAACCTCATTATTTACATTTCGACAGCATAAAGAGGTGTATCCGCACTCCGGTACTTAGTCATTTTTAGCCCTGGGAAGTGCCCTGTTGGCTCGAAGATTGACTAACGCCTACCAAAACTAAGTATAATCAGACTATCGCCTAAGTGGATTCAACATCCTTATGACCCAAAGCACTTAAACGGAGCACTAGCACAGCTTTAAACTTTATTATTTACATTTCGCATAAATACATGTATCGAAATCCTGGTACTTAGTCATTTTCAGCCCTGAGAAGTGCCCTGTTGGCTCAAAGATTGACTGACGCCTACCAAAACTAAGTGCGATTAAACTGTCGCTTAAGTGGATTTAGCATTCTTATAACCCAAAGTACCTAAATGGGGCATTGGTACAACTTCAAGTTCCTCCGTTTGCTTTTTGACAGCATAAATACATGTATCCGCACTCCAGTACTTAGCCATTTTCAAGCTCTGAGATGCATAATCTAGCTCATTGAATTTGAACTCTCAAATAAATATGACTCGACACTAATCATCTAATTGATCCAATTTCTCAAAGCATCAATCATTAACGATAATGTGGTTGAATTAAGGATATACATAAATTGGATTAACTAAATCAAATGTGTAATTTACCCGATGTACTAAACATCAAATATGGTGCAATCCTCTCTCGAGCATGTAATACAAATCGAGCATATTTACTTTATACTCCTCATGTCCATTATATGTAGAGGTGGGCAACGATCCAGGCCGAGTCGAGTTAGCCCTAGTTTGGTTTGGTTTGTTTTTGTACCACCGCAGTTTGTGGATCGGTTTGGTTTGGGTTTCGGGCCGACCCATGCGGCCCGAGTTTGGTTTGCTCCAGAAAAATCTGGTTCGAGCCGGGATCGGCTTGGTTGAAAATTTCGAATCGGGCCGGGTCGAGTTCAAACAGACAGTCGCTCTTTTTTTCCTCATTCATTTAAATAGAAAAGAATTTAAAAACTTAGACAAAAAAGTACAAACATATCTTACTATATGATGTTTAACATCCTTCAAAAGAGTGCAACTTCAAAATAGACATGTAAGAGTATTTTCCAAACAAAAGTACACAAGCATAATCTTACAAGTGCAAGGAAACAGTGTGTATTCATGTAAATGTATTATGTATTATCCATGTCATCATGTATATGTATTATCCATGTTATCCATATGTTTTACGTATCATTTTAGGACATGATTCCAAATGGAATCATATCCAAAGCTCAAGTGGATCACACCACAGGAAACAGTGTGCTTATAATCTACGAGCCGAATCAAACCCAGCTGAATCAAATCGAGCTTCAAGTCGAGCCGAGCCGGAACTGCCCTAGTTTGAGTTTGGTTACTTTTTTCAAACGAGCTTGACTCGAAGGCTTGGTTTGGTTTCAACTTCCATTCGAACCAATCCAAGCCGAGCTTTTTCCAACCAATCCGAGCCGAGCTTTCGAGCTGGCTTGGTTTGTGCCCACCTCTAATTATATGAACTCTATTCGTCTCGGATCGAGGCATGAAACTAAATCAAAGGGAACTATGGTTATCATCGAAAATCGTAATCAAAGAGTTCTAAAACATCTGAAACGCTTGTTAAGAACTACTATCGCTAAAACCAGTTGATGTACTCCCCATCCAAAGTGGGATCCGTCAGTTGAGTAGTTCAGGTAGTTACGGTGTGTCTTCTTATGGTCACCCGTCCGCAGTGACGGTCACCGGCACTGTATTGTACCACCCGATAGCCATAATGTGTCTTCATGTGGTCACCCGTCCGCAGCGACGGTCAATGGCATTATGTCGTACTATTTGGTAGCTATAATGTGTCTTCCTATGGTCACCCGTTTGGAACGACGGTCACTGACACTGCGTTGTACCATTTAGAAGCCACAATGTATCTTCTTTTAGTCACTCGTCCACAACGATGGTCAATGACACTGTGTTATATCATATGACAGCTGTAATATGCCTTCCGGTGGTCACTCGTCCACAGCGACGGTTACTGGCACCGTGTTGAGCATGGCAACCATGACGTGTCTTCCTACGGTCACCCATTCACAATGACGGTCATTGGCACTGTGTTGCACTACATGAGAATCGTGGCATGTCTTCTTGTGGTCACCTGTCCACAACGATTGTCACTGGCACCGTGTTGCATGACTCAGTTAAAACCCTGACTGTTTCTCAACTAGGAAGGCCCAAAAGAATATGGGACATGCATTTATCCTGTCTAAACAATAGCTCGTTCCATAAGAAATCTGAAACTTAGTCTCTACGACCGTGAACTCAAAGGCCATAGTCCCTAATGACTTATTACCTGCTCGATCTATCTGGTCCTCTTCCTGAACACTCCATCTACTATACAACTATCATTTATAGTAGAATCTTTGTCGCTTTGTGCCGTGGTTTTCTCCCGTAAGGGTTTCCACGTAAAAATTCATGTGTTGTTTGTGATGTGATTTATTCATTTTCATGCTCTCTTAATGCTTTATTTAATTTATCTATGATGCATGCATACATTTACTTTTGCCTTTTAATCAAGAGTGATCATCCATTGATGTAATTAAGGGCTCATGACCAATTCATGGCTTGGAATGTACAAGATCTCAGAATCTCTGGAATAAAATTAGCCTTGCGATCTCTTCTCTTGTGTACTTTGTAGATGCTTATGATTGTCTATGAATGTCTCTTACACTCAGAACCCTAGAATAACATTACATAGGGAAATGCCGCTCTCAACTGGGTGTGTCACATTTTCTAGTTTTAATAGACACTAGATGTAAGTTAGAAGCTCACCAGAGTGGGTCCCATGAAGGTGGTAACGGTTCTAACAACCAAATGGTCTCCTCCCGAAAAAAAAGAAGAAGAAACGAAGAAAACCACTAAAAGGCCTTTCCCACGCAAGGGAGCCCAACTATTGAACCCACCCCACATCTTATATGGGGTCCATTTAATAGTCTTGGAGCAGATCCAATCTGTCTACATGACATAGGTTTTAATTTTATGCCATTTATCCAAGTTTGAGGGCAAAACTCATCATGGATGGACCACATTGGAGAAAATATTTTGGAATTAACTCGTAACATTAACGTAGGTGTGGGCCAAAGAAAGCTTCATTTTTTTAAAATAACTCTCTTGTGGGTTCATAGATGTCCGATTAAAGTGAACGGATCAAATTGACCAAGGGATGGCCCCAACAGTCGATTTTGTGGGGCTCACACTCAACTCTCAAAAAGCCCTCTCGACTTTCGTAAAAAGTTGTTGCCGTCCGAAAGGAGGCATGGTAGGGTGTGGTAGAGGGGCATTTTAGTCTAGTAAAAATTCAAACGGTGCGAAGAAGGCTAGATAAAAAAAAGGGCTTTGACCGGGGGGGGGGGGGGGGGGGTGGTTAATGTCACAAATGACATCATGAATTAAAGCTTTTTTTTTTTTTAAAGTATTATCTCATTGAAACCGGGTGCGCTTCTGCCTCTTTCCTTTTCGCAGGAGTTTGTGGTTTCAACGTGCTGGATAAGTAGCATTCGTCGCCCCATACCTTACGTGTGGAGAGGTGGATTCCGACTTACCACCTAAGGGGGTGTTTGGTGCTTAGAATTAAACTGTATCAAGTTGGATTTGGTGGGATGGGTTTAAAAAATAATCCAACACCACGTTTGGAGTAGCAAGGTGTTAAAGCTTATTTTACGTCAGACTTTGTGTCAACACCTTTCTCCATCCACCAGGGATATCGATCCACGGAAGAGGGATTGCCATGCGAATTTCTTGCGAAAGCCCTATCGAATGAAGTGGTACGCTAGAATTCTAGGTGGGGCCCATCGTGATGTTTGTTAGAAATCCACCCCGTCCATTCATTTTGTGAGCCCATTTTATGATATTCGACAAAAAATGAGGCAGATCCAAAACTCAAGTGGGCCATAGAGAGGGAAAATTAAAAGGAACAATTGAAACCTTTTTGGGCTCCATATTGATTTTTATCTGCCATTTAAACCATTTATAAGGTCATTCTCAATGGGATGAAGTGAAAATACAAAAAAAATCTTAGCTTAATTGGCAGATTTTGTGGCCATACAAACTTTTCACCAATGGTCATTGATTCCTCACTGTTTCCTCTCATGTGGCCCACTTTAGATTTGAATGTCTCATTTTTTATGGAATATCCTAAAATGAGCTGTCAAAACAGATGGACGTGATGGATTTCTCATAAACATCACGATGGGCCCTACCTAACATCCCAGGCGCAAGAACTTTCTGTAAAAGGCTCTCCACAGTACGTTGTCTTCTTCCCCCGTCAAGCCAACTCCATGGTTTGGACGGGATTCTTCTCCGTTCCAAACGTGAAATGGGATTCGGTGGTATTCCGCCAATTCCATGACAACCCACCGGCAATCCACTAACGATGTTAATCATGACACTCCATGAATTCCATCCTAGCTAATAACACTTACGGCCCCTTTGGGAGCTTGGATTTGGAATGCGTTGGAATCCAAATCACAATTACATTGGAATCAAGGTGATTTCAAATTCTCATTTGTGTTTGGCTTAAATGCACTTGAATCTAAATCTCCTATTTGCAAGCTTGTATTTGGAGGGCATTGCAGTTTTTGGGTATATTCACATGACTTAGATTTGGTTAACTAAATTAGCTTTCATACTATAAATTAGTGTGTGTGCGTGTATGTGTGTGTGGTATATGATAGATTGACTATAATAAGCCCATTAAAATATATACTTTGGCAAAAAAAGTGAAAATTCTAAGCCTTGGGTGGACCACAAATGCAAGAATCACAAATAGGTGACTTCCAACGTTTTTTAACCGTCCATTTAAATGTCGAACATTTAGATGGTTCAAATCATTCTATTGATATGATTTTAGTATTGCAGCCGATAATTAGATTATTTTGGGTATCATAAACGTGTCATGTATCTCATGGATTAGTAGCTTAGAGACATCTTTGTTACATTTGTGACTCTCCTCCCCTCAAAAGGAAGGCAAAAAAGGCAATTCCTCTCAATTCCCGCAGAATCTCAACATATTGCTGGATTTCAAAACACATAAAAAAAGAAGCTATGAAATATCTTTGATTCCAATTGCCCCCAAATCTAAGGCTGTAAAATGTAAAAAACAATTATATGGATAGGAAATACTCCCATTTACCACCAAATTCAAGGTGCTAAATCGGGTGTTAATCCTTATGGGCCCTAATGGGCCCATATTTGGCAGGCAGTTAAAAATCCACAAAACAGACAATCACATCAATAAGATGCTGGCCTTCCGTTGCCCACTGTGATGTGTGGGTGCCCATCCAACCCGTTCACAAGGGAAGCCAATAGGTGATTCCTGATCAGCCAAAACTTCTGTGAACCCAGCAAGGCTTCAACGGTGGGAACTCATCCTCACTCGTGTGGCTCAATTCATTGTTGGATCTCACTCGTGGTTGATATCATGTTCTAAAATGAGCTGGGGAAACGGGTGGACGGAGTAGATATAACACAGATATTGTGATGGCCCCACAGAGCATTGGGGTACAGGTTCCAGGCAAGTCGCGTCCATGTACCTGCATCCCACAGTCTGCCACGTGTCGGAGATGAGCGCACTTTCTCAACTCAGCGCGACGGTTCACATGCATCTTCTTTATTTTTCTGCTTTCGGCCATCCTTTGCTTTTCCGCGCTCCTCTCGTTTTTCTCGCGCCGCAGCGCTTTCCTTTGTGCATTCGAGATAAAAAGCTGCAGATTCTCTCTCTCGGCGATCGATTGCTCGACTCAAAGAGAAATCCTCTGATGTAGGGTTTTGAGACCGTCTACTCCATTTTCGATTCGTCTTTCATCCCAAATGTATGTTAAGTAAACGCTTGCTTGAATCAGAGCTAGGATTTTGCAGATCGAGGATTCGTCCTTCCTCCAACGGAATATGTAGAGACCTATCTTCACTCTTGTAATCAAAGGTAGGGTTCCAAAGTCTCTCCTCTCGTTGACGCATGTGAAATCAAGGCTAGTTTTTCTTGAATTACACCATCTTTCTTCACGCAATTTACGATTTCAGACCGGTTTTTGAGATTAAATATAGGCGTGACTCAAAAAATTCGTTTTTTAATCAAATCTTCGTTTTGATTTTTATAAGATCGATTGTGTTGGAGAGATATCTGGCAGTTTGTCCACATCGAAAATTCTTCATTTTAGGGAATTTTGATATTCACGCCCACCATTTTTGGCGCACACGCCTCTCTTTTCCACTTCTGGTGAATGGTGATACATAAGGATGGTTTTGTACGTATGTATGGCCAGAAAGTAGAAAGAAAGGATGTACCCGTCAAGACGGGTGGGTTTAACTTTTTGACTGTTTTTTATTGCTGGTTGATATTTTTTCTTCTTTTGTTGGAAAAAAGGTCAAGAAACTGTCTTTTTCTGCATCAGCGGGAATAAACTGGATTTATTTTCAAGATGTTCGTGCTGAACCGCTGCAACGGCATCGGTTTCATCAGCTGCTTCATTCCGCTGTGTGAATGGCATCCCTTAGATTAGCGAAGGCGATCGGGGCTTGATGCCCTCTTGTGTCTTCTACCTTGTTATTTGTATATTTACCAGGTATTGATTTCTAGTATGTGATCCCCTGGATTCTTGTTATGGTCAAATCTAACTGATATAATGGGAAGTTCTGTTTGTTCATCATTATCCCCGTCATCACTACCATCATAGCTTGGCCCAGCTATGTGGGTTGACTTTACAATTCCTGTTTGGCTATAAAACTCTTGTTATAGGTGATATTTTTATTTAAAATTTTCTTTCTGGACTAAGGTGTGTTGAAACTTAGAATTAACAAGGGTTTCATGAACCCAGACCGGAATCTTGACTGCTTGAATTTACATTGGTGTTTGTTATTATATTTGGTCCTCTGGTACATTTTAGTGGAACTCAGTCAATTTATCGACAGACGAGGGAAAGCATACTAATCTAGGGCTCTAATTGCATGTTGCAAAGGATGAGCAATTAAAGTAGGTGATATTTGCCAAGGAAACTTCTAAGCACATAGTGAAGTACCCATATACGTGAAAGATCATGCGCAAGTAATTAGCAGGTAACCCCACCAATACATGATGACCAGTAACACTTACATATACTTGAAAGGCCATGTATATGTTAGTGTTCACCAATATATGATTACCAATACCACTTACATTTATGTGAAATGTCATGTGTGTGTGTGAGTGGGGGGCGCATGTGTCTTCGTCATCATCTAAGCCTTAATCAAACTAATTGGGGTTGGCTACATGATTCCTGTTCCACCATTCCACTCTATCAAGGAACATATCCTTAGTTAAACCAAGGTCATTAAATCTCTTCTCACTGCCTCCACCCATGCCCTTTTGGGCCCTCCCCTTGTCCTTTTAGGGCCTTCAGCTCGAACCAATTCACTCTTAGTTGGCGCAGTTCTTGGTCTTTGTTCCACATGACCAAACTATCTAAAGTCTACATCCCGGATCCTTTATTAATTATTAATTTACTAGTCATGTTTATTATTTAAAAACCATCCTACAAAAGGCATATTTCTGGAATGGACCTGCTTCTAGATGATTCCAAATCCAAACCCCTTTCTGAATTCTAGTTGTATTTGGAACTTGAACTGACAATATGCATGAGTCCTATTGGAAGGCATATTTCTAGAATGGACCTGAATATGGATCTTGTGGTGGGGGATGCTCATGCCTAGGGCTGTACATCGAGCCGAGTCGAGTCAAGGTGGGCCAAGCTTGGCTTGACTTGTCTATGCTCTCCTCGAGTTCGAGCTCAAGCTCGAGCTCACCCTCGAGCTTACCATTGGAGCTTGCCTTGTTTGCTAAAGTTTCGAGGCGAACTCGAAGCGAGCTAGTGGATCGAGTCGAGGCGAGCTTACCTCGAGTCGAGCTTGCCCCCACCTCAATTTATTATATTTTTTACTACAAAATACAAATTAAAAGTCAACAACATTAAGTTCAAGAAGTCACACATATATTAGGGGAGAATAGTATTTCTACAGGTGGGACCCCACCATTAAAATGACCTAGCTCTAATTTGTTTTTTCTTTGGCCGAGTCACACATGCATTAAATGCAGACCACTAGTAATATTTTATGAACCATAATTAATACAGTACATGCATAGCTCACCACGTGAATGGATTGCCCTAATTATTGTGCGGACCATCTTTATTATGAGGCCCAGCTGATTCACGGATCAGATGCACTACCTCCCTTGTAAAATTGCAATCAATAGCTGCATATGGTGTTTGGTCTAACCATAGCCCCTGTTTTGTTGATATGTATGGTGTGTGGTCTCACCGTAGCACTTGTGTTTGTGTAGCGTGTAAAACACACAACCACTGTGTGCTCACCATGTTTTGTACTTGAAATTACTTAATCCATCAGATATGCTCAACAAGGAATGTTCTTACCTGAACTAAATAGTAAGATTAAGAAACCCCCCAACATGTTAGGGTTTTATATGTCCTAAGCTTGGACCCCAATGTATGTGTGGGGGAGGGGGGAGAGAACCAAGAAATAAGAAAAGGGTTTTTTTTAAACAAATATCTATATGAAACGAGTCGAGCTTGAGCTCGAGCCGAGTCAAGCTTGAATCGAGTCGAGTTTCAAGTCGAGTTGAGTCAAGTGACCCAATGGTCGAACTTGACTCGATTTCTGACTCGAGCTCCTAAATGAAGCTTGGCTTGACTTGTTCTACTGAGTCGAGTCAAGTCGAGCCGAGGCGAGCTTTTTCGAGTCGAGTCGAGTCGATCGAGTTTCTCGAGCTGACTCGGCTCATGACCAGCCCTACTCATGCCCAATTTGTTGGACTGCAAATCTACTGCACAGTCAACAGATGGTTTCCATTCTATTGTATTTGTGCAGCATCCAACCCATTCAAAAGGTTGGCCCAACCATGAGGATCACCTTTTCCAAAAATTAGTTCGATGCACTCATCAAGTGGGCCATACCTGCATCTTTATTGTATGAGTGGATATCCATTGTTTTCTATGTCGTGGTCAACCAAATGGGTGAATTGGTTATTGTAGCACTAGGTGATCCTAATGGGCGGGTTGCATGCTGCATAATGGTAATCCATTTCTGGTTTTTTGAGTTAGTCTATCTCATAAGATACACCATGGACTGGCCACTGCCTGATTATTGCCTCAGTAAGACACTGTAACTGTCTGATTAGTGAACTTTTGTTTATTGTATCTAGACAATTGAGGACTTTTGATTTAGTGCTCATTTGCATGTTCAGATTAGCAGTTAGGATTGTCCAATTGTTGTGATTATTGATGCATGGCTTATTCATGATTGTACCCATTGAAAGAATGGTCTGGATCTCATCCAATCTTCTTTTAGAGGGTATGGTAGCTCCATGCACGTGGGTGCATAGTTAGAGGGCCAATATATGCACGGAGATGCATGGAGCTTTTTTATACTGTCACTTTGAGCATTCTCCTTTTGTTGAGAATGGATGGACTTTCTATATTACTTTTTTCATATGCAAACTGCAGGAATTTGGAAGTTCTTCTGTGTCGTCAAGGTCTGGGGATTTATTTGTGTACATGTTGCTTTGAGTTATAGTTGATCTTCGACAGCGTCAAAATTCTTATGGTTTGGAAGAATTTTTCTGTCTCGATCTTGGCAGAAATGGTCTGCTGTAATTGCTTTGGATTCTTGGGCAAGCCCCAGAGATCAGTCAGGTCCATTCGTGGTTCCTGTGGTCGGTTTTCCCGAGAATTCTTGCTACCTGACAATGCAGAAGATGCGGATGGTGTTCTATATAATGGCGAAGCAGCCAGTATGCTTCATGGAAGCGATGGGGAGTTGCAACAACACCATAAAAGTTCTGAAGAGATTCTCCTTCTTAGAGCTCAAAGTGGAATGATATGCAGGGAAGTTCCTGTCAAGGAAACGCGTCATGTTATTCGCACAGAGGTAGACAAAGTGAATTTAGGCCATCCTTGGATAGATGGAATCCTAGGCGTGGAAATGGAAAAGCTTATGATTATGTAATGATATTTCCATTGCCACCATGCAAAATCCCTTTTCATGTGGTCATGTTTGTTTTGCAAGCTGGGATCCCAATCTCCATGCAGTAATGGCTACATTCATTTCTTGAGGAATGTGTATATGGATAAGATGGAAATGTTACTTATTTTGGAATCCATGGTTTCATTGACATCCAAACATGCCTGCATTTCAAATCGAGAGAAAACCTTTTCCTTTTCCTTGGGATTCCCTAGGATCCCTTCTATCCAAACATGGCATTCTTAAGAGTGAATGGAAAATGTTAATTCTTGGTTTGATGATAAATAAACTTGTTTTTCAAAATAACATGCTAGGGAAGGATAAAAATCTCGTTGTCTCTAACAATGTCCTGTAACATGTACCCTCTCAACATTTGGATGCCAGTTTCTCTTAAAAAGAGTAAGGTGTTTTAGATATGCTGTGTTGAGTATTTTTTTTCCCTTCAAAATATTCATTTTGATATTTCTTCCAACTTTCCTGCTGATTCTTTCCGGTATTGATTTTCATTCAGATTTCTCTTACCAGATTTCCACCATATGTTAGTTTACCTTCCCTTTTAAGGTGTTTCCGACTCTTACTTTGGGACTATTGCAGAGTAGTATGTGAATTTGTTTCAAGTTTCTTTTGACAATTCGTTATGCTTCGTAGAGTTTTGCCCTATAGACTTTCAATAATAATATCCTTACATTAAAATTAAAAACAATGATATCCCTGTATCATCTCAATAGCTACCATGATCCACTGTAAAATAAATGAGGATTTTTTTTTTTTTTTTGGGTGAGTACACAAGGGTACAGGTGGATAGCAGCTGGTTACAACCGATACCTGTGATGCTCAAACCTATGGTGTTTGCTAGGACTGAGAGTGCTCTATCCAACTTGATTACGAGTGGATTCACAAATGAGGAATTTATTCTGTAACACCTGCTAAATTATGTTGCCCATCTCGAGTTTTGGGGAACTCACCTTGAGTTTTGGGGAATCCTATTAGTATTGATCCAGGGAATATAGCCTTACAACCTTATTAAATTACTGAGGAATGCCAAGGATGTTGAATGCGACTGGCCTATGTTGGCTATTTTGCACTTTTTTGTTGGTTGTCAACTCTTATCTGTACAGTGCTGGTGGGTGGATGCTAACTCTTGATTTTGAATGCATGGTCAGGATGAAAATGGAAATAAAATGGTCAATGAATATGTTCGTGAGTGCAAGATTGGTGCCGGCAGCTATGGGAAAGTGGTAAGTCTGAAGCTCTTGATGCTAAATTATATTTCACATTTTTTATATCAACAAATTTTACAACCTTTTCATAATGCGACAGGTTTTATATAGAAGTACCATAGATGGGAAGCGGTATGCAATTAAGGTAGTGCATCTTTGTCTAAGTGTAGAGGCTTCTTTATCATGTAAAGAGGCACTTTTCTTGCTCCTCTTGTGTTCTTCTCTTGTGCTGTTTTGCATGTTTGGGGATCTATTCTGAACCTTCATAGAAATGAAGTTGCTCAATGTAGGCAATGTTGATTATTTTTTTCCCTTGAATGGTTATTTGCTTCTTTCCAATAATTCCACTTTACCATGCATAAAAAGGTAAACAGCTATTTTAGTTTGCTCTAGAAATGATGGGCATTTGGTGTTGCATTTGCATGCTGTAGAGTCGAAGACTTTTCTAGGTTCATTTTCTTCTGTTAATGTAGTTCATCTAAGCATGTCTGGTTGGGGACTGTCTTTTAGCTCACTGTTGCTGGTTAGGTTTGAGAATGTATCCATACAATCAATACACGGTAACAGCGGAACGCATGGCATAGGGGCATCAGAACACCCAATTCAATTGCCCATTTATATAATTTGTCTGTTAAGTTTGCTAATACTTTTATTTTTCCTGTATATTGGTCCCTTTTCACCTTATGGGAGCATTTAAACCAATAGAGTCAAAGTAGCATCTTTCGACAGCCCGCTGGATTTAATATAGCTTTTGTCCAGAACAGATAACAATCTTGGCATATGTTCTGAGTTTTGTCATTTGCTGCAGGCTTTCCACAAGTCTCATTTATTAAAGTTGCGTGTGGCACCTTCTGAAACAGCCATGACAGATGTGCTTAGGGAGGTGAGTACTTTGTTCCTGGCTGTACACACGATTTTGCTGCTATTCCTCTTCTTTTTTTTTTTTTGAAGATTAAATGTTCTATCAAAGAGAAGAAAAAGGGATACGAAAAGGATGACGAGAGATCATGTGGCTAATACAAAGAACAGGAATCCCCCTAGCTGCCCTAAAAAGCTTCTATTGAGCTCCTGAATGCAGCTACTTATTGTTCACTTCTGATTGTGCTGCTATTCCTACTTGCAGTTTTATGAGATCTGCCTAGATTTCTATTAGCAGGATAAGATTTTCTCTTTGGACATTCTAGAGTGACTGGAGTTGGTTATGTTGGAGTGCATGACTGTTAGTTGAGAGGGAATGTGGTAAATTGAATATTTCATCGTTCAAAACTCCTGGCTTTAAGATAAATACACAAGATGGGAAAAGTCCCTGCCATCGCTGGAAAGGGATTTAGTTACACTCTTATCTATGTTTTAGAATGATGAGGAATATTGATTAAGGATAAGATCTAGTTGCCTTTCCGAAAAGAAAAAGACGAAAATACTCCAAAAATCAAGCATACAACCTGCAGGGGAGTACCAATAACTTATTATAAACCAAGTGGAGGTGAAAACAACCCCAATACTGAACAAGAAGGATGGGATGATGAGAAACCATCCATTCCCTAGAAGCCTAGACACTACCCAAAATGCACTCCTTATTGACCTCCCCTGTAAAATGAAGAACCAGTCTGGGATTTGTTATTCCCCATCATTCATCCTTTACCCACTGCAGGACATTCATGCATACCAGCACATAGTACCAAGGTGTCCCAAATTGGTTATGTATCGGCTGTAACGGCCAATATGTAATGGTAATGGTAGTGATCGTTACGCGATTTGGGGCTGAATCGGTGAGGTATGAAAAAAAGAAGCGTAACGGCCGCGACATGGGCCGTAATGGCCGTTACAGGGTATAATGACCGTTAGCTCGTAACATTTCACCTCCCTTAAAAAAAAAACCCTTCTTGTAATCTTCTTGAAAAAAAAGAAAGAAAGAAAAGAAAAGAAAAAGAGACATACCTCTGATGATCCTTCTTCTTTTTTCTTCTCCTCTTCTTCTTCTTTCTTCTCCTCCTCCCCCTCTTCTCCTCCTCCTCCACTGTCAACACTCAGCAGCGTCTCTCTCTCTCTCTCTCTCTCTCTCTCTCTCTCTCTCTCAGGGTTTCGAAATCGAAGGGAGAGAGTGAACCATGTGCCTCTCTGTGTGTGTGTGTGTGTGTGTGTGTGTGTGTGTGTGTGTGTGTGTGTGTGTTAGGGCTTCAAACTCGAAGTCTTGAATGGAGAGATCGCCATTTGTCTCTCCCTCTCTTAGTCTCTACGCATTTACGAGGCCCCGCCCCCCTCTCTTTTCATTTTTGAAGTCCGAGAGGACTCAGGTTACGTGGTTTAACACACCACGGTGGTATGTTGATGTGGCATAGTTCTGTGGGCCCCACTGTGATGTATATATTATATCCACACCATCCATCCATTTTTCCATATTATTTTATGGCATGAGTCCAAAAATGGGGCAGATCTAAAGCTCTAGTGGACCACACCAAAAAACAGTGATGATTGAACGCCTACAATTGAAAACTTCTTGGGGCCACAGAAGTTTTGGATCAAGCTGATATTTTGCGTCTTGCCATCATCTAGGTCTTTGTGACCTTATGAATAGGTTGGATGGCAAATAAACATCATGGTGGGCCCTAACAAGGTTTCATTGGTGGAAGTCAATGTCCCAACTGTTTTTTGCGGTGTGGTCCACTAGAGCTTTCGATCCGCATCATTTTTTAGATTATGATGTAAAATGATCGGGCAAAATGAATGGACTGTGTGGATTGAACAAATCATGGTGGGCCCCACATAACTTTGCCACGTCATTGCACAGTCCGAGTCCCATTCTCCCTCTTGTTGTCATCTACGACTACGAGGGAACCCCCCCCATTCTTTTCCATTAAAAAACAAGCCCACATGGCTTTTTTTCAACCAAGTTTCTTTAAAAAAAAAGTCCAGTTGGATGGATTGTAAGTTAGGTCCACTTTGGTGTTTCCCTGACCATGGCCTACCTTAATGCATGTGTTGTATATCCACGCCATCCACCTACTTTGCCAGCTCGTTTTAGGGTATGGTCCAATAAAAAAAGGTAGATCCAAATCTCAGGTGGGCCATATTATAGGAAAATAGTGGTAATTGAATGCGCACCCTAAAAAACTTCCTACGGCACACTATAATGTTTATTTGACGTCCAACCTATTAATAAGATTATGTGGATCTGGTTGAAGGGAAAACAAAAATAGTAGCATGATCCAAAATATTTTTGGTCCCAAGAAGTTTTCAATGGTGGGAATTCAATTCCTATTGTGTGGTCCGCCTGAGATTTGGAATTGCCTCATGTTTTGGACCATACCCTAAAATGAGTTGGCAAAAAGGATGGACTGCATGGATATACAACAAATACAATGAGGTGGGCCCCACATTTAAGGCCTCACTCACTAGTGGTCCACCTAAAATTTGGATCTGTCTTATTTTTTGGACCATGCCTTAGTCGGCAAAATAGATTGACGGTAGAGATATACAACACATGCATCGAGGTGGCCCCATGTTTCGGGCCTTACCCACCAGTGGTTCACCTGAGATTTGGATCTACCTTATTTTCGGACCACGTCTTAAAATGAGTTGGCAAAATGGATGGACGACATGGATATATAATACATACATCAAGGTGGGAACCATGTACAGGACCATAAACAATTGTACACGAGACGTATTAACTCAAAATTAACCAATTAAATTATGGGACCATTGTTGCTATGGGATTATTTGAACGATTTTAGCCATTAATTTGTAGACAATTATTTTTTGAAATAGGTCCATTTAATATTTTTCATTCTTCAATGTCCAATAAATGTCCACCAATTTAAAAATAACTAATTAAATTTTTGGGACCATTGTTGCTTAGTCACAATACCAAAATTAAATTGTCTGAACAATTTTCACCGTTAATTTGAGACACTTGTTTTTTTGAAATAAGACCATTTGATATTTTTCATTCTTCACTGTCCAATAAATGTCCATTAATCCAATAGTGGGATAAGTGTTAATAAATTGCATGAATTTAAGATCCAGGAGGGGAAATGATATCAAATTATTAGGTATATGAATTACATAATATTACACAAAAATTCCTAGACCCTGTATATTGAAATGAAATGTATGCAAGTCATGAGATATGTAATACACCAAATTATAAATAATAGTAAAACCTGCAAATATGAGATGTTTTGGTATTAAATTCATCATAATAAATTTATATTGATATTAAAAGTTTTGGAGTTAATTTTAGGTTGTCATGTTCATAAATCCATCAGATAACTCGATACAACTTTCTCATTAAAGAGTGGACCGTTACACCGCCATAAACATGTTCAAAATTATAAATGAATGTATATTTGGAATATTTACATTTTTCTGGATTTTTTTAACATAAAAAAAATTTGACCGTTACAGAGGGTGTAAGGGTCGTTATGCACCTGTATCAGCCGTTGCTGCCCGTATCCGTATAGGAAACGGTGGGCACTGTTATGCCACCGTTACAGCAACGGCACACCTTGCATAGTACCAAAGGGAATCATTGCCAGGGAGACTGGTGCATTTGGTCAAAGAAATATTAGGCTTTTCTTGGATTTATAGGCATCTTTTCATCAGAACTATAGGAGGCTAAAAGTATGACACTTGAAAAAGAGTTGTTCAAGGACTACAAATCGGGGCCATTCGGGGGCCATTCATAGCTTATTCTTTGTTAAGCAAAGTTGACAAAACAACTTTACAGTCTGTTTCCTTAGGGCCTGTTTGTTTTTCAAAATCCATTGTAAATTCGCTGTAAATCAGCAATTATTACATTTTACGGCTGTTTGGAAAAGAAGAATTTGGGATGTAATTTGGCCTCGAAAACCGTGGTGCAAAGGCATTGTTAGTGGACAGAAATTATGGTGGTAACATTTGTGGCGCCCATTGTTAAGCATGTGCTTGATCCACTCCCTTCATATGTTGTATGTGTTCATTTTAGGGCATGATCTAAAAAATGAGGCAGATGCAAGGGTCAAGTGGACCACACCGTAGGAAATAGGAGAAATTTACACCTACCGTTAAAAGTTAAAATGATCATAGGGCCCACTGGAATGTGTACCTGCCATCCAACCTGTTCATAACGTCACACAGATATGGATGAAGGGACAACATAAAAATAAGCTTGATCCAAAACTTCTGTGGCCCCAAAAAGGAAATAAATAGTAAGTGTTCATTTCCCCCTGTTTTGTGTGGTTTGGTCCACCTGAGCTTTGGATCTACCTCATTTTTGGGCTCATACCTTAAAATTATAGGAAAAACCAAAATGGGCGGCACATATCAAGCACATACAAATATTGGACCCCACATGTTTTAGTGGAAAAAAATTCACCTTTCCTCAGTTTCCATGCACTGTCAACATCAAGTCAATGTCAAAGGCGGCTTCCCAACGTAAATACATGGGTGAATAATAATTACCCACTTACACTTCATTTTCCTAAGGAATTGAAAAACAAACAGGCCCTTAGGAATTTCGCCTTGAAAAATGGGGTATTCCACTGTGTTCCTTGAGTTAGATTGTGAAGGAGAGAGAATATGAGAAGAAGCGAGAGAAGGGAGAGAAGGCTTAGAAGGTCTTTACGCCCCTAGACTTTCCTCTCATCATCATTAGGACTTTCATAATGTATGTGAAAGTACAAAAATATCCTCATGCTTTAGTTAGTCCATAACCAAAGCCCATATGCTTGAACTCTATGCCAACACATCACCTTAAGGACTAAACAAAAGGAGTAATGAAATGAAACAATAGAAACTTTAGTCTCCATATGAAGTGATCCTCACATGGGATCATCACCATCCATCACGGTCTGTCAACACCCACTCTCAAGCTGGAGTATATCATGATTGCCCAGCTTGTCGAATAGACGATCCACATGAGTTCGAACAAGAGACTTAGTGAACTCTTCTGCTAATTGATCTTAAGACCCGACGAATGGCATGCAAATTTCCTTACAACTTTTCTTTGATGAAGTGATAATCAACTTTGATGTGCTTGCTTCTCTCGGGGTAAGCCGGAATATTAGCAATATGAGAAGCGGCTTGATTATCACAATATAGCTTCATGGGAACATCAACCATAAACCCCAACTCACCTATCAATGTCTTCAGCTAGACAAGCTCACACGTAACATGAGCCATTGCCCTATACTCGACTTCTTTACTTAAATGGGCTCCCACATTTTGTTTCTTACTTCTCCATGTAACCAAGTTTTCTCCTACAAAGATACAATAGCCCATAGTAGATTGTTTGTCATATAGAGAACTAGCCAAGTCTGCATCTGAATATTCTTCTACTTGAAGATGACCATTACACATATAGAATACCACAACCAAGATTTGCCTTGAGTATCTGAGTATACGAAACACAACTTCCATATGAGGAACAAGAGGAGCTTGTATAAATACCTTTCAAAAAAAAAAAGAAAAAAAGAAAAAAGAAGAGGAGCTTGTATAAACTAATCGACTGCACTTATAGGAAAAGCAGGAAAAGTGTTATTAGGCCGAGTGATCATTAAGTAAATCAATTTCCAATGAGTCAACGATATCTTCCTGGATCATCAGTTAACTCTTCCCAGTCCATGTTAAGCTTTTGATTTGGGTCCATAGGAGTTTTAATTGGTTTGGCTCTTAGAAGACTAGTCTCGGCTAGTAAATTCATCACATATTTTCGTTGTGACAAATTAATACCCACCTTAAATCTTGCTACTTTAATACTTAAGAAGTATCGAAGACGGCCTAAGTCCTTTGTGCTGCTGCAAAAATGTCATCAACTTGTCACTATCCGCACTGTCATTGCCAACACAATGAGTGGTCAACTTGAATTCATTTCATTACATATTCAAACACCACTTTACATAATTTTTTTTAACCAAGCTCTTGGATACTGTTTTTAAGACCATAAAGGGACTTAAGATGACAAACTTTGTTTGACTCCCCCTAAGTAACAAGGCCAAGTGGTTGCTACACAAAGACATTTAGTGAGATCATCATGAAGAAACACATTCTTCATATCAAGCTGGTATAAGGGCCAATCCAAATTTGTGGCAACCAAAATGATTATCTGCACAAAATTAAGCTTTGCCATTTAATGGGAAATGTTTTGGAATAGTTGACTCCTAGAGTCTGAGAGTACCTATTAGTGACCTACGGAGCCTTTAAATGTTTATATGAGCCATCGAGATTGTACTTAATTGTATGCACCCATCGACTACCAACCGTGCCTTTTCCAGCAAGTACAATTAAGAGTCTTAAGTTTGGTTTTGATGGAGAATAGCTATCTGATCTTCCACAGCTCATTTTCCGTCCATCATGACTGAGAGCTTCTTGGAAAGAATGAGGACAAACACAAATGACAAGGATAAAGCAAATTCGCGTAAAGGAGATAACAAATAAAAGAAACAAAACGAGAAATAGGATGTTAAGTGCAAGAATGCATGCCATTGCGAAGAGCGAAGGGGAAGTCGACTTCATTAGATGCTAAAGAGGAGTTCAAGAGGATGATGATCTTAAGATGGACTTCTAAGGTTTGTGGAAGGCACAATTGGATAAACTTCATTACCACACTTGGGACGTTTGGAATAAACTTGCAATGTTGGAATTAAACGTGGTACAAAAATTTCTTTTGATGTAAGTTTTGTGTCAGGCACAATGGGAAGTGTGGTAGGCATCTCTCCAAACTGCAATGACTTACAATCTACAGAAAAAAAATATGGTGTACTTTCAAAGAACGTGACATTAGCTGGGACATGATATTGCGAGAGACATGATTATGACATTTGTATCATCGTTGGGTATGTGAGTAGCCAAGAAAGATGCACTTGATAATCTTGGGTTTGAACTTGTCAAGAACATGCTCTAATTGATGTACGGAACACACACCCAAACACCTTAGGAGGAACAGAAAAGGTAGGAATATCATGACACAAACAGAACAAGGTGATTTACTATCCAAAATAGACAAGGCATCTGATTTGTTAAATAGCATGCAGGTAAAACTGTAGCACTTGAAAAACATGTTGGGAAACTTCACGTTAAACAAGAAAGCTCGAGCAACTTCAATTGAGTGTTGATTCTTATGTTTAGTGACACCATTTTGTTGTGGTGTGTGTGCACATGAAGTTTGATAAGTAATACTATGAGATGAGAAATATAAATAAATTCATGAGATAATATTCCCTAGCATTATATGAATGTAGAATATGCACCCTAGCATTGAATTATGTTTTTACCTCCATATGAAAAATTTTTAAAGTAGGAAAACAATTTAGAGGCATCTTTCACGAAATATGACCACATCATGAGAGAATAAGTCGTCCACAAAAATAATAAAGTACTCGAAAGTCAAATAAATAAGTAGTACGAATTGGACCCCACACATCATAATTACCGAAGACTAAGGACCATCACTCCCGTTTGTCCACATTAGGTGGATATAAGAGTCTATGATGATTGCTTTACTTGCAAGCTTCGCATTCTAACTTAGATACATAAGATAACAATAGAACAAGACTCTTTAAACTACTTCACGAAGTGTGACCAAGACTGCAATGCCATTGATGAGGTGAGACATTTGTTTACAGTGCAACTCCATTTTTTTGCAAGGTTGCAGTGCAACTCCAACTATTCCATTGTCGAGATAATAAAGCTTCATGTCCTCCACCAATCTTGCTTTTCGTCTTTAGATCATGAAATTCAAAATAGGAGGTATGGAATGTAACCGAACAATTTAAGAATCTAGTTAGCTTATTGACAATGACTTAGAGGAAATTTAGGAATATGCAACACTGATGTCAATGGAATTGATGTAGGATAAACAATACTTAACATAGACGCACGAATTGTGGTGCCATCAGGTTGTGTTACATAGGAAATGGGAGTAGACTTATTTAATTGAGACAAGACACTGCTTATTGGCATATGGTTTGAAGCTCCAAAATCAATGACGTAGGGAACATTTTCAGAGGATGCAATGCATATCATACATGATGAGTTAATAGTGGTAGAAGAGGACACATGGTTGGAACAATCTTTTAGTAAATAGGCATACCCATCCTTGGACGAGTACAACATAACTGCATCACATGTGATACTTGATTCAAAAGGAAGCTAAGATGGGCTTAACTACATAGCCTTTGGAACTGTCATAAGAAGATCGAACTTGATTGTCCCAAACTAGCTTACTAGTGAGGTCCCAACACATATCGACTGTGTGGTTAGAAAGCTCACTATAAGAGCTCTATCGCTTTCCACAACTACGACTATGGTTGCCACTAAACTCTGTGCTATGACCGCCCCAAGTATTTCTACCATCAATGTGACCTCCCGCTGAATCTCTACCTTAAAATTGTCCACCAGGACTACTATCACCATGAATTCCTCCCGTCTCCCCTACCAGCGGAAGAAATACATGCCGACCGATATGATGAAGAATTGAAGATGAACTCTTGAGTATTTACACTAACTATAACTTGAATGTGGGTAAACGCCTTAGTACTACCACTGAGAATTTGAGTTTGACAGTTTCGAATTGAGGACGGAGACTAGAAAGGGACTCATTGACACAAAATTCCTCTAGCTCCCATCTTATGGTCTTATAATCAGCCAACAGGGGCTGGTACACATTCTGTTGTTTTTACATACCCAGCAATGCCGAATAATACTCACCTACAATTCATAAACGCAAAGATGTTTTGAAGGAACTCGTAGATATGAGCAATGCTGTCATAATCGTTATCGTATCGTAAATCGTAAAGGGGTTTGAATCGTATATCGTATCGTAAATCGTAAGATTTTTTTCAGATTTTCATAAAACATGTCATAAAAAAATATAAAAATTGTATATAAATAAAAAAACATATCAATCATCCATTTTGTCATGAATATGCAAAAAACAAAAAGATGTATCATCTATATATCATCATGTCATAATTAAGTTCAAACAATAATCCCTTTCCCATCCCATGTACATGTAAGTTTTCTATATGATTTAAAAAATAACATTTTCCCCATCCCCATTTACATGTATAATTCTTTATTTACTTGTTTCTATAATTCAAAAAGTAAATAAAAAGGTCTAAACAAATCTATTATTCATCGGCTGTGTCATCATCCTCTTCCTCATCACCCATTGGGTCAACATTATCAACATCATCTGAATTTGATGTCGAAATTAACTCATCTTCCTCCTCTACTTTTGCTTTTCCCTTCGCCTTGCTTCGAATATCAAGTTTTCTAGGATCTACAAAATAGTTGCAACAAAATTTATTATAATCTAAGATTATTAATTAATAATTACAATACTATGCTATATGACTAAACAATAAAAATACAAGTCATGTACCATGTCGCCCATCCGGCTTTGATTTGGATCCGCCTACACCTTGCACATCTTCCAAGCCTTCAGCAAAACATTCACCTATGTCCATTCAGGTGTTATCTGTAGGAAGTGCGGGATCCTCTTTCTCAATGATCCATTCATCATCAAATTCCATATTTGATAAGCATATAGGATCAAGCCCTTGTTCCTCTCTCTTTGCATGACGGACTTAGAGTTGGAGATTATATTTTACGAAGACGAGCGCATTCAATCTGTGTTGCTCAAGTCTATTCCTCTTCTTCGAATGTATCTGCAAACCCATGAATGTAATAATATAAGGTTGTTGGTCACTTTAGTCTACATTGTGAATTCATAAGTTGATTAATGAATTCAATAATGTTTCACCTGCTCAAAGGTGCTCCAGTCGCGCTCACTACCAATAGCACCACATGTCAAACTTAAAATACGAATAGCCAGCTTTTGCAATTCTGGACATTCGTCTCAATAACTCTCCCACCATAGACCTAAATCACAAATCAATCATATATAATTTATACAAACAAGAGGTACACAATCAAACTCAAAGAAGCAAAATGATTGTAACTTTGTAAGTAAAATTACCTGGTTGCTTTATCGTTCTAGTTAACTTTGCTGTTTCTCTTCCAAATAAACCATAGGCCTTTTTTGAACTTGTCCATCTGCTTATCAATGATGACCCTCTGCCTTGAATCAGGGATCATTCTTTCAATACAATCATACAGGCCGGTTTTAATCTCTAAATTCGGATGAAAATTTTCATCATACAGAAATCTCGGATTTAAGAAATAAGCCGCTGCATGTAAGGGCTTATGCAACTGAAGATTCCACCGTTGGTCTATTATGTCCCATATAGCCGAATATCGCTTCTTCACCTCTCCCAAGTTTTTTGATATAGCTTCTTTTGCTCGATCCATCGCTTCATAAATATATCCCATGGCCGGCTTCTCATTTGAATCAACTAGCCTCAGCACCTTGACTAATGGGAAGGTGGTCTTCAAGCAAAACTTGATAGATGTCCCTTCTGGCTGTTTGGTGGTCGGTATGGGAAGAAAGGAACGGTAGATGTTTTTGAGGCGAAAGTCATTTGGCCGAGGCTATATCTTAAAGGGCGCGATTGTTAGTTATTGAGTTGGCCTTCAATGTTGAAAAATTTATGAGTTGTAATTTTTTTTTTTTTTTTTTTTGGTGTTTAGATGAATCGCTATCTCAGCGGTTTGGTTTGTCTTTTTGTAGCCTTTTTGTTTGCTTAATAAATTGCATTAACTTGAAAAAAAAAAAAACTGCTACACTATGCGCTATTTAAAACACTGGAGAGGAGAGAGATAGCAAGAACATAAGATGCTTAGGGTGTATTAAAACCCTAACCTTCTACTCTTATTTATAATATTAAAAATGTGAATCGCCCCTATGGGCCTTAGTACGTGGACTTGGGTCTAATGGGCCTTATTGAACTATTAACCCAAGGTGTCCCGTAGCGGTATCGGTGGGCGTAACGGTGCCTACCGTTTCCGATACGGATACGGGCCGTATCGGCCAATACGGCCTCGCATCGGCCGATACGCCCCTCGTAACGGTCCATTTTTTTTTTTTTTTTTTTGCCAAAAAATTCTAAAAAAATATGGATTAAATCCAGAAAATTCCAAACATCCCAAATATGCATTCATTTATAATTTTGAACATGTTTATGGTGGTGAAGCGGTCTACTCTTTGGTGAGAAAGCTGTATCGGGCTGTCTGATGAATTTATGAAGCTGATAACCTAGAATTAACTGCAAAACTTATAAATTCAAATTTCTAACTGTCTATTATAAGTAACACATATTATCCAACCTTTAAACCAGAATTTTTTTTTGAAAAAAAATGATTTTCCCTAATTTTTAAAATTATTCCGAAATTAATCCGAAATTAAAAAAATACAAAAAAAATAGCAAACCATGTGCATAATCTGTAAAATGCACATGATTATATTCTATTATAAGTAACACATGTTATCCAACCTTTAAACCAGAATTTTTTTTTGAAAAAATGATTTTCCCTAATTTTTAAAATTATTACGAAATTAATCCGAAATTAAAAAAATACAAAAAAATAGCAAATCATGTGCATAATCTTGAAATACACATTTTAACATTTTACAATGGCTAGAACATCATATTAAGGTGGAAAAAAGCGATTAGAGGAAGAAAAATGTATAAATACCTATTTTCGGATTTCTTCGAATTGTAAGTTTTGACTATTGAACTTCAATGCAATGCAAGCTATTCTATATGGCTTAGATCTATATGAGGATTCAATAAAATCTAGAAAATAGCTAACTGGACTCAACAAACTATGACCCCTACGCAGAGTCGGAACGTGGGTCGAGCTGCGCGGTCAGCTCGCCGGGGGTGCAGGGGGCGGCGCTGCCCCTGCCCAGGGTTCGGGGCGGAGCGCCCGAAAGCCCAACGGTTTTTTTTTTTTTTTTAGGGAGGAGAAACTAGAAGAAAATAGAAAAAAAAGTCATTTTTTTTTCTACAAAATGGGGACTCTTGTGTGTCTAACCGATATAGTAAAATAGGCCGATCTGCAAACACTGGTTTTTAGCAAAAGAATATATTAGAAAAGAAATGGGAGAAGAAAAGTGTGAAAAAATAAAAACACATCTGATTTATAAAAAAAAAAAGCCGTTTTCCGATCGTTACGGGTCAAAATTTTGGGGGTCCCCGTTTTGGACCCCGTATCGTGTAACGGCGTCAGCCGTTTCCGTTACGTATCGGCCGATACGTAACCGTTTTGGCACACCTTGTATTAACCTTTCAACACTCCCCCTCAAGCTGGAGAATCCTTAACAGGCTCAACTTGGAACAAGTGCTAATATATATATATATATATATATTGAAATGTAACATACCAAGGATTGAACCCTAGATTACTCACACACGCAATATGTCTCCACTAGCTCATCTAACGAGTGGGAGACGTAATGGCTGACATAATTTTTTTTTTTTTTTTGATGAGCAATGGCTAACATAATCAAACCTAAGAAATAATGAAATTCTTCTCTAACATTGATAAAGCAGTTCATTAGGGGTTCGGGTCCTTGCCTTGTTGGTAGACTCTGTGGAGTTTCAACAAAGGGGTCTCGGGTTCGAAACCCATTAGTGGTGAAATATCCACGCTGCTGACAGCACCAGTGGGTGCGTTGCATGACTGACTGGGTGGGTGTGTTGCGCGAATGACTGGTTGGGTGGGTTGCATGACTGACCAAAAGAAAAAAAAAAAGTAGTTCATTATTAGATTGGTGGCCATATTTGCTGTAGTACATGTTCTGTGATTGGAATAATGCAATTTGCATTCCGATCTACAATTATATGTCCATGAGAAGCAGACATTCTTAGAGTCTTGGGATGGTGTTGGTATTGAGCTATTGTTGGGCCCATGTGACGAGTGCATCAAATCTGTCTCATCCATTGGGTCCCCTTCTAGGGTCAAAATTCAGTACCTTTGCTATTAGTGTTGGTACCAGGCTATTGTGGGGCCTACATGATGAGTAAATTGAATTCGGTATGTCCATTAGGATTTTGGGGTCTTTGATGTTAGGCCATGGGGCCAAAATTTGATCGGAATGGAAATTCAGGTTGGCCACACCATAAGGGACAGTTGGGAGGGGACACCCAACCAATAAAACCTCCCCTAAGGTTTCTGGAGTCCACCATGTTGTTTATATGTCATCCAAGCCATTCATCATACATGCCCCACTAGGATGAAGGGAGATGAAAAATCAGGTAGGGCACGCCACATGAGTTTATTAGTTTTAGGCACAATTTGACAGTGTTCGCTGTGGTGTGGCCCACTTGAGTCATTGGATCGGCCCTGATTTTTGGACTATGGTAACATGAGAAGGCTATCACGATGGACGGAGTGGATTAGCTGCACACATCACATGGGCCCTATGATAGTCCGGTACCAGGAAATGTTGTGGTGGTACTGGTACCATGTGAGAACACTCCTACACAAACCCACATATGCGAACATACACACCAAATTATTTCTCTTCTTTGAATTCTACTATCTATTAAAATCCGGATCCTTCTCTTTTCTTTTCTTTTCCTTTCTCCCCCCCTCCCCCCCCTCATTTTCGAGTCCAAAATAGTCTTGGGGTTTGAGATTTAAGTATCAGATTAGATAAGTCTAGTTGAAGCCGACTGGGCTTCCAGCTATGCAAGTGCAGTGTAATACAGGAAAGGGATTGGCGGATCGCCCAACTCTGAAATAGCCAACAAAGAAAGAAAGAGAACTGGAAGGGAAATCAGATTGCAACGAGGTGTAGGGAGAAGGGAGCTCACCTCAAACACCTACCTAATGTTCGCTCGCCTCAAGTGCAAGGCTGCAATGTAGTAATAATCTCGGTGAGATCGAGGTCGATCCACAGGGAAGATGTAAACGAATTCAATCTATTCTAATAACTAGAATCTAAGAAGTTTAGGAAATTAGTTTTAAGAACTAAGTAGAAGCATTAAACAGGGAAATCTGAGAATTAAGAGAGACTAGAGCATCAAGGATCCACTTTTAGTCTTAATCATGCTCAATCCAATGATTCGATTCAAAGCACAACTGGAATCAAAGTTCTCTCTCTATCCAGCCGGGAGATATGGCAAGCAAAACACACAAATAATATGAAACAGATGGGTGTTCATTGATTTGGTTCCCTCAATAAAGCTCAGGCCTTGGGCACACTCAATTGTATAGGCCAAGCTTTTTTCCAATCTAGTTGAGATCACAACCATAGCCTTTATAAAATCCTGTTACTAGACTTGACTACAACCAATGATTACAACTCTAATTAAACTAATTTCAATAAGCAACAACACCTATCTCAGATTCCATACAAAAGATACATAAACTTTCCATCATAGGTTCTAATAGTGATTTCACTGTTTTGATTCATGGAGAACTCGAAGCATTCACCGTATTCATAAATCATGACGAATCAAAGGCTTCCATCAATCAATAACCCATATACCAATCTGATTAATCTCGGAAATCCTACAAGAACCTATGTACTTGGCACACAAACTCCCTGAATTATCTAAAACTATCAACTTTATTCAAACCATAATGAATTGTTCAACACTTAAAACATAATTCGAAATCAAGATATTAAGGCATGATTAAAAACTAAGAAAATTCACTTCTCAGCTCTAGCTGAGAGTTAACTAAAGAAGTGAGCTCCCTTAAAAACTAAGAAAATTCACTTCTCAGCTCTAGCTGAGAGTTAACTAAAGAAGTGAGCTCCCTTAAAAACTAAGAAAATTCACTTCTCAGCTCTAGCTGAAAATTCACTTCTCAGCTCAGCTCTAGCTGACGAATCAAAAGGAAGCATGAAAAGAACTAGAGTTAGAACTAGAAGAGGAAGAAAAACTATTTGTAGGAGGCTAGGAAGCCTCCTAGGTCTTGATTTCTTTGCTCCCCACGTTGCTAGATGCCTTAGGAAGGGAGTGGAGGTGTCCTTTTATAGCCTAAATCTGCCACCGACTTGGAAGATTCGAGAGAACGCGGAGTCCTTCCACACTTGGGAAACCGGACGCTAGATTTAGAAATTGCAATATCGAGCTCTGTGTGTGGCCAATTGGTCATGACCAGTCGGACCGACCTTGTAATGGTCCAGCGTGCATCCAGAGAGGGCAGCCATAGTGGCCGACTGGTCATGACCGGGCGGACCACTGTTTGGCTTGGTTTTCTTAGGCTTTTCTTCTCCTTTCTCTTTACTTCTTCACTCCATCTTTTGTCCTTCCTTCCTTTAGTCTTCAATGTGTATTAGAGAGGTCTTTTAAGCACCAAATCAGTTAACTCTCTCTCTCATACCTACATTCACAAAAGCATGCATTAGATGATTCTTTTAGGCATAGAAACCATGCATAATGTGCGATGAATTGGGGTTACAATATGTATAATTCATGGCTCAACACCTAATATAAGGAAGAAGAAGGAGAATGCACCTTTTTGTAAGCTCCTCTATGTTCAATTCAATTTCAGAAATCAACCACTAGATTCCGTTCTTACAAAATAGTATTCACACGACCCTAATGACAAAAATTCTCAGCCCTTTGATCCCTCTCCTATCTTCTAATCTCAGCCATGCATTCATTAAAAGTGGTACTTAACTAACACTTGGGTCTTGAAAACAGAACCAAAACAAGAGGCTCGCCACAGAAAGAAGGAATTCACTGGTTGGTGGAAATCTGTTCCCTGTCATCCATATATTCCACATGAGAACTGTATGCATATCACTGGTTGGTGGGAAACCAATTTCTGCCTACCAGGAAAGGGTCTTGAAAATCCTCTGGCTGGAGGAAATGGCTTTCCTGCCCGCCAGGAAATATTCCTGCACTGTGGTATTAAAATGCTGCAACCTTGAGATATCATGTTTGATCCCAGCTTACTTAAGAAAACCAGCTTATAGCTGTAAATTTGTTTTTCTCCTTAAATATATAAGGCAGCACTTACTAGGAAAAAAAAGGGGTGCAAATATGTAGTGGAGTATCCTCTATGCAAGAATTCCTTTTCTTTATGGGAGTTGATTTCCTCTAAAGTGACCGTGATGTATTTTTTTACTTTTTATTTGTTCCTAAATAAAACAAACTGGACTTTTTTTTTTTGTGTGGAAAGATAATGATTTTATTGAACGCCGCGAGCTGCGGCAAGAAAACAAAACAAACGGAAAAACAAACAACTACATTACAGCCCTAGTAGAGCGATCATGACACACTCGTCCAAATCCTTCCTGCTTGCTGCCCATTCTAACACCCATCGAGAGACTTTACGAGCGACCATGACAGCACTACTTGACATGTTATCGAACGTTCTCCTGTTCCTTTCCGTCCACAATGCCCAAACGCATGCCAAGACCCCAAGTCTCCACACTGCCTTTCCTTCTTTCCCAACTCCCCCTCCATGCCAAGCTGCCATAAGCTGCGCGAGAGACACCGGCATCGCCCAAGCTATGTTGAGAGCTTTTAAAAAAGAGGCCCATATTTGACCAGCATATTTGCAATGGATAAATAAATGGTCCACAGTCTCTTCGTCGTTCATGCATAGGACACAAATATTAGGAATGATCATTCCTCTCTTCCGCAAATTGTCCACTGTTAGCACCCTATTCCTCGACGCTAGCCAAGCAAAAGCTGCCACCTTTGGTGGAGCTCCATATTTCCAAAAAAGAAAATTATGAGCTGTACCATTCTGGGGGGCTGTTAGGATGTCATAAAAGGAGCGAACTGAAAAAATGCCCGAATTTTGGCCTTTCCACATCAAAGCTTCAGCTGTAGCTGGAGTGATCGCTGCCCCGTTCAGAACTTCCAACAAGTTCGAGAATACCAATGTCTCTTCTTCCGACAAATCTTCCCTCAGCAAAGGAGACCAAACTATTCTTCCTCCTACCATCGACACACATTCGGCCACGCTAATATCCTTGTCCACCGAAAGTTGGGCAAGAGAGGGGAAAGTGTCCTTTAGTAATCCTCCGCCTACCCAGTGGTCCTCCCAAAAGCGAATTCGGGATCTGTCTCCCACAACATAAGAGATACCTTCCTTGAATTTCCCCGCCAACGCTTGCACCGCCCTCCAAATCGCTGACAACTTGTAGTGAGAAGATCCTTTTGTCCACCAATCAAGAAAGGAAAAAGAACATAAAGATGCCTTATATGTGTGATGCAAGCATTGTTGATCATGCTTTTCTCCTAATGTTTATTAGTAACTCTGGGATCAGGCTAAAAGTTATCTACTTTCTGATTTACAGGTTTCAATCATGAAAATGTTGGACCATCCCAATATAGTTAATCTAATTGAGGTGATTGATGACCCAAACACAGATCACTTCTACATGGGTATTTATTGATACTTTCTTGTCTGTTGTTTTTTTCTTTTTTGCTCCATCACTCAGCTAAGTATACGAGTCTATTTATTAGGATTTATTTTAAAAACAGCAGAAGGCTGTTACCTAAACCTTATTGCTTTGTTTGAGGTTTTCTGTTTCTTGTGCAGTTCTGGAGTATGTAGCGGGCAAATGGGTATGCGAGGGTTCTGGTCCACCAGGTGGCATAGGGGAAAGTACTGCAAGAAGATACTTGCGTGACATTGTTGCTGGGCTTATATATCTCCATACTCATGTAAGATGAATGATTAGTTTGGCATGCTTTCTGAATTCTAGTTCCCTCTACTTGTTTGCACATGGTAGACATGTTATCTAAAATGTAGTCCATGGTTTCTGGAAGGAAAGATCTTGTTTCTTGCTAAGCTTTTATTTCTTTTGTATTCCTGTGCTCACCTATGCCAATCTCTTTATCATTCTATTTTTTTTTTCCTCCTTTCCCCTTCTTTTTAATTGTTGCACTATTTTACTGCAACATTGCAAAGACTACATCAAAGGCCTAAATCATTGGCCAGCCAGCTTTGTGGGAGGTCCCACTAGTGGATATTGTGCCTTTTCGCTTCATGCTTGTTCATATTAGTATCTGATGGATGTTGGCATATAATTAAAAGTCAAGCATGCCTATACAAATTTTCTTATTCCAAAAGCATATTGACAGTTCTAGCTGCTTGCTATTGACTAATTTATTGTTGTAAAAAAATCATTGTTGACCCAATGCTTGAAAAAGCTAAGAAGTATGAAGCTATCTTATTGAGTGACATCCCCAAGACAATTAGGTTTGTTCTATCATAGCTAGAGGTGCAATAATCCTATTTATTTATTTATTTATTATTATTATCATATCGGTTGTTTGTGTTGATCCTGGGTCCATGCATGGGAAAACAATGATTGAGTGTAGGGGTGCTCAGTGCAAGGGTTGGTCAGAGACTACTTACCACGAGGGGCACAATATGAGCTGGAAGTTAGTAATGGATTTTATTTTGACGGATGGCATTGGAATTGTATTCAGAGAACTGGCACGGAGAGTGATTACAAGAGCCCATTGGCTCAAAGATGCGTAGAGCAACTAACCAAAATCCTAAAAAAAAAAAAAAAAAAAGCTAGAGGAGGACCTACGCAACAAACCCTCCATGCTTCAGCATTTCAAGGTTCCTTATCAAAATAAGCTATTATTGTATTGATAAGATGGCAACTGCCCTACAGCAATGAATGTTCAAAAAAAAAAAAAAAAAAAAAAACAAAGAAGAGGAAAGAAAAAAAAATCGCTCTACACAAATGGGCAGGTTTTTATACAGATGGGACTCTTGTGGCTTTGTTACCTGAGCTAATCTTTTCAGCCGCAAGGTTTTTAGCTTGCTTTGTTTAAACTACAAAGCAAAAAGAGTGGATGCAGATGACCGGTGGTGGTGCACAAGTTGACCAGGACTCAGAGAATGATGATTGACTGGGGTGGCAGTGGGCTGGGGTTGGCCCTAGCTTGGTGCTAGTTCCTGGCCCTAATCAGGTTAAAAAAGCCTAAGCCTTGATGTCGCAAGGAAATGAGTTAATGATCAAAGGTTTGAGGTCTCATGTTTGAGCCCATACTTGAGTTAAAAAATTATATAATGGTTTGAAATAGGGCCCCAGATCCAATGCGCGTCTTTAAACTATACCTGTAGGTTGAATGGGAGCCACTAACAAGTGCCTCAGACCAAGTTTAGAGGACCTGGCGCTGGTCCTACAAGGTCGGGCTAGGCCGGCTTACCCATCGCCACCCCTATGACTGCCCATAACGCAAGGGAAAAATGATTTTCTTGGAGCTAAGGTGAGACCCCTTGGGCAAGAGTGCACCGTAGGGTGACTGCTCGGATAACCTTGGGACTGTGGTCCTCCTTGGGCGTGATGTTGGGAAATAATGGCTTGGGAGGAATGAGTAAAGGTGAGTGGAGTGAGTTGTTGGGGAGGAGTGAATTTGCTTTTGTTTATAGGCAAGGGATCCTTGCTAGGGCTGTCAACAGGTACCCAGACTTGCGGCTATCTGATCGACCCTTCTATCCAATTTTACAACCCGTTTAGATATTGGGTCGGTTGGGATCCACCATTTGGATGCAGTTAAGAACCGGGTCTAATTTGGTTCAGGTTGGGTCCCACTGTCTTGGACTCATTTAGAACTGAGTCTAGTTAATTTTAATAGTAATAGTTTAATGCCCTGTTGAACTGACATCACTAAGCATTAATAGTCACTGAGTCATGGTACAATTAAACCCCATAGATCATGTTGATGACATTGGTGTGGAATCCAATTCCTGTTGAGTGCACAGGAAACACCCTCATCCAACGGTTAATTGTAGCCAACCTACTCCTTCAGTCTGAGCCATTTCCCTCCATAAGTATGTTGGTCATTTGCTGGTGCGAATGTCATGCTTGTTGGTCTGCCCTGTCTGTCAACCACTTGGGTGAGCAGTGGGTCTGTCAAGCGACGAATGTCTGGTTCACGAAAGTTTTTTTCTTTTACGCACACACCCACACACACCACTATGGGTACTCGAACCCATGACCTTAGTGTTGAAACTCTTGTGAGTCTACCACTAAGCCATGAGTAGGGACCCTGGTTCACCAAAGTTGATGTTCCTCTTCATTCCTTGTTGCTTGTTTTGACTCCATGACAGAGGCTTGTAATCTGGATGCATTCTGGGTTTGCAAGCAGCAACTGGAATTTTAAGGTACCTTTATTACTCTGAAACTTTGATTTCCACAGGACACAACCATTGCCCTTTGTTTTCATGGGCTTTGCTGAGTCGAGGTCACTGACCTGAATCTAACCAAGTAACCTGTTGGGTCTTAGGACGTTGGGTTCGGTTAGGTTGAGGTTCATGCAACCTTTCAAAAAGGAAAAAAAAGAAAAAAAGAAAAAGTTTCAGGTTCGTGCAAGCTCACAATACACCAGAAGTTGCCTAAGTTCATTCAAGAAAGCTCATACTGCACATGCAAGCAAGTATATTCACAAACAACACCCTGATCCATAGCTCAAGTGGTAGACTGAGTGAAGATAACGTTGTTTCAACACTGAGGTCTTCGTATCGATTCCCAAGTGGGAGGTGGCTAACATTGCGGTGTGACTAACAGTGGGGTGTGTGTACTAACCCAAATATATATATATATATATATATATATATATATATATATATATATATATTCACAAATAATAAAAAATGATACTATAAATTATATAGCCCTATGAAACTGGTTACCTGACTTGATGCCATTACTTGATCTGATATGCTAGACCCAAACCCTGTCTGATTTTAAAAAATAGGTTTCAAATTGGACATGGACCTGTTTAAATAGGTTCGGGTTAGTATCAGTCCATACCAAGATAATGGCTGGTACAAAACTAACAAGAATCCTGAAAACTCTCCGTAGTTAACCACCCCAATATGAGGATAACAAACCTTGCACACCAATTTTCTCATTCAACATTCTTTGAAATTCTATTACTATGCATAGTTCAAAAATGAAAACTTGACTCGACTCGAGGTTCGGCTGGGTCGGGTTGACAGTTGACTCGAAGGCTTGACCTGACTCGGCATGATATTTAATTATTATAAATTGAAATAAAAAAAATAAAAAATTAAAGGAAAATTAATAAAATTTAAAATAGTTAAATTTAGTGCAAGTAAATACAACAAAACATAAAACAACAGCTCTGCATGTACTTTGCTGGTTAGAAGTGCTGCTCACCATGTGAGAGGTTAGGGGTTTGATTCTCACTCATCCATTTTTCTTTTTAATAAAGTCCGCCCTTCTTAAGGCGAGTGACTCGGTTTGAGTCGCGTTGAGAAGCTACATTTTCCTTCATTTTCTTTCTTCAAGGAGTTAAAAAGTGCTTATGAAGTTAAGAAATCATCTTCATCATCATTTAAGAAATTTGAACTTTAAATAAGAATGTTAATCTCAAGTCTCGACCTCTGGTAACTACAGGCACATGGGTGGTTGTGTCAGTCGCAAGGACCATGGTTTTAAATAGAGATATGGCTGGAATGGGCAGATATATGGGGCTGTATTGGCCCACATTGTATCAGCACGGGGGTATAGGGTCCAGTTAGGGCTTTCAACGGGTCGGATTCGGAGCGGATAGAAGCTGATCCGAATCCGATCCGATTTGTGATCCGGGTGATCCGTATCCGACCCGAAATCCGACGGATCTCTAAACTTCTATCCGAAATCCGACCCGACAGAGATTCAGCTGATCAGACTCTGATCCGACCCGATCCGTCCGTCCACCATGGGCCCTACTGAACCGATGGTTTGGATCATAGTGACGTACCTGGTTTGCTGTTGGTGGACGCCCCTCTCTCTCTCTCTCTCTCGTTCTCCCAGTGCGACAGTAGCTGGGTCTGTGGTTTAAAAAAAAAAAAAAACAGAAAAAAAAAACGAAGAAGAAGACGTACCTGGTGGACGCCCCCCCCCCCCCCCCCCCTCTCTCTCTCTCTCGTTCTCCTAGTGCGACAGCAGCTGGGTCTGTGGTTTAAAAAAAAAAAAAAAACAGAAAAAAAACGAAGAAGAAGACGTACCTGGTGGACGCCCCTCTCTCTCTCTCTCTCTCTCTCTCTCTCCCAGTGCGACAGGCAGCTGGGTTTTTTTTTATTTTTTTTTATTTTAAATCTAATCGGATCATTATCGGATCGGAGCGGGGTCGCTCCGAATCCGACCCGATTAATAAACGGATCACAGATTTTGATCCGTATCCGATTCGTTGATCCGATTAATGATCCAAATCCGGTTAAATCGGATCGGATACGGATCGGATACGGATCAAGATCCGTGCCATTGACAGCCCTAGGTCCAATGATGCCGCTGTGAGGACCCAATAGAGCTGGCAATCGGCTGTCAAAAAAGGGGAAAAAAAAGAACTGAAAGAAAGTGATGGGTTTGATTTGGGTCTGGATAGAATCATTATAGTAGGGTCCCTTTTTGATCTAGTGGAGGATTGTCGCCCCTCGAAAGGGGGATCTGATAGTGACAATCATCGGACGGTAGGTTATCTGAGGGGACTATACACTCCCAAGGGCCGAAAAGCCGATGAGATAGTCCTTCCTAGGGCTGTCTACTTCATTGCTCAAAGCGGTTCGAGTTAGTCGCAAGGACCATGGTTTTAAATAGAGATATGGCTGGAATGGGCAGATATATGTGGCTGTATCGGCCCACATTGTATCAGCACGGGGGTATAGGGTCCAATGACGCCACTGTGAGGACCCAATAGAGCCGGCAATCGGCTGTCAAAAAAGGGGAAAAAAAAAACTGAAAGAAAGTGATGGGTTTGATTCTTGGTCTGGATAGAACCAGATTAGAATTTTGAATAGGTCTGGCTTGACCAGTTCAAATCCAGGCTCAAGTCAACCCAGTCCTAGCTCGATAACATCATAGTTCCCATCAGAAACAGGAAGGCAAGGAATACAATTCTTGGTACGGAGACTTCAGTGGCCCGGTTACGGCTAGTTGCACCCGAACCTTCTATTGAGGTGCTGCTCCAACTTTTAATCAGTGCTTTGGACTTGCTGCCCCTGCTCACGCTTTGTAGCTATGTATACCTGCTATCATTTTTGAGATGGGTGCTTCTGCTGCTTCTCCATCTGAATCTATTGCCACTCCCTTCATGCTTAGTTTAGCTATAAACTTATTTCTTCAGCTATAAGAAGGTAGACATCTGGGGAGCACGTGTCATAGCCACTACATGCCTAGCTGCCTCAGAGTTTAGAGATTGAGAAAAGTAAGTGAATTGGGAAACATGTTGACTGTTTATCAGCACTCTGTGGCAGCTTGATAAACCATAACTGTTTTTAAGAAACCAGTGTGTTGATCACCAGACTTCAGTGCCTGTTGGGTGTAAGCTCTTGAAATTTTGTACATTGCATGACCTTTGTTTCATGGTTTATGTTGGATATCAGTTAGTTGCATCTGATCCCCTGTTTCTTCACGTAGATTTTGCCTGACATTGTTTTCACGTCAATTCAGGGCCAAGAGTATTTTTGGCATCGTGCTTCTTATGTAGACATTGTTTTCTTTATTTCTATATAGACAAGGTGCATGCTACTAAAATGATTTTTATTGTTAAGCATTGTATATTATTAATGTTGTCACATCTTGATTATTCTTTTCCACCAACAGAATATTGTGCATGGGGACATTAAACCTGATAACCTTCTGGTCACAAGCAGTGGGACAGTGAAGATAGGAGACTTTAGTGTCAGCCAGGTCTTTGAGGTAAACAACTACATTAGTCATATCGTTTTATACATGTCAAAGAAAGCAGCCTGAGATGCAGGTGCACATGTTCCTTATTTCCTGTTTGGGATCAAGGAAATAAGAATGTGAATTTGGTAAATCCATGAACTTGTCAGATTTGTGAATTTGCTTTGGATTTGGATTTAGCAAATTCTCAAGTCCACTGTGTGGGAATCAAACTACAAATGTGGATTTAGAGAGCATTTATTATTAAAAAATTGCAACAAGCTGCATGTGGGGTCCACCATGTTGTATGTTTGACATTCAATTCATTGGACAGGGTTGCCTCATCATGAAAATCAGATGGTTTAAAAGTATGCCGATCCAATCATCATGTGGGCCACATGGGAAACAATCGACAACTATCCAAAATCTTCAAAATTCATGTAGTGGCCTACCTGATGGTTAGGTTGAGCATGATTTTGGTAGCATACCATTTTCATTATGGGGAACCATGCCAGACTGTTTGGATGCCATATATACACTGTGGTGGGCCTGGCCAGTGTTGTCAAATCGCATAAGCCATTAGCCCGGACTGATCACTTGTGCCATTGCATAAATGCATAAGCGGTCGCTCAAGCTGATGGCTTTTTTTTAAAAAAAAAAAATTAAAAAAATCGAAAAATGGTAAAAAATTCTAAAAAATAAGAAAAACTAGGTCTAATTAGTACAAGTGATTGGATTGGGTTTATTTACCCAATTCATTATAGTTTGACTATTAGACCATTTATATATTGAGTTATATTATATTATATATAACAAAAATAAATTTAAACAATCAATAAGTTACACTAAGAAAGAATTAATTATTGAAAACTTCAAACATAGAATTGTATGATAACTTGAATCTTGATGAGTTGATGCAAAAAATACAAGTTAAAAGTTATAACTTACAACTTACTACAATCTACAAGAAATTTGACCGTTGGCCATTATGCTGTTACATACTAGAGTATGCCATGGTTTTGCGATTATTCCATTGCATGACCATCGCATACCTTAGTATGCCATGGCATACTTCCTGTATGTCATATGCGACCATGGCATATGCGATCTGAGTCAATGTATGCGATTGTGCTATCGCACATGACAACACTGGGCCCGGCACCCTCAACTAGTAGCATCTACACCTAGTTGCATCCCCCTTCCCCACCACAAAGGCTAACAGGGGAAATTTCATCCCTGCTCCAAATCCCTCACCCCAAACATCCCCGTAAGGTGCTTAATACTATCAAACCATCATCATATAAGCCTTATCATGGATAGTATCTTCAGTCAAACTATTGGTCTTGAAGTCTTTTCTTGCTACCTCCTCCCACATCCTTTTAGGCCCTTCCCCATACTCTTTTAGAGCCCTTCAGATCATTTTCCAATTGTTAGGCAGAAATCAAAATTCAATTATTCTGCTTTTAACTCTGCATGGTAGATAGCAAAGCAGTATGAAATGCTTGAACTCATCAAAGCAAAGAAAATGAAAAAAATCATGCACATGCACATGCACAGATCTTACAAGGTTTTATGTGATACGATGGCATATCTGACAAGGACATGATTTGAAAATTTGGAACATCAAAATACGTTGAAATGCTTGCTGCCTTAAACACGAACTTAGGTGGTTTTTGGGTTTCAAATGACCTGGCTCTTTCTTTTCTTTCTTTCAATTTCAACGGTGTGTTTCAACTAACCATGAATTGATGAAATTAAAAAGAGAACCATTATGAGATGCTATAATAAAGTAAAAACATGCATTGCAATGTCTAACTCCATCCCTTTTCTCTTGAAAACTGCTTCGCGTTTTTGTGTATGGAAAAACTCTTTGCTGTCTCATAGTTGCGTGTTGTCTGTAGGACAATAACGACATGCTTCGGAGATCTCCTGGAACTCCTGTCTTTACTGCACCAGAATGCTGTTTAGGTGAGTCATGATTCTGAAAATAATTCCAGAATAGGCACCCTATGTAAGGACAGTCATGTTCTTTAAAGCAGAATTTTGTGGTCTAGCTGAAACAAGTTGCAGACTTGTCATCTTTCAAAAAAAAAATAAAAAAAATTGTTGCAGACCTGTCAGGCAAAACCTTACATATGTTTCTTCTCTCGTAATTTAGCAATATCTATTTATACAGTTCTAATGCATTTCAAATAAGCAGACACATCTTTCCATATCTTATGCATCTATGAACTAATATTTATATAATAATACATTTCCTCAAAAACAATATATGTTTGTAGACATCCGTTTGTTTGCTGGGTTTTCAGGGGTTCGGATTTGCTCAACGCCTCATGCCCCTACTCAGCATTGATACAGGTGTCCCTGTGCAAGTTGCTTAGGGTGCACTGAATAACATTTATGTTCTGTACTGATACTTTTGTGTAACTTCTTCCAAACAGGTCTAACCTACCATGGTAAAGCTGCAGATACATGGGCTTTGGGTGTTACCTTGTACTGTATGTTGCTGGGTCAGTACCCATTTCTTGGGGACACATTACAAGATACTTATGACAAGGTCCTACCTGCTTTTGCTCTTGTAATGCCTTTATTTTTTATTTTGCTAATCTCTTCAGGCTTAGCTTTTTCAGTAACTAAGTTTAGTGATGCACACCACTGCTTCAGATTGTTAAGAACCCATTATCTCTTCCGGGTGGCATCAATCTGCAGCTGAAGAACTTACTGGAAGCACTTCTCTGCAAAGGTCTATCAGTTCTCTTGACAGCTAATTTCAGTTTTGGAGAGAGCAATTTTTATAGGTCAATGCTGATTGCATAAGATTGCATGACACACATCCCTTTGGGGACCCGTGTTCAGATGTGTGCAAGATGATGAGCCATCGTCCAGTGGCTCAAAATCAGTCTGGTTGGACAATCATAAACCTTGATTTGAGGTGAAGTAACCACCTCCGACTTGTTGCCCTGATCCAATCAGGTTGTTGGGATTGTCTGATTGGAACGAGTGTTGGGTCAAGGGCAATCTATAGTGGGGCCATTGGATGAGCATCTGGATCTCTTGCCCTTTTACAAAATCGCTTTGGTTGGACAGTACTAAACTGTCGATGTGATGAAAAAAGACAGAAAAAGAAGACCACTACTATTGGCTCTGTTCCAAAAAGAAACCAAAAAGGAAAAAGAAAACCGCTACTACTTTTGTCTCTGTTCCAATCAGAAGTTGCAAGGAATTTCTGATTGGAATGATTGTTGGGTCATGTGCAATTTATAGTGGGGCCATTGGATGAGTGGTCTGGATGTTGCCCTCACCTATGACATATTCTGATGGATGCTTGTTACAAAAGTTATATGCAATTATCACCCTCAATTTTTGAATGCTGTTTATCTTTTTATTCTCTAAGTTGTGTTTTTTCAATATTTGTAAATTTATATTGCAGATCCAAAACAGCGGATTGTCTTGGAAGCTGTAAGAGTGCATCCATGGGTCGTTGGAGAAGAAGAGCCGATTCCTGAGTATTTGTGTCGGTGCAAGCGCAAGAGCTTCCAAGGTGTAGACTCCATCCAAGGTGCCAATGTGCAAACATAGGTGGTGTTGACTAAACTGGCATCTATCATTAAACTAGTAAGAAGTATTTTGTACAGGGCCAAAAAAGGGGGGGGGGGGGGGGGGGGGGGGGGGGGGGGATTTTGGCGTGGCAGTTGGATCTCAACCCTTGAGTGTGGAATATACATGTGAGATTCTTGAGAGGTGGGTGGCGAGATCCCCTTTGGATTGTTCTGGTTAGAGGCACGTCAAAAATATCCATGAATTTAAGCAAAAGGCATCATCGTAGTTAGGAACTTTTTGCTATTTGTATCCGCCTTGCCTTGTTTTGCCTCTTCTTTTGTTTAAATACCATATGAGATCAGGCAGAGGGCGCCAACAGTGCCTGCAGCAGCAAATCACAACATCATGGCTGGTGCAGAAAATCTACGAGCAGTGGGTGCCTGGTCTCATTTTTCTTACTCGAACAGTTGTGCATGGTCAGACTCTCTAACTCTGTAATACAGGCGAACTGTTGCTTAAAATCTTTGGGCTACAAGACTGAATAGGTTGAATTTTGTTTCTTTTGATTTGTGCTTGGAACTAGATTGACATATTGAAATTGGGAGAAATACTGGCTCTCGCAGTATTAGTGTGGTGACAACTGTGCTCGATAATGAAATTTGTTTTGTTCTCTTGAATGCTCCGGGATGTGTTGTTGCTGATATTCCCCTTCCATTTTCAAGGTGTGCAGGCCAGAGTGTGATCCAATTACTTGAGTTCTCTGCACCTTAAACTTGGGGTGGGGGGTCATCCCCTGCTGCGGCCTAGTGCATGGTTTGCGAACCCTGATGCTCTGACGTGCAGTTACCAGCCCCTGATATGACATCAGCTGGGTTTAGCTTTTGTTGGTTGAGGGTGGCCTGCTGGACGATATGGGTGCTAACCAGAGCCGACTAGAAATCAAATTTTCCTTCAATGGGCCGTACCATCCTTCTGTGCACTCTTTATGGTATCTAAGGGCCTTGTTTGGACTGAAAAACGGTTTTCATGGGTTCTCTGCCGACAAACAGGCGAGCGCCTGCTTCCTTCTTTTGGTTCGTCCCACCATGATGGGCGCGCGAGGAAAAGTTCCCAGAAAATATGGGAAGATAGCTGGCCACAAACCAGGCTTTCTAATGACGAGGATCCCAAAACCAAACCCCTCTCTCTCAGGGGCAATAATTGATATTTGGGCGCCGATCAATTGTGTATACGTGGCATGCCTTAACCTCAGTTTACCCTAGTTTTCCAGAACAGTCCTAAAATCCGGCTGCTGGATATTCCATCTGAAACGTCCATTAAATATCCATCAATTGGCTAGTTTTGTAATCAAACCGGCGCCCTCTTTGGTCTATTATGATCCATCTGAATTTGGAGCCATAGGTTCGACGGTTTTATTTTGGTTACTTTTATGCCGTCGTGTGTATTGTTTCTTGATGATTGCGTGTCAATCATCACATCTACCAGAGTGTTGAGTTCTTCCCATAATCGATTATATCGTTGTAGCACTCACGACTACTAGTATTGCATGCTCCTTTTCTCACAATCATACCAGTTGCGTAATCTTTTTTTTTTCATGGACCTTTCTCCCTTTCAAAAAACAAAGAAAAAGAAAGGTAGGAACAGTTATTGCCCCCCCAAATCACAGTTTTTGGATGATCCTAGCCGTCAATTGTTGGGTACAAGTGACATGTGGTTCAAATTTAGTGGGGCTTAATCAGATGGCTTTGATTGTCCCAATCAGTGTAACATTGCTCTGCATTGTAGCCCATGTTTCGGATTTTCCTGATCTCCTTCCAAGCCACGTGCATGGTGGACGGTCGCCTTCATTCAAAAATAAAGGTGGGGAAGTCCGTTTGAAGGGATGCGGTAGACTACACACGGTTATCCGGTGTATAGTCCTACTGGTCCACGGTCCATTCCCAAAAGGATCTCCTCTGATGTACTATTTTCTGGAATCAGATCCCTAGGGAATGTACTTTTTCTTTAGATCCTCTTCCGAGCGGATGGCTATGGTCGGCAATAAACCTCTGTGTATATAGTACAGTGTTTAGGGGAAGATATCGTACTGCTTCCGGAGGCATGGAACTTTCTTACGTGCATATCCTCGACCCTACATGCATCACATCCTATACTAATCCTGACCGTTCATTCCTCATGTCTCAATGCAGATTGTCCACTAAACAGAATTTTCCTTGATCGGACCATCCTAACCATCTAATGGGATTAATTCCTTTCATTTGTTTTTCGGCATTCATTTGAATGCCACTAATTAAGGGGAAATTTTCATTTTTGACCCATCCACTATTGGACTTACTAAATGAACGGTTCCGATCCAGTCCCTGGACTTACATATGCGTGGCAATGATTCGGAGGCACGGTAACTTCCACGCTGTCCTGATACATCGAGTGGGTCCTGATGCATCCACGTCGTATAAGTGGGCCCATGGTTCAACGCTCCACAGATGGGGATGATGCAAAAAATATTTTCAGTTTAAAAGATGCTAGCTATGAAATCTTTGGGCCTTTGTTCTGGACCATTGCTGCATTTCTTTTACAACCTTCAATTTCTGGACCACTGCCAAAAGGGTTAGAAGAATCTAAACTGGGAGAATTTTAAGAAGCCCACCATCCAAAGTAGGGGCCATAAGATGAACCGTCTGGATGGCCGAATCATCTGTCCCATTTGTACATGATGGTGCCCCAGGACACTTGAAGACGCATCAGGAATTTATAATTCCTCGGTTCATAGACATGGCTCTTTCCTCTGTCCAGACATGGACAGATGGACGTTATGGACCGCATCTGGCCTTTTAATAACAAACTCTGTCGGAACCACATGCTTGCGTGTGGGGTCCACCTCTCCTTTCCTTCGAAACCATATCAATCTCTCCGCACATGCGCGAACATGGACCTTGCTGTACAACTCTCTCTCTCTCTTTCTCTCTCTCGCGAGAAGTAAAATTGAGTATTACACTTATCGTCTCGTTCCTTGGCGTAAGCACGCATGATAGTTCACCACCATTTAGAAAATGATAGCGACTATTGATTCGTACAAATGGCAAGGTTGCATCTCAATCAAAACCGTTCAAATCGCTTACCCCATTGTGGGTGGGGTATAAAAAAAACTTATACCGAGAAGAAGATAGTACCGTCTGATTATACCCCTGCTAATTTGGACCAGTCACTTATTTACTTTTATCCATTAAGTTGGTAGACAACATTTGGACGGTTACGTTTTCGTAATCAGTGTAATTTCTGAGCTACGTTCCACTCACAATGTTCCTCACTGTTTGGATGGTCTGGATACACGTACATGAATTCCAAGCTCCAACAGGTGAGGGGATGAGACACCACCATTTTCAAAATAATGGTACATCACGACCGTCTAACCTGGGGGCGGATTAGGTGAGGCACTGACCGTGGGGCCCACCTCTATCATGCATTGTATATCCACTCCGTCCATCCGTTTTTCCATATCATTTTAGAGCTTGGTCCCAAAAACGTGGCAGATCCAAATCTCTGGTAGACAACAAAGCAGGAATTGAATTTCCACCATAAAAAACTTCTTGGGCACAAAAGTCTTGGATCAATCTGATATTTATTTCCCCCTTCATTCAGGTATGTTTGACCTTCTCAACAGGTTTGATGGAAAATAAGCATCACAGTGGGCCCTAGGAAATTTTCAACGGTGAATGGTGAACATTCAATCACCACTGTTTTCCTGTGGTGTGGTGCACTTGACATTCGGATCTTCCTCATTTTTAGTACCATGCCCTAAAATGATCTGAAAAAACGGATGGACGGAGTGGATATAAAGCAAATACCTCAAAGTGGGTCCACAATCAGGGGCCTCACCCACTGAGCTGTTAACCCTGCCTCACCTAATCTTATCCGCACCCGTTTCTTCGTGGAAATTGGGATTGGGCTACGGGGTGCTTTAGCCACAATTTAATCACGGTGAACGTGGCATAGACGCACGCCTATCCGGACCACCTAAGTAGTGGGTCCCATGTGGATAAGGGAAGCAAAGCGTGATATTGACGCCAATCTTAGGATCTTATCCATCTTACCTATCGAATCTGGACCACTGACCATTTCTAATTTTAAACGTCCATTTTGATAGCTACCGATCCCCCGGTCAGGCTGGTCTCATTTGTATATTTTTGGTGCTTACACTCCCTCTCTACAGTGGGCAAATGATTTGGACAGTCTGGATTAGCGTGCATGTATGCTACATAGGCCATGAATACACCACAATCTAGTGAATCGTGATTAGCTCAAGTTATAGTATGCCTCCACTATCTCTCATGTCAATGCACCTGGTTGCACTACCTCGTCCTTGCGTATAGGGCTGTGCACGAGTTGAGTGAGTTAGGAAAACTCGCTCGACGTGGCTTAGATCTGAGTTTGGCCCACTCGAGCCAAGTTTAAGTTTTGGGTGGCTTAGATCTGAGTTTGGCCCACTCGAGCCAAGTTTAAGTTTTGGGTGGCTTAGATCTGAGTGCTTAAATAAATTCCAGTCAAGTTTTGGGTGCTTAAATAAATTCGAGCAAGGCTACGTTTGACTCGGCTCAGCTTGTGAAGTAGCTTGAAATCGCCTCGATTTGACTTGGCTCGGCTCGAATCATGATTTGGAGTAGAAGTACCCCTTTAAAAAAAAATAATCCTAATATTTTCATTTCAAAAATATTTACCCGACTGCCGAGCACCCTAACCTTAACCCTATCTCTCCCCCCTCTCTTCATCTCTCTCTTTTCTCGCTCACCCGGCCCCCCCCTTCTCTCAAGAGTCAAGTCTTAGCTCGACGCCGACCACCCTTGAGTTGCCCCGCAGCTTGCCTATCCTCTCGACGCCAGCCACCCCCTGTTTGTTTGCTCGATGCCATCCACCCCCTTGTTCGCTTGATGCCAGTAATCCCATTTCCCCTCTATTTTTTTACATGAATTTTCGGGCAAAAACTCAAACTCGAACTCAGCTTGAAAGACTCAAACTTCGACTCGGCTTGAAAACTCAGGACTCGAACTCGAACTCGCTTGGTCTGCTGATCGAGCAGCTCCATCCTCGACTCAGCCGAGTCGAGTCGAGTACCGAGCAGGGGTTGGGCGGTTCGAGCCGAGTACCGAGCAGGGCAAAGCTTGACTCGACTCGACTCATGTACAGCTAGCCATTGCCAGAAAAAAAGTGGTATGTATCGGACGATCCACGACATATGATCAGTGGGTTTGGGCCATTGCTGATTTTTTTTTTCTCACCGTCCATTTGGTGCTTGCCCTCTCTGAAATGAAAAAGAGTGACGTGGATTGGGATCTGGACCACTCACCGACCGCGTATTGATTCGGCAAAGGTTGTCACTGTTGGTCCTATGAGGGATTCCCAATCTAAAAGTTCTAGAACTGTCACGTTTGGATGCACAATCCAATTGAATTGTATTTATGCACCGGCATAAAAAAAAAAAAAAGTTGTTAAACCGTTAGTATAGTTCGTACACAGTGACCCACCTGATGAGTGAAACTACCTGATTTTTGAGGAAGAAGATCTAAGAATGATTTCCACCTGAATAGAAAACTCAAATACTCAAATCACATTAGTGAGAAAAGGTCTATTGATTAGATGGTCCAGGTACTCCAATCAGAGCAAATTTTCAATAGCAAGGCAATCAATGGTGGAGCCCACAGGATCCATGGTTTGGATCATCACACACGTGTGCTGTATGCTTTTTGCATGATTTGGATGGTATATTTTAAGTAAAAAGGTAGTAGACCATCTTTTCAAAATCTAATTTAATATATTGAGGCTTGGAACTTTGTTGCAATAATTCCAGATTTCACACTTAATTTAAATCATTTAGTCCAAGGATAGCCAATGTTGTACTTATTCTCCCCATTACCTTCCACCGTATACTAAGAAGAATGCCAGAGTAGTTCAACTCATTACAACTACTCTAAAGGTCTTCATACTATAAGAGTTCATGTCTCCACAAGAGTACATGTTTCACTGAAATACCCTAAAGTTTATGTCTACCTGAAGTGCTCTGGATACATAGCAGAGTCTACGTACATTGCCACTCCATATCTGAACTGATGATGACTTCTATAGGATTCACCAGTATGCTTAGTCCAAATATCCAACGGCTAGTAGGTTTGATCAATATGAGTCATTGATCATGTAAGCTCATCTAATAGAGGACTTACATTCACTCACCTGGGTCATAATGATCTAAGTCAAAATAATTTTTTTTAAAAATATTTTATAAAATATATTTTGTTTAAAACCTCCTAATAAATACCCTACTAAAATTTTAAAATCACTATTATTGGACGATATAGGCAACGTTTCTCAGATCTAATCTATTAAGATTACTAATATTAATCATGTTAGTTATCACAACATTTAATCTTTTTGAAGTGAGATGAGGCATGATTATGAATACTAATAATCTCAATGACATAGATTAAAGCAATGGAAGTGTGACATGAAGATTGCACGCCTAACTTGATCACCATGTGATCCGCTATCTTTGTTAAAAACACTATATGTCTCCAGTGAGACCTAAATTTTTTTACTCATAATATATACGAACATTAAAAGAAAAGCTAGAAATAAACTGTATAATCAATCATCAATAATAAATAAATGAGATCTCATGATGTTTATATAAAAATTGAATTAAATTGAAATTCCAATTAATTAAATAGTTCTTCGGAATCGATAATTCCCATAAAAGACATATGTTCCTTACTATAGTATTATAAAAAGACATTTGGTGAATTAATTTATTATCATTTGCTTTGAGCAGGCAAGTCTTATAGACACTTGATGACCGTCTCATTTGTAACAAGATATTTTATGTCAATGTGCTTTGACTTGGTGAGTTCTTGCCATTATTGGAGAATTTAATTGCAACTGAATTGTCATGAACATTCTCAATCATTTGGGGATCTACTCCATAACTAGTAAATAAAAAACTTTGAAGAAGAAACTATGGTCGGGTATCCAATCACTTCCAAATGTGAATCTTCTATATGTGAGTGTTGTTATGGGGAGATTCCGAACAAGCCCATACATATAGCAAGAAGCCCATAGACCTAAGGGCCCAAAGTACTAGTCCTCGGCCCACAATGAGTTGAGGAGACGTAATACGACAATTGTAATAGAGTTCAACATTTGCGCATAGCAGAGCAGGCCTACAGCTCGGTCCTTGGATGAAGCTGAAGACCAGAGACTCACTGATGACAGCCCCTGCCCGGGGAGCAAGGACGGATGACCACAACGCCGTCGGGTGCTCAGCTTATTCGAGAAATGTTTACAGTTTGAATCAGACCCCGAATGAGAGAGCTCGGACACAGAGCTCTCCAACCTAGAACGAGTGACCACTTAGAGGCGGTCTGAGATATCCGCGCAAGTTTGAAAATTTCGAGATCTACCTCCATTCGTAGAAAAACCTCCCCAACACGATCGGGAGGGAAATCTTCCCCTAATGGGACTTTATCAACGTATCTTAAGAGGATCCAACTCTCTAGAAACTTCCCCCACGTCCTATAAATAGGACGGGGATCTCCACCTTCAAGGTACGATAAATCTAAGCCTTGAAACCCTAGCTTTGCTGGTCCAGGAGACTGACTTAAGCATCAAAGAGTCCCCCACTGCTTAGCAGCAACCCCCATTACTTTTTTTTTTTTTATCTTCTCTTGTAAGATCGACAATTAAGGACGAACGACTGAGACCACTTTGTGTGGGACAGAGAGGAGGACTGGTTGATCACTGGGTTGCCCTAGGCCCACTATTCTTGTTGTCCAAATTCTGGCGACAATAAGTGTGAAGTCCTTTATTTGTTATAAGCAGCATAACTTCGTACTGATTAAAATCATTTGTTACTAATATGGATTTATATATTATAATAGAGACAATCCCATAGAGACGCCTATATTTTGGTTGAATTAAAAAAAAGGCTACTTTTAAACGGTTTCCTAAAACCTGCTTAATGTTTTGAAAAAAAGGTAAAAAACCGTTCATTTTAAGTTTGACTAATGGTGGTCATAAAATTCCGTCTATTATATTCTAAAATGACAATTATGCCCTCCTTACCTTTTGTTTCTTGCAAAAGGTGGCCGAATCCACTTTAACGTTGGACTACACCGTAGGCCCCAACAATGATGTGTTTGTTTAATCCACACAATCCATCCTTCATGAATTATGATTTCAGGAAATGAGCCCAAAAATGAAAAATATCTAAACCTTAGGTGTGCCCCACAAGAGTTAAAAGTGGTAATGAAATCTTACCATTAAAAAATGTTAGGGCTTACTATAAATATTTTTATGCCTTCTAATCATTGATTAGGTAACTTGGACCTAAATTAAGGTCCACTATAATTCCTTTTTGCTACCTAATGTGTTTGGCCTCCAAGAAGTTATAAGGGTAGGCATTTAATCCCTTTCATTTCCTATGGCGTGGTTCACTTGAGATTTGGATTTGCCTCATATTTGGGCCCATGCCTTAAAATGACCTCACAAAATGGATGAACGGAGTTGATGCATCACATAAGTCATGATAGGGCCCACAACATTTAAAACTCAAGGTGATGCCTAAGAGCGCCAGTTAGGGCTAGTCATGAGCTGAGTCAGCTCGAGAAACTCGATCGACTCGACTCGAAAAAGCTCACCTCGGCTCGACTCAGTAGAACAAGTCAAGCCAAGCTTCATTTAGGAGCTCGAGTCAGAAATCGAGTCAAGTTCGACCATTGGGTCACTCGACTCGACTCATTTCGTATAGATATTTGTTAAAAAAAACCATAATCTTCTTATTTCTTGGTTCTCTCCCCCCCCTTCCCCCCACACGCATTGGGGTCTAACCTTAGGACATATAAAACCCTCACACGTTGGGGGGGGGGGGGGGGGGGGGTGTTCTTAATCCTACTATTTTGTTCAGGTAAGAACATTTCTTATTGAGCATATCTGATGGATTGAGTAATTTCAAGTACAAAACATGGTGAGCACACAATGGTTATGTGTTTTACATGCTACACAAACACAAGTGCTACGATGAGACCACACATCATACATATCTACAAAACAAGGGATATGGTAAGACCAAACATCATATGCAGCTATTGATTACAATTTTATGAGGGAGGTGGTGCATCTGATCCATGAACCAGCTGGGCCTCATCATGAAAATGGACCACACAATAATCAGGGTAGTCCATTCATGTGGTGAGCTATGCATGTACTGTGTTAATTATAGTTCAGAAAATATTACTAGTGGTTTGCATTCAATACGTGTGTGACCTGGCCAAAGAAAAAATCGATCAGAGATAGGTCATTTTAATAGTGGGGTCCACTTGTAGAAATACTATTCTCCCCTAATATATGTGTGACTTCTTGAACTTAATGTTGTTGACTTTTAATTTGTAAATTGTAGTAAAAAATATAATAAATTGAGGTGGAAGCAAGCTCGACTCAACTCGAGGTAAGCTCGCCTCGACTCGATCCACTAGCTCGCCTCGAGCTTGCCTCGAAAGTTTTAGCAAACAAGGCAAGCTTTAATGGTAAGCTCGAGGGTGAGCTTGAGCTCGAACTCGAGGAGAGCACAGACGAGTCAAGCCAATCTTGGCCCACCTCGACTCGACTCGACTCGGCTCGATGTATAGTCCTAGCGCCAGTTGGCTGCGACCCTGAGCGGATTAAGTGAGAACCTGGACTCACCCAAGATGATGCGGCACTTACCGTGCGGCCCACCTTGATATATGTATTATGTATCCACACGGTTCATCCATTTTTCCATATCATTTTAGGGCATTATTGGAAAAATGAAACAAATACAATTATTAGGTGGATCATAGCATAGGAAACAATGTTGATTTTCTATTAATGGGTGACAAAAGTTATGGATCAAGCTGATATTTATTTTTTCCCTTCATCCAGGCCTACATGACCTTATCAATAGATTGGGTGGCAAATAAAACCTACAAAAAATTTAAGGTGCACCCGAAGAAGTTTTTAATGGTAAGCAATTCAATCACCATTGTTTCTTGTGGTATGGTCCACCTAATAATTGGATCTACTTGATCTTTGGGATAGTGCCATAAAAGGATCTGGAAAAATGGTTGGATGGTGTGGATATAGATATACATAAAGGTGGGTCCCACGGTAAGGGCCGCACCATCGTTGGTGAAGTCAGGGTCTCATGTGAAAGCGAATTAGGTGTTCGGGGGATCAACTTAGTGGGTGTTACCCCTACTGTGTGGCTCACATGGATGATATTTTATATATCCGCATCGTCCATCCGTTTCTCCAGCCCATTTGAGAATGAGTTTACTATTTTCGTTACGATTGATAGTAGACGTACTAGTCTCAGCGGTACTTACAGGTCATTCGCTCAACGATTTACCATGAAAAATCCATGTCGTATAAGATGTAACTATATTAGCACAAATTAAATGATATGAAATAGTATCTAATTATTTCCTCCCTCTTGGCAAATTATTGTAATTAACACAAGGACAAAAATAGTAGCCATCACCCCTTAATTTCTAACTACTGTCTTTCAAGTACGTTATGAAATCTAAAACACCTTTGAGATACTCTGTTGACAACAATGGTTTCATCATTCACTCTTTCCTTGGAATCGCAGGCGTTAAATACATCATCTATAAGTTAATACACATATTTATCATATTCAATAAAAGATAGACAAAAAAAAAAAAAAAATAATTCTTAAACCACAAACAAAGAACTGCATATATTTATCATATTCAATTGATTTATTAAGAAAAGGAATGCGAATACAAGCCTGTTGAACCATTTTCTTCGAGATTGGTAGCTCCCAAACCTCTTCCAAACTTTCACGATATTTTAGAGGTTTTTAAACAAGTCAAAATCAACATACCTTTGCTTGATGCCATTAAACAAATTCCCTCTTATGCCAAGTTTCTAAAAGACTTATGCACAACCAAACACAAATATAATGTGCAACAAAAGGCCTTCCTAAATGAGCAAGTGAGTGCCATTCTTACCCAAAATACCTCCATAAAATATAAAGACCCAGGTAATCCCACAATCTCATGCAACATTGGAGACTACCGGATTGAGTCAGCCTTACTAGATTTGGGGGCAAGCGTAAACTTGATCTTGTACTTGGTCTATGAGTAATTGAGTCTTAGTGAATTAAAACCCACCAAAACCGTATTGCAACTTAATGATAGATCCATTCGTGTACCGAGAGTGAGAATGTTCTAGTCCAAGTCGACGAATTCTACTACCCAGTAGACTTTATCGTCTTTGACACACAAGCAGTTATGGATATGAGCACTCAAATACTGGTGATATTGGGCCGTCCATTCTTGGCTACATCAAAAGTAATAATAAATTGCCGGAATGGGGTGATGCGATTGTCTTTTGGGAACATGACACTAGATGTGAATGTGTTCCACATGCACAAAAGGTAAATGAATGAGGAAGATGACGAGCTCTTTGTGGTAAATATGCTTGAATCATTTAAAGAAGAGGAGCTCCTTCTACTTAAACCCCCTGAAACATTGGAGACATGCTTGTGCAAGCATTGAGTAATGAGAAGCCAGTAGTTGATACTAGCTAGTGGAGGCCTCACTTTGAAAAATTGCCACCAACCACATCAAAGCTTCTACCGTTTAATATCCAACCGGTGAAGCTTAACCTAAAACCATTGCCATCCGAGCTAAAAACATACCTAGTCGTCATAGCCTCTAACTTAGGAAAAGATCAAGAGCTCAAGTTGATTGAGTTACTCAAAGAACATAGGGGAGCCATAGGATGGACCATAACGGTTCTCAAAGGGACAAACCCTTCGGTTTGTACTCACCGTATCCACCTCGAGGAGAACACAAAAACTACTAGAAAACCTCAAAGACGTTTAAATCCAAACATGATGAATGTTGTTAAAGTCGAGGTGCTCAAGCTACTAGATATGGGTATCATCCACCCTATCTTGAATAGCCAATGGGTGAGTCCTACCTAAGTAGTCCCTAAAAAGTCCGGTATCACTATCGTAGAAAATGCCAACAATGAGCTTATACCAACTAGAGTCACTACCGGTTGGCGGCGTATGTGTATAGATTATAGGAAGCTAAACATGGTCACTAGGAAAGACCACTTCCCTCTCCCATTCATAGACCAAATCTTAGAGAGGTTATCGAGTTATTCCTACTATTGCTTCCTTGACGGCTACTCCAGATACAACTAAATTGAGATCGCTCCAGAAGACCAAGAGAAGGCTATGTTTACATGCCCGTTCGGCACCTTCGCCTACTGGCGGATGCCATTTGGTCTATGTAACGCACCCGCCACATTCCGACGATGCATGTTGAGTATATTATCTAACATGGTGGGTTAGTTTCTTGAGGTTTTTATGGATGACTTCTCAGTTGTTGGTTGTACGTTCGATGAGTGTCTTGACCACTTGAGGTTGGTCTTGACCCAATGTGAGGAGAAGAATCTCATTTTAAACTGGAAAAAGTGCCATTTTATGGTACAAAAGGGATAATTTTGTGACATATCATTTCGTTCAATGAAATTGAGGTAGATAGGGTCAAAATTGATATAATTGCCAATCTACCACTACCTAAGAGCATACGTGATGTATGGTCCTTTTTAGGACACTGAATTTTATAGAAGATTCATAAAGGACTTCAGCCATATTTCTAGGCTCTTATGTAATCTCCTCCAAAAGGACAACCAATTTGAGTGGAGTGCCAAATGTCAAGAAGATTTTTTAAAGCTTAAGGGACATGTTGATAACCGCATCCATCATGCAACCACCAGATTGGTTGCTTCCTTTTGAGTTGATGTGTGATGCGAGCGATTATACTATTGGGGCGGTGTTAAGATAAAGGAAGGATAAGAAGCCCCACATCATCTACTATGTGAGTAGAACCTTGAATCCAGCCCAAGTCAATTACCTGACTACCGAGAAAGAGCTCTTAGCTGTAGTTTTTGCCTTGAATAAATTTAGGCCATAGTTGATTGGATCCAAAGTCATTATATACACGGATCATGCGGTGTTGAAGTACATTCTTTCTAAGAAGGATGTCAAGCCCCGCTTGCTTAGATGGATCCTAGTCCTTTAAGAATTTAACTTAGAGATAAAAGATAAGAAAAGAGTAGAGAACATGGTGGTGGATCATCCATCCCGCCTTGTTTTTCCTGATTCCATAGACGAAACACCCATTGAGGACTTATTTCCTGATGAGTAACTCTTTGTTGCCATGCATCCACCATGGTACACTGATATAACGAATTATCTTTCAACAGGTGTGATGCCTTTACATTAAACTGGTAAGGCAAACACAAATTCTTAAGGTAAGTGCGCAAAATTTTATAGGATGAACCCTTATTATTTAAATATTTCCTAGACCAAATAATAAGGAAATGTGTCCCTATTAATGAGTAAAATTCTTTCATCTCCTTTTGTTATGCTCAAGCATGTGGTGGTCATTTTTCCACCAAGAAAACCACTGCAAAAATTTTACAGTGCGGTTTTTATTGGCCCACTATATTTGAGACACCGATGAGTTTTGTAAAGAGTGTGAGCATTGTTAAAAGCTAGGAGGATTGTCCCGTAGGAATATGATGCCTCTCAATCCGATCCAACGTATTGAAGTATTCAATTATTGGGGCATCAATTTTATGAGACCATTCTCCTCATCTTTTGGATATGTTTACATATTGCTAGCAGTAGATTATGTGTCTAAATGGGTAGAGGTGATTCCGTGTAGAACTAATGATCATCATACGGTTCTAAGGTTCCTAAAGGAAAACATATTATCTAAATTTGGAATGCCTAGAGCTATCATAAGTGATGGTGACTCTCACTTTTGCAATAGGCCTTTTGAGAGCTTAATGAAGAAATACAACATATCGCATACAGTGAGCACTCCATACCACCCACAGACAAGTGGGCATGCTGAAATTTTTAATTAGAAAATTAAATACATTCTTGAGAAAACGGTGAAGCCGGATCGCAAAGATTGGTCATTGAGATTAGTTGATGCACTTTGGGCTTACCACATGGCTTACAAGACCTCGATTGGAATGTCTCCCTATAGACTTGTCTATGGGAAGGCTTGCCCCTTGCCTGTGGAACTTGAACACAAAGCCTATTGGGCAATTCGGGTATTGAATGTTGACAAGGCTAGCTCGCTTCGCAAACTCCAATTGAACGAGCTTGACGAGATTCATAACGATACTTATGAAAGTTCACAGATATACAAGATTAGGATGAAGACCTTCCATGATAAAAACATTTTCATCCTGGCCAAAAGTTACTCTTGTATAATTCGTGATTACACATTTTTTGGGCAAATTGAGATCTTGATGGATCGACCCATATATTTTCAAATAAGTATTTCCTCATGGGGCCATTAAGATAAAGAATTTAGCAAATGGTAACTGTTTTAAGGTGAATGGACAAAGACTAAAACCATTTGTTGAGAAATTTGATTCGGAGGACATGTCCATCCCTTTGAATGATCCTTTCTATCAGTCTAATAGAGGTATAAAGTATATTAAGATTATATTGGTTTTATTTTGTTTTTATTGCTTTGATTAGGATTAGTTGTTGGAGGTAGATTCCTACTTTTGACTCTCTCAGGTACTTTTGTTCTCACTCTCCTTTATTTTTGTTATTGCTCTCATGTCATTACATATTACATATGTTTTTACATTAAGGACAATGTAAGATTTTGATTGGGGGTGAGATTCCTAGATGAGTCTACTGGTATTTGTGACATTTCGTGTAATTTATATAAATTTTTTTTAATTTCCTGATTTTTAAACTCTTTTGGAAGTTTGTTTCTATGAACTTAAAGTATATGTGAATATGAGAGGAGGAGATGTGAAGTGATTTACTTTTGAAACTCTTAAAATTTCTTTGATGTAGTAGTTTTTTATATGAGTTTCTTTTTTTTTTTTATGTGATTGATAGAAATTTTGAACACTTCTGAATTTTATTTCACATTACACGATTCTCATGATTGAAAGGACTAGAATGTATTCTTAGATTAGTTAAACTATGATCTAAGGTTTTGAGGAACCAAGCCGGGGAGTTTTGTTTATCACGTTCATGAAATAATGGAAGAAAATAAATTAAGATATGGATTTATAAAAATCATATCTTAGAACATTTTGAAAGAAAAAGGAAAAAAAGAGAAAAGAAAAAAAAAGTAAAGTTAAAAATCTGTTGAGAAAGAAAATATCGAAAAGGGATACCTTTCACCACCCAAGTGAGGGTTTATCACCCAAGATGGTAATGAGAAGTAGAGTTAAAGCCATTGATAGAACGGTAAGGCAAATTCCTATCATAGGCTTGTTGTTGATCTGTACACTTTTTCAATTTATAGTCTAGTCGATCTATGAATAGAAGGGTAATCCTAGAAATTGATGAGATGAGCATTCACTGAGCACACTAGACCACACTTGTTTGGATTGTTCCATTAGTCAAATAATCAATGGGGACTCTATTTGAAATACTCACTATGTTTTAGGTAGATTAAGATTTAAAAAATTGATTGCTTCTTATTTCTGAATTTCAAATTCACATGTCTTGGAGTTTATAAAAGTATAGTTTCTGAAAGAGATTTGAGTTGGGGAATTGGATTTGTTTCACACATGTTTTGCTCGAGACTAGAAAAATGCTGGTTGGGGGTGTGTTGAGCTTTGAATTGTGCATATTCTAATCCCAATTCATCACACATTATGCATAATTTTGAGTGTTAAAAGACCTATCTTATATGTATATTTGTGTTTGTAGGAATGAGAGAGAGAGAGAGAGAGAGAGAGAGAGAGAGAGAGAGACTACATGAATTCTATAATAAAAAGACCTCTTTAGCACACATTGAAGATCAGTGGAAGGAGACCCAAGAGGTGGAGAAAAGAAGCAGGGAAGAAAGAAGAAAAAGAGTAGAAAAAGTGCAAAGAAATAGTTTGAACAACTGGTCGTCCGACCGGTCGTCCACTGCCCAAGACTGGTCGACTGACCGGCCACTTTTCATTAAGAACCTGCTGAGCTCGCTGGACTAAAAACGCCTATTCTAGACCGGTTGTTTGACTGGTTTGAAAATCAGAAGTGGAAGACACATTTCACAAAACCTTGATAGAAATAAAAATGCCATTTCTGACTGGTCATCAGAAGCTCAGACCGGTCGCCTGATCGAGCTGCCAGAAGAACCAGAAGTCCGATTTTCTATTTTGTTCGTTGTTGTGCAAGTAAAGACCGGTTGGCCAGGGTGCTTTGACCGGTTGTTGACCGCCCAGACTGCATAAATAGCTACGTAATTCCAGAAGATTATGAGGTGGTAGCAGATTTTTGCTATAAAATGACACCTCTACTCTCTTCCCAAGGCATCATGGAAGAGTTCTGAAGTTGTTGGAGGTGGACATGATCGAAGTGGAGCATCTACAACTCCAACCTAGTTTGCTTTTAGTTTTTCTATGTTTTCTTTAGTTTTTCTGTTTGTTTCTAGTTCAATCATGTCTATGGTTGGCTAGACCTCTTAGCTAGGGCTAAGAGGTGAAGCTTGTAGTTAGATTTAATGTTCAATTCATTTATTCAAGTACTATAAACTTTGGTTTTAGATTTTCAAGTTCTATTTTGAATAAAAGTTAATATTTTTAGATGATTTTGAGAGTTTGTGTACTTCGGAAACAAGTTGCCTATAAGTTTTTAAGAATAATCATGTTGGTTTAATGAGATTTGAATTGTAGTAACCCTAGATCAAGCCATTATCTCCTAATATGGTTAATGCTTCGTAGTGATACAAGTTCATCTTCTCCATGCTTTATTAAAACTAGATTTGAACTTCCAAATTGAGTTTGGATTGTTAAGTGTTGAATGCAATATCTTCCAATTGGATAGAGATAGGACTTCGATTCCAATCGTGTGTTTGTGCTTGATGAATGAATTTACATTAATTTCCTACAAGTGGATCATTGACACTCTAGTTGTTTAATTTCCTGAGTTCCTATTTTAAGTTACTGTTTATGTTTAGTTCTAAATCTCTGAAATTCCGAACTTTTTAATCTAAGTCGTTATAAGGGTTAGAGTCAGTTTAGTTACTAATCCCTGATGACGATCCAGTCTCACGATCAATTATTACTACATCGCAGCCTTACACTTGGGGCTGGCGAACACCCATCTATCATTTGTTGCTAATGCACTTAAAGGGTTTGAAACCAACCCCTTTAGAGAAGGAAAGCACCTAAAGGATTTGAAACTAACCTCTTTAGAGAAAGAGAAAAGGGGGAGGTTTTTTTTTTTTTTATTATGTGGCTTATGCCCCTTCAAGTTTTTTTGGCACTTCACAAGTGCATCGTATTATGTGCACCTCTACACCTATGTTGCCATATTTGCCTCCACGCTTGTTGCTTTCATCTTTTTTCTCCCTTAAAAAAGAGAAAAATTATGGTTTTTATTTTAGCGCTCAGTGAATAGATTGATTTCTATGCACATTTTCTTTGTGCAAATCTATTATCTTTTGTCTACTATTAAGCACCATTTCTATAATCATCTCCTCCATTCACCTTTGATAATGTATTTTTTCAGTACTAAGCCTTTTTGACAAAAATGTGCTTTTCGTTTATGCTGATCTTTTAAATCATACTTATTATTATACTGTGCTTTCAAATTAGATCTCGTTACCATGTTGGCCTTATGGTCGAAAGTGTTTTTTCTCTCTTTATTGTTAGATCATATAAACCTACCAGAAGAGCAATGGTGAAATCTCTACAATGGAAAGTATATATCATGTGGAAGAACAATTGTTGAAATCTTGACCATTAGAAGTATTACTAGAATATTTGCTAGTCTTTGGAAATCCTAATGATATGTAGGTTTACATATCAAGAAGTCATCAAAAGTGTATGCTCACCTCCTCAAGTTTGAGAGAGCAAGAAACTTATGCATGCCAATACATTTATGGTTATATATGCTCGTACATTTATGGCTATATATATATATAATATATATATAGATGGACTCATGATATCGATTAAAATCGCTATAAATCTTTCATGGATCTACCGCTTCTTTTTTTATTTTTTATTTATGGGTTAGCTCACACACCCCATTGTTAGTACACCCACCCACCCTTGTTAGTCACATCACAATGTTAGCCACCCCCACTATGGGAATCGATACCATGACCCTCAGTGCTGAAACGAGGCTATCTTCACTCAGTCTGCCCCTTGAGCTATGGACTTGGGTGTTTCTTTTATATATTCTTCTAATTCTTAATGGAACAAACAAGTTTCAGTTTAAACCATGCATAGAGTTTTAACAAGAGGTATTGCGTTCGAAACCCATAGGTGGTGAAAATCCAGTTAGGGAGTGAGTGTGGGGTTGTATTGGGTGCGTGTGTTAAAAAAAAAAATGCATACTCTTGTGAATTAACAATTAGACAGCCACCCAATCATCAAATTGGCTACACCAAAAAGACAATGTACTGTCACCCAAAATACTAATATGTGGACGGCATCTATCCTACCCAAAAGATGAACCCAAGACCTGACGAAAATCCCTTGATAATAAGCTAAGCCAATCGATGAGCCCCACCACTTGAATTTAAGAGTTTTGAGGTCTATTTTTATTATTTTACCATAGTGTGGCCCACCAGTTGGTTGGATTGGCCTTCATTTTTTTTTTGGGGGGAGGGGCATTTGCTCATCTAGCCGCCTCCACACTCTATGTCCGCGCCTTGTATGCATAATGAGCCAAAAATTGGAGAGCGGATTAGGTGAGACCCCGGCCTCATGCAAGAGGGTGCGACCCCTACCGTGGGGCCCACATTGATTTATGTATTATGTATCCACACCATCCATCCAGTTTTTCCATATCATTTTAGAACATTCTGAAATAAACGAAGCATATCCAATTATTAGGTGGGCCATATCATAATAAACAATGTTAATTGACCATTAATGGGAAACAAAACTTTTAGATCAAGATAATATTTGTTTTTTCCCTTCATCCAGGCTTATGTGACCTTATCAACAGATTAGATGGTAAATAAAAACCACAGAAACATTAAGATGCTCTCTAAGAAGATTTTAACCGTAGCATGGTCAATCACTAGTGTTTCTTATGGTATGGTCCATTTGATAATTGGATTTGATTCATTTTTTGGATAATGCCTTAAAATGATATGTAAAAATGGATGGGCAAAGTGGATACATAAAACATACGTTAAGGTTGGCCCCACGATAACTCCACGGAAGGGGCCGCACTGTCCGGTCTCACCTAATCTGCTCTCCAAAAATGGGAGAGGAAATTTACTGAAATAACCCTGCGGTGTGGCTATTTTTACTAAAAGTCCAATTCTCGTCCGGCTCATCCTTTTTTAGCCTTTTAACGAGAAATTAAAAATTTTACAGTCGAGAATGCCCCTTTGACTACCATGTGCCTAGTCGGAATCTGCCATGCCCCAGGGGAATCCATTGTGCCCGGGGGGGAATCGGTTGGAGGGGCATTTTCGACCATAAATTTTCAATTTCTCGTCAAAAGGCCAAATAAGATGAACCAGACAAGAAATTAGACTTTTAGTAAAAATAACCACACCTCAGGGACAATTGTAGTAAAATCCCTGCTGGCCACATAGATACCCTTGTGGCCGGGGCTGCGGGGATCCAGAGGGATGTCTGTGACAAATACACTACGTACATACGTTTTGGAAGACCAATTTAGGACAGGATTCTAAAAATCAGGCGGATTCAAAACTCATGTGGGCCACACGAACAAAGCAGGGGGAGCACCATCGTTCACCGTTGAAACCTTCCTGGAGCTGACTATGATGTTTATGTTGCATCCAAACCGTTCAAAGAATTATTAATACTCAGAGAAACGGTAAGAAAAAGTATCATCCTCATGCAAAACTTTTATCTTCGCTAAGTGTTCAATATCCGCTGTTTTGTGTGGTATGGCCCATCTGAGTTTTGGATCTGCATTATTTTTAAAATCCTGTCCTATTGTGGTCTTCCAGAACAGATGGACCTAGTGGATTTGTAAGCTCATAATAGACCACTGATTGTACCGGTACCACCGCCAGAGCAGGCTTCAGGATAAGGAGAGAGACTTTGATACTCAGGCAGAGTGTGAAGGATGATACACAGGCAGCTAAAAGTTAATAAATTTTTAGAAATTCCATACGTAGCATGCATGTAATTCAAGCTAAGCCGTCCATATGCAGACCCGTCAAATGTATCATTAACCAACAATTACTCGTATTTGGTTATTTAACCATTCGATTTCTGTACATTTATTGGACGGTTAAAAATGAATAATACCCAATGGTCTTGTTTGAAAAACAAGTGTCCACAAATCAAGGGTTGGGATTGTTCAGCAAATCTGACTTCTAGCTTGTAACTTCAGTGGGTCCACACGATTCAGTCGATTTAATTTGAGTTAACATCTGCCACGTGTAGCATTTCTAAGCAGCCGATACAGAATATCAAATAACTTCCCCAAAGGTAAAAATACAAAGAAAAGTACACGCATCATCGCCAAAGGCATGTGAGGACACACTTCTCCTGTGAGGGAACACGTGCAGGACACGTGAGGTTGGTGACTGCCCCATAATCCGATCCCTAGACATGATTTTTCTCCTACATAGGCATCCGATATATTCACGACCACATACTCATTGGGCATGGGCACGAGATCCAAGCCGTCGATCATATGGATCTTTGCGTAAACAAGTAGACGGCTTAGAAAATTTCCAAATCTTTTTGACCGGTGCATTGGCTTTTTAAACTTTAATCCCCTGATAACTACAACGGCCTGATTTTTGGCGAGGCATCTGTATATGTGGACCCACCTAACTGATGGCTTGGATCTGCTACCTATCTTCCATGTTGGCACATGTGGTGCTGCGTTTTTCAGCTGCTTTGCACGTGTATTGATTTAGTAAGCAGGGCTTAACATGGGAGCGGATTAGGTGCTGCCCCGGCTTCACTCAGGACGGGGTGACCCTGACCATGGGGCCTACCTTGATGTATGTGTAGTATATCCATGATGTCCATCCATTTATCATCTTATGGCACGAGATAAAAAAATAAAAAAAATAAAAAATGAAGCAGATCCAAATCTCAGGTGGTTAAAACTGCTTATGAGCCACAAACGTTTTGGATCAAGCTGATATTTGTATTTTTACCTTCATCAGGGCCTGTGTGACCTTATCAACCGGTTGGATGGCAAATAAGCATTACAGTGGGCCCTAGGAAGGTTTTAATGGTGGGCATTCAATCACCACGGTTCCTATAGTGCGGTCCATCTGAGATTTGTATCTGCTTTACTTTTCGTCTCATGCCTCAAAATGATCTAGAAAAACGGATGGACGGCGTGGATATACTACACATACATCAAGGTGGGCCCCACGGTCAGGGCTACACCATGTTGGGTGAAGCGTGCCGCACCTACTCTGCTCTTGCGTAACACAGTGAGGCTTAAACATTGGGCCACTACATTAGGTGATCACCATTGCCTTTGTTGCGCGTCACCCAGCGGCCTTTTGGATTTCAAGTTACTTAAAGATAAACTACTTATTGTTTGGAACCTTGCGGAAGAACAGTCAAATGAGCAAACCACATGACATAAGCAATCACACACGCTGAGACACCGTTGCAAAAAAAAAAAAAAAAAAAAAAAAAAAAAAAAAATCTATATCACTATGCAAAACCAAAAGTGACAAGAGATTAACAATCAAAGCTCTTATAGAAAACCCAAGCTTTCTCTCACCAAAACTCTCTCTCTCTCAATACCTTAATCACCTTAGAAACGTATTAGCATCCCCTAATTCCCTATTATACCCGCTTTTATAAGCTATTAAGCTACAACCCAAAATAGAAACAATTAGTGCAAAAGCACGCAAACAGCAACCGACATTGTCGGGCGCTTGATTCGACCTCGTTGGGCACCCAAGACCACCTTCGGTCGCCCGAACACCCCAAAAAACCTCCAGATAGTATTGCCATATATCCTGAAGAATATCGGTCGCCCGAGCTAAAATTACGTCGGGTAGTCTAACACGACACCCTACGCATACATGTGTAGAAGCTTAAGGAGCAACTGAAATTATGGCTAAGTCCTATGGGGGGGGGGGGGTGATTAGGACCTTTTTAAAATCTTTTCGCCTACTTAACCAATTTAGCAAATTAAACTACATAAGCGATTAACACTTCGGCTTCCAAGTCTTAGTGGGTCCAATCAATAGACTAGTATATGATGAATGTGATTAACACCTAGTCTAAGCAACTCAAATAGACTATAGAGGATAGATCAACAACAGCTTAAGTTTATATGAGGAGTGAAAGTATATCTTGTGTGTGTGGAGGTGCCTATCAAGTGCCTAGCATACATTCCTACCTAAGCATTCATAATTAACCAATTAAACACAATGCATAAAGAGAAATGTACTCAAGAACAATTCACAAACACAAGGATGTATAGTGGTTCGACTACTTTTCTACTCCACTCCCGGTTCAAGTACTCAACCCCTTTGAGCACACCGGCATTCACTGGGGAGTTTAAATCTGGTTCCTCCCAACCAAGGTGTTTTAACTCGGATCCACCCAACTGGGGAGTTTACAGGTTCCTCCTAACCTACACGTTTACACCCGTGTTGGTGGCTCCCTCTTGGAGACTTTGTTTAGGCTGACAAACGTGCCAAAGAACGGCTAACGTCCCTGAATTTAGGCTGACAAACGAGCCAAGGAGTGTTGAACAACTTCTAGTCTTTAGGCCGATAAACAGGCCAAGGAACGGCTAACGTCCCTAGATTTTAGGCCGACTAACAGGCCAAGGATTGGCAAACGACCCTAGTTCGAGTTTGTCAAACAAACTCTACACTCAACTCCGACAGGAAATTGAGTGGATGGACTCCAATAAAGACAACCTTACTTGTCGGATTGAGCCCCTTTGTAGCGCCGCTTTGGGTTGCTTTTTCGTGCTCTCCCGTGCTTGAATAAGCTCCCCTTGTGCTCCCCCGATCTTTGATGCCGCTGCTTTGCCAAGGCTTCAGCTCCAAGATCAGCTACCTTGCATGTAATGCTCCATTGAAGATGCCCAATGTGCTAGGGAATGGTGAAACCTCTACAAATGGTAGGAAATGGGTTTCCTAGAGGAATACACCTATTTGGACTCCTAGGTAGTGTTTAGACAAGGGATTTAACTATGATCAATGTGTCTAAACCCTAGGAATCAAGAGGGAACAAGTCCATTATCAAGATGCCATTGAATGGCCCAAGCTTGTGATGAAAACACAAGGAGAATGACTTGCTATGGGTTTGGGATAAAGCCTCTGATGGTCTCTAGCAATGGTGGCTTCTATCTCCTCAAAATCCCCTCTGTTAGCCCTAAAATCGAATCCCTCGCTTTTATAAAGTTTCTCCCAATGGTCAAATAACGGGTAGATTCCCGCAGGGTCGGGCGCCCGGAATCCAATCCATAAAATGAATTTAGCCGCTGGACTGAGTTGAGCCTGGTCGGGCACCCGGACAGTTTGTGGTCGGGCTCCCGGTGTCCATTTTTTCACTGGTCCGGTGCCCGGAGTAGACTTGGTCGGGCGCCTGGAATTCAATCCTACACATGGTCTATGCTACTGGGCGATTTTTACACTGGTCGGGCGCCCGGACACATTGTGGTTGGGCGCCCGAATGACCATTGGACTTTCAGGTTGCTCTCTGGACGGATTCCACTCTAGGTTGGGCGCCCAGTGGACACTGGGTCGGGCGCCCGGCCATGCATGTGTTCCTGCTGTATTTTTCTGTTTTTCAGCAGAACATGCAACCTCTTTGGCCATTCTTTTGGTGGTCTTTCGGGACACCTAAGGCCAATCTAAGATGACTAAGGGTATGCCTATTGGGTCATGGTCATCTAGAGGTTAATGGTTTTGGGTAGGTACTAGGTTAAGGCTCACTAAGGCATCGCTTTTACCTGTTTCTTCTTTCTTGATGTGGCCGGTCCGTATCGAGTCTTCGGTCTTCGTTTTCATTAAGCTCAACCGACTCTAGACTCACTGACCTAAGTAATTGACAAACGAGGTGCACTAATATGCCACAGAAAAGTGCACTAACACGAGCCTCAGAGTTCGATCGCTTGAACTCGCCTGAAATTGTCTAGAGATCAATCTACATAATTTGGGACATTTTCGGTCGCTCAACCAGTGCGGTCGGTTACTTGAAACCCCCTGATTGTGTCCAGATTGAAGGCTCCACCAACAATCTCCACTGAGGCTTCAATCACAGAACCATTCTTCATTTGCTCCATCAATCATCTCTTCTTCAATATAGCTTCATCTCTTCTCGTGCACACCATGTCTTCATTCCATCTTCGCCAATACCAAAGAAGTCATGCAGAACTTGAACTTCTCTGTAGGAACCACCTTGGTGAGTATGTCCACTGGATTCATGCTAATGTGAATCTTATCTAGAGTCACATCTCCTTCCTCAAGCACCTGTCGGATAAAATGGTGACGCACATCAATATGTTTAGTACAAGAGTGATAAACTGATTTCTTAGCCAAATTGATAGCGTTAAAGCTATCATAATTAACCAGTATGACCTCATGCTGAAACCTCAACTGATTTATTATGCCCATCAACCAAACAGCCTCCTTGAAGACTTCTATCACTGCCGTATACTCCGCTTCAGTAGTGGAAAGAGCCACCACTGACTGAAGCTTGGACATCTAACTAATTGCTCCACCTGTTAATACAAACAAGTAACCGGAAGTCAATCTCCTACAATCCATATTGCCTGCGTAATCAGAATCCACATATCCAACCAACTTGTTCCCTGACTTTTTAAATGTCAAGACATAGTCTCGCGTACCTCGAATGTATCGAAGTGGCCATTTCATAACTTCTTAGTGTTGCTTGTCGGAGTTAGACATAAGTCTGCTGACAACACCAACTGCATATGAAATATTAGGTCTTGTACAGACCATAGCATACATCAAGCTACCCACTGCACTTGAATAAGGCAAAAAGACATTATGCTTTTCTTCATCTGATTTAGGATATTTTTATGAAGAAAGCTTGAAGTGAGCCACGTAGGGAATGCTGCCCGATTTCACTGTATCCATCTCAAACTTCACCAATACCTTCTTAATGTATTCAGCCTGAGATAACAAAAGCCTACTCCTCTTCCTGTCTTTGTGTATATCAATGCTGAGAATCCTCTTTGCAGCCCCCAGATCCTTCATCTCGAATGTCCTTGCAAGCTGAGTCTTCAACACATCAATGTTAAACATGCTATGACTGGCAATAAGCATGTCATCAACGTAAAACACAATTATAATAAACTTCCCATCACTCAGTGTCTTGAAATAAACACAGTGATCGTACATGCTCCTGGAAAAGCCCTGACTCATCATGAAGGAATAAAATTTCTTGTACCACTGCCTAGACGACTGTTTAAGGTCCTATAACGACCTCCTTAGCCTGCAAACTTTGTTCTCTACCCCTTATACCATATAACCTTCTGGCTGTGTCATGTAAATTTGCTCATCCAATTCCTCACGTAGGAAAGTAGTTTTTACATCCATTTATTCCAACTCAAGGTCATATTGGGCAACCAGAGCCAACACGAACCTGATAGATACTTGCTTCACAACTGACGTGAATATCTCACTGAAGTCCACACCTTCTCACTAGGCATATTCTTTCGCCACCAATTTAGCCTTGTACCTATCCTGTTTCTTATAAAAAATTCATTTACACCTATTAATGCAAAAAATGGTCAACAAATAATGAAGACGAATGTTCGATAGATCTTCGTTGGATGATAGGCCTCCTGATGAAGTGTAACGCCCCCAAAATTCGACACTTGAGTATATAACCCAAATCTCGAGATCAAGGGTGTTATGAATGAATCCTTCATAATTACAACTGAAACTTTTATCCTTTCCATTCACAAGGTACCAAATATATGGAATGAAAATAAACCAACTTTGAAAATTAAACTATAATCAACGTGTCTATGAAATTGTTCCAAACTGTCTAAACTAATGGCCATCTAATGAGCCTTATTACATCAATGCTTTCAAACCAAAAATCAAATAACTAATTCAAATAAAAATCTTCTAGAGTATTTCCTCATCTGGAACCGCTTCTTCAAAGTCCTCTAAATCATCACCTGTCACTACGGTTAATCGCATAACACTGCGTCAGCTATAAAAGCCGGTGAGTATTCTCATATAGTTTAGCACATGTAATTCGACATAGAAAATCACTTAACCATTGATGTACAAATCATTACAATACCAACAGTTATTTCATCACCAAAACTCTCTTAAACATGCACGTGATGCATGGGATGCAAGTATGCTTCAACAATCTCGGTACTGTTATCAGTAGAACATCCAGGGCCAGTTTATAGTCGGGCCTACACTTTCACAATTACAGAGTTGGTCTCTTATACACACCAGGGAACTCACCCAACCTGCTAAAATCATTTGATATCCACCGGGTACGCTAGTATGGTATCTTGCACACACCAGGGAGCTCAACCAACCCGTCCACAATCGATGGACTATCAGAAGGGTATATTGCACACACAGGGCGCTCAACCAGGGACTGTAGCACACACTTGGGTGCTCACCCAAACAATCATCAATGGGCTTATTGCACACCAGGATGCTCACCCTACGGTAATAACTGGAGTTCACAATCGTGCTATGCATGAATCCGATTAGTATTTCAAATTCCTTTAAAGGAAATCCACACTCAATTAACACATGTACAACGCAAATTAACTGAAAATTCACACATAATTATTTAAAATTTATGCAATCGTATTCACTAGAAAGAAAACAACTACAAACTAAGCTACAACGTTTAAACTTCTCCTTAAAGCAAAATAGATTCCAAAAATAAATTTCTAAATAACCAAAATATTCAGAATTATCATGTAGAAAAAGATATGAGAAAGAAAATCACTCTTTCTTTCTTTCTTTCCTTCTTCTTTCTCTTCTTCTTCTTCTTCTTCTTCTTCCTGCTGCTGCTGGAAGGTCGCTCCAGCAATGAAAGGAGCAAACAGCACTCGAAAACCCCCCCTTGAAAGCTCTCTCTCTCTCTCTCTCTCTCTCTCTCTCTCTCTCTCTCTCTCTTTACAAGACCTCTCTCTCACTCTCTACGTTTTTCTGGGGAGGGGAGGGACGTCTACATGCCCTTTTATATCCTACTGACACGCTGAAGGTGGCGTAATGCGGACGGAACCTCCGGACGAGCGTAGCCGAGTTTGAGTGGGAGAAGGAAAGATCAAGATTTCGGATCTCTCACTACATCAACGTTTGGTACTATGTAAACCGTTAAAATCGTAGGTGTAGCCCACGCAACCAATCCTTTTAAGTTTCAGGGGCCCATGCGTAGAATCGGCCCCGATCTTGCACATTCTTTCTCGTTTAGTTATAGGTTTCAATAGCTTTTGCGGTCCACACAAGTTACCGTTTACAAGGATGAATCCTCCCATTAGTAGACCCAAACATGAGCTACACAATGGACGGAATGGATATTTGGATGGGGCCCACCTCAATGGACGGCGAGAACCACTCAGCAACCAGCGGACGCTGCTGTTGCAGCGTCCGGGCGAAGAAGACGCCCGCCTTCGGTCGTGCACGCGGTCAACTCGCGTTGACCGCGGCTGATTCGTGCATGCGGTGCACGTGTGCTCCATTGTGATGTATATGACAAATCTACTCCGACCATCATGTAGGCCACATAATTCTAGGATGTGACACAAAATTTGGTGCAGTTCCGAGTTTAGATGGCCCACTTATGGCCCGATTTCTGATTAGGGTACTTGTAGGATGATCGGAGGGATGAAATTTGACGTGTATGGTTAGATTAGGTCTCTAAACTATTATATGAAGTTTTACATGAAACGGATCGTCAGAAACTGGTATACTTAAAGTCGTCTATATGGATTAAGTTTAATCAATGATATTTTTTTGTATTTATGGTGAGTTTTGATAAACCTACCACTTCTACACTGATCTAGGGCTTGTGTTGAGCAAATTTAGTAAAGAATCCTACATGAATTTCCTACAATTTATTAATTTACAATAATCTACATAATTTATTAATTAACTGATTTGTTAATTTAATTATTTTCGAAAACTTGGGGTATTACATGAAGGGTGTGGATCTAGGATCTGCACCGACAAAAATAAAGTGAGGGGTCGCCAGTCGTGCTGGCTAAGGACCCTCCGATGCTTAAGTCAGTAAAGAGATATATCAATTCTCAATTTCTTGTTCTTGACTGTATATGGAGTTACGTACCTTAAAGTCTCATGATAAGGTCATTTAATAGATGATAACGACCTATGAGTTGTTCATGATTTACGACAATATATCCGTTGGTTCCGTTTTGGGATATGTATCTGGATGATATCCCATTTGAGTAACATTTCCTGTGATTGGAAGAGATCCATGACAACATGCTTGAGATTCTGCTTATCTTGGTAATCATAATTATACTTATCTAATTGGTGATAAGATTTTGTCTGAGCATGCCTAATGTACTCAGTATTCCACGTCAGTCAGAGCTGCTCGGATAGTAGTCTAATTTGCTCAGGCACCAAAATCACTGAGGATAAAGGCTCGGCATCAAGACTGCTAAGGACGAGGGCTCAGCATAATTCCGTTGCTCTTCTTCATCTGAACCAAGCAGTTATCCCAAGCATCTGAACTGACTAACTGCTCAGCAAACATCCGAGCTAAGGCCTATTGCTCAGCAACATCCAAGCCAAGGCCTGCTGTTAAAAACTATTTTCGTGCAGGATACTTGCCTTTTGCTATTCCCCTCCCACGTGTTTCCTTATGCCAGGTGTCTTCCCTTTCGCTACATATAACACGAGTTGGCCTTAGTGGGCCACATTTGGTGGGCCACACATCAACGGTTGTTCGTCTTCCATGTCAGGACCTTGGACAAGCTCAAATTCACCCATAACAACAGCGCACCCCCCCCCCCCCCCCCCCCCCCAAGTTTTGTGGTCAGGAAGTCTAAGTGCGGAACTTAGAGATTTGTCTTCAGGTTTTTTTGGTGCAGCTTTTCTATCCCAATGGTCGAGCCGAACGTAGATTTTGAAGATCCATATCATTAAATGCCGCATTAAACAGTTGTGGGGCGAAACGTCACAATCATTCCTTTTCATACAAGAAAGGCTACAACGCTTTTAAGAGGTGTGTTCTTTCATATTCTCAAAGGAATGGGGGCATGTCAAGTGTCACACCGGTCGAGAGGGAGAATCGTTTGGTATGATTGCATATAAATGTGACGCCTCTCTCATTTGGGGTTATCAAAACCCAAGAAACCCTCTTCTCCCGAAAACTCTGCCTCTCCGTCTTTTTTCTTTAGACTTGGAAACTCTTCCTTGAATCTTCGTAGCTCCTCCGTTTCTTCTTCCTTTCTTTAAGTATCATTTCCATTTGATTATATTTCTCTTTTTTCTTCGCTTTCATGGCTAAGAAACGAGTTGTGAGCTCTGATACTGAAGAGATGGAGGCTTTGGGGGACTGTACCCCCGAGTCTTTTACTTCGAATGTCCTTGCCCGAAATCCTTATGGTTTTAATGTTGATGATCATCCATCCCAAATGTTAGAGGAGGATTTGGAAAATTCTGTTAAATACCAAGACCCTGATTCCATTACAACCTGCCTTCCTAACGTAGGCGAATTCCCAAGTAGGACACCTATTGGGGAGGTACTGATGAGCTCTGAATTGTGCATATTCTAACCCCAATTCATCACTCTTCACTGCTTAATTTATAGTGTTAAAGACCCATCTTATGCATTTGTTTGTGTTTGTAGGAATGAGAGAGAGACCTTGTGAATTCAATGCTAAAAGACCGCTTTAGGACACCTTGAGGATCAAAGGAAGAAAGGCCAAGAATGAAAGAAAGAAACTATAGAAGATGGAGTTGAAAAATAAAGAAAAACCTTAAAGAAATTATGTTAAAAGACCTGAAAGGGCCAGAAAAACCAAAGTGCAGAGCTGCAGGGCTAGAAAAGTAATTTGCAGAAGGTTGTAGTTTTTGAAGATTGATCCAGAGATTGATCCATCAATTGATCGCCCAACCTGAGCGATTGATCGACAACCTAAAGTGATTGATCGCTCACAACAGAATTGACAGATTTGTTGTTGGACTAAAGTGCGGATTTGCGATTGGTTTCCCAGCCTGAACGATTGATCAACAGAGCTTGTAAATCAATCGACAGAATGTAGATTTTTGAAGAATTGCTGTTGGAACTTTCTGAACACATTTTGGACCCAGCGATCAATCGCCCAACCACTTGCGATTGATCACCCGATTGCAGAATACAGTTTTTACAGTTGAATCGCATGTGCGATTGATCGCCCAACCCAATCAATCAATCGACCATGTGCCTAGTTTAGAAATTTCCAAGTCTGGCTCCGATTTTCTCTGCGCAGTGCGTAAGTTTTATGCAAATTCTCGAATCTTCTACGTTGGTGGATCTTTAAACTTATAATAAAAACACCTAGGGTTCGTTCCTAAGGCATCATAGAAGGCTTGAAAGTTCATGGGAGGTGGAGAGGAGCGTCGTGGAGCGTTCGCAACTCCTCTGACTAGGGTTCTTACGATTTTTCTATGCTTTCTTAGTAGTTTTCTTTTGAGTTTTAGTTCAATCTGTTAGTGGTTGGCTAAACCTCTTAGCTAGGGCTAAGAGGTGAAGCTTTTAATTATTTACAATGTCTAATTCAAATTATTTCAAGTACTTTTAGGTTTAATGAAGAACGCTTCTAGTTGTAGTTTGAAATAAAGTTAGTATTTTTAGTTAATCTTCTATCTCTTGTGATTGCTCTTACATGGGATGTTTTGATTACTGAGATTCTTTAATAGAGGTGTTGATTGATAGGATTTTAGATTGTAGAGATCTTAGATCCATCATGATATGTTGGATGCTAGGGGATCTTATAAACTAAGTTTCCTAAGTGCTTCTCGGGACATGGGCTGAAATGAGCCGGGAGTTCCTTAAAAAGTACTTCCCGATTCATAAAACCAATGCACTAAGATGGACTATCATGAACTTCTCCCAAAAAGGAGATGATTTTTTTTTTCCAATATTGGTAGAGGTTTAAGGATCTTTTATTAGAATGCTCTCACCATGGTTATGAAAAGTGGCGCTTGATTGACTTCTTCCATACGGATTAAGTTTAAACATGTGCCAATTTGTCTAAATGATGTGTAATGATGAGTTTTTGAACAAAGCACCTGATGAGGCTTAGGATTACTTTGATATGCTAGCCGAGAATGCCCAATCTTGGGACATCTCCACTCCAACTAGTAATCCCAAGTCAGCCCCAAGAGAGAAAGGAGTACATGTATTAGATGAGGATGATGATTTAAATTCAAAGGTGGTGGGTCTCACAAAGAAGGTTGAGGCCATAGAATTAAGGAGTATCAACATGATAACCACCGGGGAGACCGTTGAAAGTGTATGTGGTATTTGTGAGAGTGACGTTCACTTAACAAAGGATTGCCCAACAATCCCTGCATTTCAAGAGATTTTGCAAACTCAATCGAACACCACAAACGCTTACCAAAGCCCCTTTAGCGAATCAAATTCTAACTTGCAAAATCCTGATTGACGGTGTAAACCAAATCTTAATGGGAAGAATGGACCCATGGTAAATACAAATAATGCATCCCAAGGGCCTCCTCAAAAGAGCACTCTTGAGGATACATTAAACACATTCATGATTGGATAAACTCAGATAAATCAGTCCAAGATGCAAGCTATGAATGAACTTAAAATTTTGAACGAAAGAATTGAGACACACCTAGGAGTTAGGGAGAAAGAGATCGTTTTGACCTAATCTCATCCTAACTCCTAGGAACAATTGGAAACAAATACCAATTCTTCAACCCATCCTCATGTGGAACATGTTTAGGCCATCACCACTCTTAGAAGTGGTAAAATAATTAAAAAATATGAACCGGTGAAGGCCACAAAGCCTAATGATCGGGCTGATTCTAAGAGTGAAGATGAATTGAGCAATGCTACAGAAGATGAAGAGACAGAGCGTGTGTACCTCCAACGTCTTGTCTCAACTAAAAGGTTAAGTGAAAATCAGGACATCCTAGAGGTCTTCTAATAAGTTAAAATAAACATTTCCTTGTTGGATGCAATCAAACAAATTTCTTCATACACCAAATTTCTAAAAGATTTATGTGCCGTAAAGCGTAAGAAAAATGTACACAAGAGGGCATTTTTGACAGAACAAGTGAGTGTTATCATATAACAAAACACTCCCAAAAAATTTAAGATCCCGGAAGCACTACAATCTCTTGCATGATAAGTAACTTCCGGATCAATAGAGCACTTATCAAACTAGGGGCGAGTGTTAACTTGATTCCCTATTCGGTATATGAGCAACTTGAAATTAGTGAATTAAAATCCATCAAGATAACTTTACAACTTGCGGATCACTCCGTTAGAATACAGAGAAGAGTGATCGAGGATGTGTTAGTCCAAATCAATAAGTTCTACTTCCCGATAGACTTTATTATTTTGGATACATAAGCGATTATAAATGCATGCACTCAAGTTCCTGTCATTTTAGGCCGACCATTCCTAGTAACTGCCAATGCTATAATCAATTGTAGGAATGGAGTCATGAAGATATCCTTTGAAAATATGACCATGAAGTTGAATGTGTTTAATTTACAAAAACGACAAGAGGATGAGGATGAGGATGAAGATGAGATCCACATGATTAATTTCATAGATACAATTGTAGATGATGATGAGGCCTTGGAAGAGCTAAAATCTGAAAATTTGATTAACAAGATACTAATCGCTGATTCAAGCAATTTTGTTGTGCAGGAATTTGATGGATTGGTGCTTGATTTGCCTATGGAGAGGCCAATTTCTGAAAGTGTAGTGGTTAAAGACTTATTCCAACCTACACAAGTGACCGTGAAGGTCGAAGTTTCCTACACTCTAGAAGAGTGTTTGGCATATTTTGAGGATTGAGATGATCCTATGATCCGTGACATTGTCAATGCCTTAAGAAAAACTTCACCAGTGCACAAAAAGACTCCTTCCATGGAGTGTAACACTGAAGTATCAATTGGGAAAGCACCGATAGAATCTGAAAATGTGAAGACCATACTGACTTGTGAAGAAGAAATACAAGTTTTCACATCTCTTTGGTTTGTTCAAACTGAAGAGCACCATCTCTGGGATGATCCTTACTTGATTAATTTTTTCCCATTCAAGTTAGAAAGGAGATTCATGTTTAATAATTTTCAACCAAAGAAATTCTCCTTTCCTGACACATGGGGTGATAATTTTGAGAAACCTGCTAGAATTTTTCAGCAGAATTTTCAATGGATTAAATCGACAAACATCACCCATGTGCATTATGAAGCAGGATGGTGGATGGTATTATTGAAAAATCTTTTACTCCACCTCATAATTTTGCTAAATTCTATTCCTTTGGATGATCATGTGTATCAAGATTGACCTCCTAGTCTGATGGAGGTATAGAATAGTTTATATTAGTTTGAATTAGTTAATTGTTCAGAGTTGTAGACTTCCATGATCGACTCTCTTAGGTACTCTCATTCTCACCCTCTTTTATTTTTATCATTGCACTTATGTTATTGCTCATTGCATATCTTTTTACATTGAGGATAATGTAAAAACTTTGGTTGGGGGGGGGGGGGGGGGAGATTCCTCAGATGAATCTAGCTAGTTTTTGTGACATTTTGAGCAAATTTATGCAGAAAATTTTTAATTTTTCTGAAAATTCAAAACTCTTTCGAAAAACTTTGTTTCTATGCACTTAGGATGTTATGAGTATGAAAAGAAGATAGATGAAGTGATTAATTTTGAAAACCTTGAATTACCTATAATATAATAGTTTTTTATATGAATTCCCCTATTGAGTTGATGAATAGAAAGCTTTGTACACTTTTGAGTCTAGTTCACATTCCATGATTCTCATGGTTTGAAGGGATTATGTAGATTTGTAGATTGGCTAGACTGAGATTTAAGGTGTTGAGGAACCAAGTCAGGGAACTTTGTCCATCCTTGTTCATGAGAAAATAAGAGAAAAGAACGAAAGATATGGATTTCTAAAAATCCTATCTGATATATATAAAAAAGAGAAATAGAATATGGTTATTCATTGAATACTTGTGAAAAATTTCGAAAAAGGCTACTTATTACCAACCAAGGGATGGTCTACCCGCAACCAAAGATGGAAATGGGAAGTAGTGTGAAAGCTATCGAAGGAACGGTAAGGCAAATTCTTGTCAAAGGCATTTGGTTGAGCTGTATACCTCTAGATCTTTAGTTTGACTTATCTATGAAGAAGGTAATCCTGAAAACTCATTAGATGAACATTCACTATGCACATTAGGCCATACTTGTTTGGATTTTTCTATTTATCAATCAATCGGTGGGGATTCTATTTGAACACTTATTATGTTTAGGGAGTTTAGGATTTCATCTTTTTATCACTAAGTTTCTCTGAATTTTGCACTTGTGCATCTCAAAGTTTATAGAAGTATAGTTTTTGAAAGAGAGTTAGGTTTTGAAAAGTTGAATTTTGTTTCATGCATGTTTTGCTTGAGACTAGCAAAATTCTGGTTGGGGTGTGTGTTGAGCTCTAAATTGTGCATATTCTAACCCCGGTTCATTACTATTTACGCATGATTTATAGTGTTAAAGACCCATCCTATGCATGTGTTTGTGTTTGTAGGAATGAGAGAGAGACCTTGTAAACTCAATGCTAAAAGACCGCTTTAGGACACTTTGAGGATCAAAGAAAGAAAGGCCAAGAATGGAAGAAAGAAGCTATGAAAGATGGAGTTGAAAAATAAAGAAAAACCTTAAAGAAATCATGTTAAAAGACCTCTAAGGGCAAGAAAAACCAAAGTGCAGAGCTGCAGGGCTAGAAAAGTAATTTGTAGAAAGTTGCAGTTTGGGAAGATTGATCCAGAGATTGATCGCCCAACCTAAGCGATTGATCGACAGCCCTGAGCAATTGATCGCTCACAGCAAAATTGACAGATTTGTTGTTGAACTAAAGTGCAGATTTGCGATTGATCTTCTAGCTTGGGTGATTGATTGACAGAGCCTGTAGATCAATCGACAGAATACAGATTTTTGAAGAATTGTTGTTGGAACTCTCTGGACACATTTTGGACCCAGCGATTAATCACACGACCACTTGCGATTGATTGCCCGATTGCATAATATATGTTTTACAGTTGAATCACAGGTGTGATTGATCGCCCAGCACAATCGATCAATCGACCATGCACCCAGCTTAGAAATTTCCAAGTCCGACTCCAATTTTCTCTGCGCAGTGCGTAAGTTTTACTCAAACTCTCAAATCTTCTGCGTTAGTGGAGCCTCAAACCAATAAAATGACACCTAGGGTTCGTTCTTAAGGCATCATAGAAGGCTTGAAAGTTCGTGGGAGGTGGAGAGGAGTGTCGTGGAGAGTTTGTAACTCCTCCGACTAGGGTTTTTACAGTTTTTATATGCTTTGTTTGTAATTTTCTTTTGAGTTTTAGTTTAATCTGTTAATGGTTGGCTAAACCTCTTAGCTAGGGCAAAGAGGTGAAGCTTTTAATTATTTGCAATGTCTAATTCGAATTATTTCAAGTACTTTTAGGTTTAATGAAGAACACTTCTAATTGTAGTTTGAAATAAAGTTAGTATTTTAGTTAATCTTCTATCTCTTGTGATTGCTCTTACATGGGATGTTTTGATTACTGAGATTGCTTAATAGAGGTGTTGATTGATAGGATTTTGGGTTGTAGAGTGTTGAACCTCCAATTTATACATTGCATTGCCCACTACATGACATGGTATGCATGATTTTCATGATTAAAAGGCCCATCTAATGCATGTTTTGTGATTGTAGGGATGAGAGCGGACTTAACCCAATTGGAGACTAAAAGACCATGTTTAGGAGCCTCTGATGAAGGCCCAAGGTGGACCAAAGAAAGAAGAAAGCAAAGAGAGAGGATGGAGAGAAGAAAAGAAAGAAGAAAAAATGGCAAAACTGGGTCCGACCGGTCAAGAGCGGTCGGATGCACTCCCTGGACATCTGCAAGGCAGGTCTAGACCGGTCATGACCGGTCGGCCATGCAAGTTCAACTTTCAGATTCTAAAACACCAAGGTATTCCCGTGTCTGATTTTTCGGACCAGTTTTTTGGGCCCATTTTGATGATATTTGGAAATCCAACACATCCATGTCGAAGAGGAGCTCGACGCCGAAATAATCGGTTTCGTGTCGATCAGAGCTACGGATTGATCGTGGTGGCCAAAACAATACGAACTGTCTAGAAAGTTCCAGATTTTGCTGTTCCACTCTGGGCCGGTCCGGGTGACCCATCATTGATGATATGAAGAATCTACTTTGACCATCTTTTAGATCACATCCATATGTGAATAACCACAAAAGTTTCAGATCAAAAGGATGTGTCGTTTGATCGTACCGGTTGAAGAAAGATGGACCATCCGGAAAGATCCAATTGCGCAGAGTTTATAAAAGCCCTAAGTGTTCTAATTTTTGGACCATATTCTGGGATTGTTTTGGACAATCTAATCCATCTATCATGTAGAGGAGGAAGTTTTCTACCAATGTTTAAAATTTGAGATCAATCCCACCTCTGTACACTCCGGAGCGTTGAAAGCAAGATGACTGGTTCTGAAGGTACTCAAAGTGCGCGATTTTGAGAGGCGGTCGGTGATGTGATTGGTGGGCCCATTCAGAGGATAATATTGGAAATCTAAATCATCTATGAGGAAGATCACATTACAAGGAAGCTACAAACCAAATTTGAAGGCAATTCGACCATTGGTTAAGTCGTACCAAGCGAAACAAATTATGCTATGTTGCTGTACTATTGCTGCACTATAAAAGGAGGTGCTCTCTTCTATTCCAAATCAAGCAAGGACGTGGGAAGCAAGGAGTTCAAGTCATAGGAGGCTTCCTAGCCTCCTCCAGCTAGTTTTTCTTCCTTTTCTTAGTTCTAGTTCTAGTTTTAATATGCTTTTTCTTAGCTAACCTCTTAGCTAGAGCTAGAGGTGAAATTTGTAGTTGGTTCCAATGCTTTAATTCTTTTATTTCAAGTACCCTTTTCTTAATTTTGGATTTTGAAGTTCTAGTTTGAATAAAGTTTGGATTTTTAGATGAATTATGAGAGTTTGTGTGCTCCGGACATGAGTTCCTTGCAATTCTCTGAAATTACCATGATTGGGTTGTTTGAATTTGAATTGTAGTAACCCTTGAGCATGCCATAGTCCATAGGCATGGCTGTTACTCCGAAGGCTACAAGTTCAAGTTCTATGTGCCCCATTAGAACTAGAAATCTGATTTCCAGATTTAAGTGGGACTGTTTGTGCTTGAATGTTATATATTCCAATTAGATGAGAAATAGGACTTTGATTCTAATTGTGTTGTACTTGGATGAATGGATTGGCATTGGACTACTACAAGTGGATCCTTGATGCTCTAGTTCTTCTTATTTTCAGATTTTCCTATTTCATGTGAAAAACAACTTTCTTAAACTTCTTAGATTCTAGTTATTAGAGTACTTGAATTGTTTACCTCTTTCCCTGTGGATCGACCTCGGTCTTACCGAGATTTATTACTACATCGCAGCCTTACACTTGAGGCGAGCGAACATAGAGATCTTAGATCCATCATGATATGTTGGATGCTAGGGGATCTTACAAACTAAGTTTCTTAAGTGCTTATTTAGAACTAAACTAGAAGAAGTTCTTATCTTTGAGATTAATATGAGATAGGTATATATGTATTGATTTTGGTTCAATAGAAGTTCAATTCATGCTTCTAAATCAAGTCTAGTGATAAGGCTTGAGGAAGAATCATGAATGTGATCTTGCTTGTTTTGTGAAGGATTGGGTTGTGTGATTGAATATACGTAATGCCTTAGTTGTTTATAAGAGAACCATATCAGTGGATGATCCATCTATATTAGATGCATTATGATGATTTAATTGCTCTATATTCCGATTAGATAGGGATAGAACTCCGATTTTAATTGAGTTATTGACTTGAATGGTTTAAATTGGCATTATGAATGATTATTAGTGGATCATTGGCGCTCTGGTGTTTATTTCCCTGATTTAAGTCTAAAGTATAGTTTTTATGTTATTAAATTTCATCCTTCGATAAAAATCAGAATTTAGTTCATCCTAGTTACATAGTTTAGAATTGTTACGACAATCCTTGTGGATCGACCTCGGTCTTACCGAGAATTATTACTACACCGCAGCCTTGCACTTGAGGTGAGCAACAGGTAGCAATCTACAAGCAACCCTTTAAGGTCGAATTTAGGCTTCCCTTACATCCTTTTGTGAGGGAGGTCCTTATTCGATTCAATCTTTCCCGCAGGCAGCTTCTGATGAACGGCTGGAGGGTTATTTTTGGAGCTTACATTCTCTGGCATCAAGATGATTTGGGGGAACTTACTGCGAGCAAGTTCCTCCAGATGTATAAATTGAAGAAAAGTCCCGCCTACAATGGGCTATACAATCTTTCTTTTTGGCACGGGTCTAAATTTCATCAAAGGTAACATGACTAGCAATAAGGACTGAAAGGATGAATGGTTTTTTCTGTTAGGCTCTTGGGAATCAGCCAACCTTGTGGAGTTACCGAGCTTGGGGTATGTTCCTCAGCTCACCTTGTTGTTTAGAATCTTCTAAAATATTACTTCGGTAATTTTTGAGCTTCTGGTTTGACCTGAGCAGCCGAGCTGACCATTGATGCATTTATATTTATAGGGGTCCTAAGTGAAAAGTTTGACTTGAAAGGTGGAATTTAGGAGAAAATCGTGCAGGTCTGCAGAGTCCCTAAAAAGTTGTGGCATATAGATAATCTTCTGCGGCCGAAAGTTTTATTATCTTGTAGCTTGATAACAGGTAACTGCTGAGCCTTTATAGGATTGAAGCTTGGCATGTTTATCTAATGTAGTTTCGTGATTTCACATAGAAATGTCTTCTGAGGAGCCCAATAAGAAAAGGCCTGCCGTTATTCCATTTACAAGAGCCCAGAAGAAAGCTAAAGGGGCCAGTTCCTCTACCCCATTAAAAGCTACGCTAGTTGGTGTCCTTCCTCAGTCAACCTTGACAAGGCCTCCCACCACCCCTTCCGGGACACAAAATGTTGCTTCTCAAGCAGATCAGAGGAGCGTCGACCTAAGGCCCATGGGGGCTCAGTCTGTTGGTGCTCGGCCTCTTGAACCTGCTTGAACTGCTGAACCCGCTTGAGCTATCATAGTCCCGCCTGGGGACGCCATTCCATTATCCTCGCGGGGCCCTATACCGGTACCCGAGAGGACTCCACAAGTTCCCTCTGATGGGGGGTCGACCAGCTGGTCAGCAATGGCTGGTACTTGCACTGACTTTTAATAGTTATGTGAGTTTTACCGTTCCAAGTCACCTGGTCTGATGTGCCATTTTCTTTTCGAGCATGTCAGGAGAGACACTCTTGAATCAACTCGAGATCTAGCGCCCGAGGAAGTAATTATTTTGGCAGGGATCCAGAGTGCTCGGTTGAGATTCCTTCCTCGATTATTTGTCATTTGTCTTTTTCATATTTTCTAATGATTTTCATATTTATCTTCTAGGCTCTAAATGCCACCCTGAGGTGCCTCTGAGACATCAGTGAGGCCAGGCACCTTTTAAGCAAGAAAGACTACCTCTTGAGAGAGAAAGATCACCTCTTGGGAGAGAAAGATCGAACCATTACCGATGTGAAGGAGAAGGTGAAAGCAGCATAACAAAGCTCCCTTGAAAAATGAAAAGTCTTGCAGGTCCGTGAGGCACATATAAAAGAGTTGAAGCTCGAGGCTAACGACGAGATGAAACAAGCATAAGAGTGGCATGCTTAGCATGAAGCTTTGAGGATTCGATTCAAGATGCCGCAACAATCGAAGGAGAAGCTGGAAGCAGAGAAGTCTCATGCTGAGTCTGAGGCACAACGTCTCCTTAATGATCTAGAGAAGGAGAGAGCCGATTTTATAGCGAAGTTAGGGACAGAGAGAGAACATGCCGTGGAAACCTTCAAGGTATCCGAATAAGCTCTTTGTGTTTTTGACTGCCTGAGATCGATGCATGAAGATCTTCAAGACGCTGCACCCTACTGCTGAACTTCCAGCGATTAACGACTTCATTACAATGGAGGAGGCCCTCGCTGCTCAAGAGGAGGCTGAAGCAGCTAAGCCCACGACTGTTGGCGAGGTTCTGAATGTCGGGGAGGAGATTACCTCTGGAGCTGACGTTATAAATGTGATTTCTCCGTTGCCCTCTACCGCTCCTGATGACTAGTTTTTAGTAGCTACCCCCCCTTTTTTTTATGTAGGACAAAACATTGAATGAAAGAATCCCTTTTTATTATGTGCTGAATCAATTTTTAAATCGAGTGGGTCGTTCTGCTTACCCGTTAGTCTGTCTCAGTGGACTGCGCTCATCTACTAGTCCATCTGAGCAGACTGTGCTCAGTTGGGGGATGTGATGATTGGCTCTTCCCTCCCGTAGGCAACTTATGCTACCAACCAAGTCTTTTGAATTTTTCCCTATATTAAGGATAAAACACTCAGCAGGAAAACATCATGTATTTTCCTTAGGGCCTCGTATCCTCGAGGAATAAGGGCCACCGAGCATTCTGAATCCATAACTGAGAAGTAACATGAAATCACCACTTATTAGCTTTGATTAGGCATGAAAGCCTTTATTACAGTTTCAACTGTCTAGTAATTCATTGATAATACCTTCACAGATTCATCGCATTCCAAGGATGATGAATAATCTAGCCTTCTATATCTTCGAGATAATAAGTCTGGGGTCGGATGATTTTCAAAATCTTGTATGGTCCCTCCCAATTTGATACAAAGGCTCGAGGGCCCAGATCCGTGGTGCTTGGGATGATCCTTCTGAGGACGAGGTCACCGATGTGGAAGGGTCTGACTCTGACCCGAGAATTATAATGTCGAGCAACCTTCTGCTGATGAGCTGCGAGGCAGAGTTGTGCTTAATTTCGGTGCTCTTCTAGCATATCAAGTTGGAAGTTCATGACTTCCTCATTCTGGCTTGGCTGGAAATGCTCTGTGCGGTAAGATGGCATCCCGATCTCTACAAGAGCCACTGCCTTAGCTCCAAAAGACAGCGAAAATGGAGTTTCTCTTGTGGAGGTCTAAGAAGTCGTTCTGTAGGCCCAAAGGACCTCCGACAAACACTCAGACCAGGCACCTTTACACTCATCAAGCTTAGTCTTCAGATGGTGCTTGATGATTTTATTTATTGCTTCAACTTGGCCATTCACTTGAGGATGATAAGGTGTAGTCATGACATGCTGTATCTTCAGATCCTCGCAGAGTTCCCTAAGCTTCTTATTGTTAAACTGGCACCCATTGTCGGTTATGATTGTATGCAGAATTCCAAAACAATAGATGATCAATTTCCATATGAAATTCGTGGTTTGTTTCTCCATAATTGATGCCAAAGGTTCGGCCTCGAACCATTTTGTGAAATAGTCGACAGCCATAATCGCAAATCTTACTTGTCCCTTTCGCTTCGGCAAAGGGCCAATGATGTTGATTTCCCATTGGGAAAATGGCCATGGTCTCGACATTGGAGTAATGGTTTCAGGAGATTTTTGAGGAATTTTAGCAAAGTGCTTGCATCTGTAGCACGCGTCTAAAAATTTCTTGGCATCTGTCATCATCGTAGGCCAGTAGTAACCTTGCCTGATTACCTTGTAAGCCATCGATCGGCCTCTTAGATGATTGCCACATGACCCTTCATGGATCTCCCTGAGGACATATTTGGCTTCCTCGAGATGGAGGCACCTTAAATGTGGCAATGAGTATCTTCGCCTGTAGAGAATTCCTTCCTTCAAAAAGTACTTGGGGGCACAGAATTTTAGTCTCTGTCCTCTTTCTTATCTTCTGGGAGCTATTCGGTCTGGAGATACTGAACTATAGGGTCTAGCTAGGATGGGGCTTGATAGACCGAAAATGCTCCTGCCATATTATTCTGCATGATGCTCGGCTCGGCTAGATGTTCGATGGGAATTGCCCGACCAAGTTCACCTTTCAAAGCTGAGCCTAATCTGGCGAGTGAATCAGTCATCCTGTTTTGCTCCCTTGAAATTTGGAGGAGCTCGTATTTTTTGAAATCCTTCAGCAATTCGAGAGCTTGTGTTCGGTATGCGGCCATTCTCTCACCCCTTGCCTCAAACTCGTCCATGACCTGATTTATGACAAGCTGAGAATCGCTATGAATTCGTAAGCTTAGGGCTCCCATTACATTGGCAAGATGAAGTTCGGATAGGAGTGCCTTGTGCTCAACTTTATTATTCGGTGCTGGGAAGCCGAAGCGGAATGCATATTCAAACTTCGATTCATTAGGAGAAATTAAAATTAGACCGGTTTGATTCTCATGAGAAGAGACAGACTTGTCCACAAATAAAGTTCAAAGTGTTGATTTGGAGAAACGGGCTTAACTTGCTGCGTAGAGGCCTCGACTTGCTCTGGAGGGACCGAGTACGTGAATTTTGCAATAAAGTCAGCAACCACTTGTCCCTTGATTGCCGTTCGTGGGCAGAATTTCACATCATGCTTGCTTAATTCTATGGTCCACTTGGCCAGCCTTTTGGATGCTTCAAGATTCTACAGGACCTGCCTTAAAGGTTGATTCATGGGGACCACTATTGTGTGCGCTTGGAAATAGGGTTGGAGCTTCTAGCTAAGGTGATCAGGGCCAAAGCTAGTTTCTCTATTTCTAGGTATCTGGTTTCAGCATCTACCATTGAACGGCTCACATAATAAATGGGCTTCTGAACGCCATTATCATTTCTTATTAAAGCGGCATAACGGCCGTAGCAGACACAACTAAATATAAAATCAGTTCTTCACCAGAAGTAAGTTTTGATAATACCAGAGGGACTCTCATATAATCCTTGAGTTGAAGAAAATTTCGCTCGTAATCGTGTGTCCACTGGAATGTCTTCTGGGACCCCTTCAACAACTTGAAGAAGGGAAGGCACTTATTAGATGCCCTTGAGATGTACCTGCTGAGAGAGGTAATTCTTCCAGCTGACCGTTGTATATCCTTCATGGTCTTGAGAGAGCTCATATCGAGGAGGGCCTGGATTTTCTCTGGGTTCGCCTCTATTCCTCTCTGTCCCACCATAAAGCTGAGGAATTTTTCAGAGGCTATGCCGAAAGCACATTTCGTTGGGTTTAGCTTCATCTTATGTTAGCGTAGTATTTGGAACATCTCATGAAGATCAGATAGGTGGTCTTCGATTCTGACGCTCTTAACGAGCATATCATCAACATAAACTTCCATGCTTCGGCCGATCTGGTCGGTAAACATCTTATTCACAAGCCGCTGATAGGTAGCGCTCGCATTCTTGAGACAAAAGGCATGACTTTGTAGCAGTATAGCCCCATGTCGGTGATGAATGACGTCTTCTGCCAGTTTAGTGGGTGCATATATATATATATATATATATATATATATATATATATATATATATATATATATATCTGATTGTACCCATAATATACATCCATGAAGCTGAGGAGTGTGTATACAGCTGTGGTTTCCACAAGCTGGTCAATTCTAAGCGTAGGAAAACTATGCTTTGGGCACGCCTTATTCAGATCTGTGTAATCGACGCACATCCACCATTTCCCATTAGTCTTCTTTACTGAACAACATTCGCCACCTACTCCGGGTAGTTTGCTTCTTTAATTAAATCGGTTATAAGAAGCTTATCTACTTTGTCTTTGATCGCTACCTTCCTTTCTTGATTGAACACCCGTTGCCTTTGCTGCATGGGCCTGAAATTAAGATCCACCTTCAATCAATAGACAATCTCACCGAGGTTGATGCTAGGCATGTCTTCATGAGACCACACGAAGACATCTTGATGGTTGGCGAGAAATTCCGCGAACTGCATCTGAGTGCCCGAATCTAAAGCCGAGCTGATCTATACTCGCTTCGAGGAGTCCTTGACCAAAATCTGGATCGAAAACAAGTCCTCAGTAGGGAGCCTCTTCGGATATCATTGTCCCTCGAGTCCAAGAATGGTCTGCCTTCAGAATGGGGATGTTGAGTAGTCTTCAGAGTCATAATAGGGACGACGTGCTTCGCCGTTTTCTTCTTGAACACCATCTCATAGAACATGCGTGCCTCGTCCTGCCTGACCCTGACAACACCAACTCCAGTAGGATTGGGGAATTTAAAACAGAGGTAACATGGGGTGAGAATCACTTTGAGGTCGGTCATGGATGGTTGGCTTAAAATAACATTATAAGTCCGTTCGCTCGCCTTAAGTGTAAGGCTGCGATGTAGTAATAAATCTCGGTAAAACCGAGGTCGATCCACAGGTAATTGGAGAACAAGTTTCAAACTATTCTAGCAACTTAAGTTTGCAGTAAATAGGAGATTCAAGTGAGAATTTTGTATTAAAACAGTAACTTAATGAAAAACAGTAATTTAAGGTACTAAGGCATCCAAGGATCTACTTGTAGTAATCTCATGTCAATCCAATCAATCCAAGCATGATACACAACTAGATCTGAAGTCCTATCTCTCATCTAGTTGGAAAATAAAGCTTTGAAGCACATTCAATCCTATTCGAGTTGAACTTCCAAGTTTTAGTCCCATTCAACAATGTAGAATTCGAAATCATAGCCTTCAGAGTAACAGCCATGCCTATGGACTATGGCCTGCTCAAGGATTACTATAATTCGAATCTAAACAAGCACAACATGATAATCTCAGAGAATTGCAAGGAATCCATGTCCGGAGCACATGAACTCTCATAAAACATATAAAAATATCAACTTTAAGAACTAGAACATTCAATATCCAAACTTGAAAATAAAACTACTTGAATTAACTGAATCAAACATGAAATTGGCTACAAGCTTCACCTCTCAGCCTTAGCTGAGAGATTCTAGCCGAGCATTGTCATACTACAACTAGAACTCATAAAAGAAACTAGAAAACATAGAAAAACTGGAGTTTGGAGGGTTGCAGACGCTCCACGACGGCTTCTTTCCTCTCCCACGACATCCCTTAGCTTCTATGATGCCCTAGGAAGAGCCCCTAGGTGTCCTTTTATAGTGGGAAAGCTCTCTTGCGTCGGAAACGTCTAGAAATTGCGTAAGGTTATGCACCGCGTATGAATTTTTGGAGTCCAGAATTGGAAAGCTTGCTGTTTTCTCATGGCTGATCGGTCCAGACCGGTCGGACTGGGCTGGCCGACCGGTCACGACCGGTCGGACCAGTATGTCTTGAGTCCAGGGAGTGCAGATGGGGGGCCGACCTGCTGGCCGACCGGTCTTGACCGATCAGACCCATATGGCCCTTTGTCCAGTGTCCAGAAAAGGTGTGGCCCACCAGTCTTGATCAGTCTGGCTCCCTTGGCCGACCGGTCACGACCGGTTGGACTCTTGTTTTTCCACTTCTCTTTCTCTCTTTCTTCTTCTCTCTCTTCTACTTGATTTCTTCTTTCTTTGGTCCTTCTTCAATCTTCATTCAATGCATCTAAACACGTTCTTTTGGTCTCCATATGGGTGAAGTTCTCTCTCATTCCTACAATCATAAAACATGCATTAGATGTGCCTTTTAATCATGAAAACCATGCATATAATGTGATGTAATGGGCTATGCAATGTATAAATTAGAGGTTCAACACCTCCCCAACCAGCTTTTTGCTAGTCCTGAGTAAAACATGCGTGAAACAAGATCAAACCTCCAAACCCAACTCTCCTTCAGAGACTGTATTTCTATCCATTTCAAAACATGCAAGTATAAAATTTGGAAAAATTTGGTGATAGACGTTGAAACCTTAAACGCTCAAAACATAATAAGTGTCTATATGAAATTCCCACTGATTGATTGATAAATAGAAGAACTCAAACAAATTCAAGCTAGTGTGCATAGTGAAAGTTCATATCATGAGTTTTCGTGATTATCTTCTTCATAGATCAACTAAACCATGGATATCAAGCTGTATAGAGCAACAACAAGCCTATGACAGGAATTTGTCTTACCGTCCTTCCGACGGCTTTCACACTAGGTCCCATTTTCGGCTTTGGTTACGGGTAGACCATCCCTCGGTTGGTAATAGGTAGCCTTTTCGGAATTTTCCACCATTACTCCATCATTCCCAATTTCATCTTTCCTTTTCCTTTTTCTTTTTCATTAGATAGGATTTTTAGAAATCCGTATCTTTCGTTATTTTTCCATGGACAAGGATGGACAAAGTACCCCGGCTTGGTTCCTCCACACCTCAAATCTAAGTCTAGCTAACCCATAACTCACATAATCCTTTCAAACCATGAAAATCGTGTAATGTGAACTAGGTGTAAAAGTGTTCAAATGTTCTATCAACCATATAAATAGGGAAATTCACATATAAAACCAGTATATTAGGAGAAGTTCAAAGACTCACAACATCACACACTTCGTATCTCCGCTTCTTATACTCGTATCATCTCGAATGCATAGAAATAAGGTTCTCTAAAAGAGTTTTGAAATGTTAGAAAATTTGAAAAAATTTGTGCATATGAGGCTCGAAATGTTGCAACATGCTAGATGAGGAATCTCATCTCACCCCCAACCAAATCTTGCATTGTCCTCAATGTAAAAAGATATGTAATGAGCATGAACATGAGAGCAATGGTAAAATAAAAGGGAGTGAGAACAATAGTACCTGAGAGAGCGGTCATGGAAGTCTACAACCCAACAACTAAAGCTACTAAAACAGTAAAACTAAATAAAACTAAACTTAATCTACGGAAGGCAATAAAGATACCTAACCCGTCCTTTTTTTTAAAAAGATGATCTCCATCAGACTAAGAGATTGATTATCAGTAAAACATCAAAAAGGACAAAGTTGAGCTAGATCATCAAGTGGTGTATAAATTATTTAGAAGAACTATCCACCATCCTGCTTTGGAAATTACATTGGTGACATCAATCATTCTAACCCATTGAAAATCCAGCTGAAAAATTTCAACGGGTTCCTTAAGAAAATTGTCACATGTACTAGGAAAGGAGAATTGCCTTGCTTGGAAATCATAGAATATGGACCTCCTTTCCTTCTTGTCTGGGAAAAAATCATTCAAGTATGTCAAATATGGGTCATCCCAGAAGTGTTCTTTGGTTTGAACAAACCAAAGAGATGTGGAGACTTCAATCGCTTCATCCTCAAACATTGGGATGGTCTTCACATAATCATTTGTCTCTTGTGCTTCCTCAGTTGATTCTTCAATTTGACACTCTGTGGAAGGAAGCTTTTTAGGTGCATGAGGTCTCTCTCTCAAAGCATTTACTATGTCTTGAATCATGTGATCATCCTAATCTTCAAAATACGTTAAACACTCTTCGAGTGTATAAGAGACCTCAGGAGAGAAAGTTTTCAGATTTGGACCCTTTATGTCTTCCTCCTTCTCAGAATTTTGTGTAGGTTGGAGTGGGTCCTTAACCTCTACACTTTTAGAAATTATCCTCTCTGTAGGCAAGTCAAGCACCAATTCTTCCAAATCCTACATAACAAATTTGTGTAAATCAGAAATTGGTGACTTGCCAAATAAATTTTCAGAAATTGACACTTCCAAGGTCTTATTAAATTTAGAATTAGATTCATCCTTAGAATGTGTCAAACATATCACCAAGCTTTCAGGTAGATCATGTTGGAAAACCCCCCCATCTTTCATAGATTCTATCATGTTTACCTTATGGGGGCCATCATTGTCGTCCCAATCCTCAAAGGGATCAAAGCTAACAACATCTAGAGGATCAAAATTCTGCCTTAAAGCGAACTCCTCTTCCATGATTGAATCAATCATATCAACCTCGTGGACATCATCATCATCCCTACGCCTTTTGCCCAAGTGGAACACATTCACCTCCAACGTCATGTTCCCAAAGGACATTTGCATCACTCCATTCTGGCAATTTATGATTGCGTTTGATGTAGTAAGGAATGGGCGGCCTAGAATCACCGGTATTTGGATGCTAGCATCCATGACCGGTTGTGTGTCCAAGACAATGAAATCTACCGGGTAGTAGAATTTATCAACTTGGACTAGCACATCCTCAACTATCCCTCTCGGTACACGGATGGATCTATCAGTGAGTTGCAATGTGGTTTTGGTGGGTTTTAATTCACCAAGACCCAATTGCTCGTATACTGAGTATGGCATCAAATACACGCTTGCCCCCAAGTCTAGTAAGGCATGCTCAATCCGGTAGTCTTCAATGATACATGAAATTGTGGGACTACCAGGATCTTTGAATTTTGGGGGGGTCTTTTGAGTGAGAATGTCACTCACTTGCTCATTTAGGAAGGCCTTTTGCTGCACATTATATTTGTGTTTAGTTGTGCATAGGTCCTTTAGAAACTTGGCATAGGAGGGGACTTGTTTGATGGCATCAAACAAGGGAATGTTGATCTTGACTTGCCTAAAAATCTCTAGAATATCATGAGAGTTTGGGAGAGATTTTGGGGCAACCAATCTCGAAGGGAATGGTGCTACGGCTGGGCTTGAAAACACGTTCCGTTTCTTGTGGGGCTAAGTTAGATCCATCCTCATCCTTAGAATTTACCGAATCATTAGGCTTGTTGGCCTTCACCGGAATACATTTGTCAATTTGTTTACCACTTCTAAGAGTGGTGACAGATTTGGCTTGCTCCATATGTTGGTTAGAGGGATTAGGAATGCTCACTTCATGTACTTGCTTTGGATTGGGCTGAGGTTGGGCCGGAAAGGTCCCTTCCCTAGCATTCAAGTGTCCCTTAATCTCATCAACTGAGACTTCAAGCTCTTGGAACATTTGCTGATTTATTTGATTGATTTACGTTTGCCCTTGGATAAATGCTTTTAAGGTGTCCTTCATCGAGAATTAAGGTGGGGCCATATTTTGCATGGGTGGCCCTCCTTGAGAGTTGGTAGAATTGCCCGTGGGGGCATTCTTCCAACTAAAATTCGGGTGGTTCTTCCAAGTAGAATTGTACGAATTACCCACCGGTCCATTGAAAGGCCGTTGATAACCATATGTGGCATTGGCGTGTTCATGTAGCACTTCTTGAAACGTAGGAATTGTGGGACAATCTTGCGTAGCGTGTAAATTGGTAAAACAAATCCCACACGTGGTTTCAATGGCTTCACTGGACTTTGGCCTCAATCTTCCTTGTGAGGCTGGCTATCCTTGCATTCACATCGTCTTCCTCCTTGAGGATGTAGATCCTTCCTTTCTTTTTGTCTTGAGGAGGCTTGGGGTTATTGGATTTATTTGAGGTATCCCATGATTGGGCATTCTCGGCCAACATATCCAAATAACTCCAAGCTTCATCTGGATTTTTGCTCATGAACTCGCCATTGCACATAATCTCTACGAATTGGCGCATATTGGAACTTAATCCATCATTGAAGAAGTTTATAATTCGCCAACTTTTGTAGCCATGATGTGGGCAAGCAAGTAGGAGGTCCTTAAACCTTTCCCAACATTGGAAAAAAGATTAACCCTCTTTAACCTGAAAAATTCATTATGGCTCTTCGAAGGGTGTTCGTTTTATGAATCGGGAAGAACTTTTTCAAGAACTCCCGGGTTATCTCGTTCCATGACCCTATCGAGTGTGGTCTAAGAGAGTGACGCCAAGTCTTGGCTCTTTCTTTCAATGAGAAGGGAAATAGTTTGAGTTTTATGGCATCTTCAGAGACGTTGGTGTATTGCAAAGTAGCCACCACTTCTTCAAATTCCTTTAGGTGTAAATATGGGTTGTCAGAATCTAGCCCATGGAACTTTGGCATGAGTTGAATCACACCTCGGCTTTATATCAATGTTTCCCCTGGTTGGTGGTAAAACCACACAAGAGGGTGTAGTTACACGAGCCGGTTGTAGGTAGTCCCGTAGTGGTCTCATTGGAGGAACATTATGTACCTCATTATCTCCTACTCCCTCTTGATTTGCGTTTGTAGTTGGAGTAGGGGGGAGGATTCCTTAAAGGTGTTTGATCCATACTCCCCAAACTTTCACAATGTTCTTGGTAATTTCAGACTCGTCTATGGACTGACAATGGTCCAAATAGACCACCTTCGGATTGGAGACGATTGGAGTGGTCACGTTCTCAACGGGACATAAACCACTCAATTAAAAACTAAACTAGTCCTAAAATCTGAAATTGATATAAAAAAATTGAAAAATCTGCAAAAAGCTAAGTTAGAAGGATATTACGCGATGTGCTTGAACTAGAGAAGAAATCCTACAAAACAAACAATTTTGATTAGTTCTAAGAAATCAGAAAAAACCTATTTACTTTTACTTCTACAGCAACTAAAACAATGTGAAAATCGTTATCTAGAATCTCCAGCAACGGCGCCAAAAACTTGTTCGCTCGCTACAAGTGTAAGGCTGCGATGTAGTAATAAATCTTGGTAAGACCGAGGTCGATCTACAGGGAATTGGAGAACAAGTTTCAAACTATTCTAGCAACTCAAGTTTGCAGTAAATAGGAGATTCAAGTGAGAATTTTGTATTAAAACAGTAACTTAATGAAAAACAGTAATTTAAGGTACTAAGGCATTCAAGGATCTACTTGTAGTAATCTCATGTCAATTCAATCAATCCAAGCATGATACACAACTAGATCTGAAGTCCTATCTCTCATATAGTTGGAAAATAAAGCTTTGGAGCACATTCAATCCTATTCAAGTTGAACTTTCAAGTTCTAGTCCCATTCAACAATGTAGAATTCGAAATCATAGCCTTCCGAGTAACAGCCATGCCAATGGACTATGGCCTGCTCAAGGATTACTATAATTCGAATCTAAACAAGCACAACATGATAATCTTAGAGAATTGCAAGGAATCTATGTCCTGGAGCACATGCACTCTCATAAAACATATAAAAATATCAACCTTAAGAACTAGAACATTCAATATCCAAACTTGAAAATAGAACTACTTGAATTAACTGAATCAAACATGAAATTGGCTACAAGCTTCACCTCTCAGCCTTAGCTGAGAGATTCTAGCCGAGCATTGTCATACTACAACTAGAACTCATAAAAGAAACTAGAAAACATAGAAAAACTGGAGTTTGGAGGGTTGCAGACGCTCCACGACGGCTTCCTTCCTTTCCCACGACATCCCTTAGCTTTTATGATGCCCTAGGAAGAGCCCCTAGGTGTCCTTTTATAGTGGGAAAGCTCTCTTATGTCGGAAACGTCTATAAATTGCTTAAGGTTATAAACTGCGCAGGAATTTTTGGAGTCCAGAATTGGAAAGCTTGCTGTTTTCTCATGGCCGACCGGTCTGGACCGGTCAGACTGGGCTGGACGACTAATCACGACCGGTCGGACCCATATGGCCCTTTGTCTAGCGTCCAGAAAAGGTGTGGCCGACCGGTCTGGCTCCCTTGGCCGACCGGTCATGACCGGTCGGACTCTTGTTTTTCCACTTCTCTTTCTCTCTTTCTTCTTCTCTCTCTTCTACTTGATTTCTTCTTTCTTTGGTCCTCCTTCAATCTTCATTCAATACATCTAAACACGTTCTTTTGGTCTCCAATTGGGTGAAGTTCTCTCTCATTCCTACAATCACAAAACATGCATTAGATGGGCCTTTTAATCACGAAAACCATGCATATAATGTGATGTAATGGGCTATGCAATGTATAAATTGGAGGTTCAACAAAGTCAACTTGTGATCCACGACCAAGAAGTTCACCATCATTATGTTGGTCTTGTTGGGGGACTCACCGAAGACGATGAGAAGGTTAACACTTCCTTCTGGCTCGACAACTCCCCCCCCCTCCCTTGAATCCCACTAATGGAGTCTCGACTGGCTTGAGGAGGCTCCTCGGCAGATTCATGGCATCGTATGTTGGGGTGTACAAGATGTCGGTCGAACTCCCAGTATCAAGCATTATTCTGTGGGTTTTGTAATTTGAGATCCTCAATGTCACCATAATCCATCGTCATGAGGGAAATGGATTACCTTGGCATCCTCTCCAGAGAATGTAATGGTTTGGTGTTCCATTCTGGGTTGTTTACTGGGCCTCGATGATGAGAGTACCGACTGAGGAGGTTCTTGAGCTTTTTTGGTATAAGCCTTACGGGCGTTTTTGGAATCTCCATCCCCGTGAGGTTTGCCAAAGATGATGTGGATTTCTCCAGCAGGTTTGGACAACTCAGATTGCACTTTTGCCTGGCAGTCTTGCTGCTGCTGTGATCTCTCCTGCTGTGGTCTGTCCTGCCAACGAGGAGACCTGTCATGTCTCCTAGGGGATTGATCTTTCTGATAAGCATAAGAGTGAAGGTGGCCTTAACGGATCGGTGCTTCAATCTCGTATTTTAGGGCCATACAATCCCCATTGTTGTGCACGTGGTCCTGATAGAAATTGTAGTATTTGCGTTATCACTTTTGTCAGGATTCGTCCTCAACCTAGGTGGCCACTTCGTGTATTTCTGTTCTTTAATATGTATAAAGATCCTTTCTTTTCTAGTGTTGAGGGGGGTGTATGCCAAATACCGGCTCTCTAGGGGGGCCCCTTCTTGGTGATCGGTCATGCCGATCATCTCTTCACTTCTTCTTGTCAAAGGATGATGTATCCTCAGACTTCTTTTTTTTGTCTTGCCCTTGCCCCTTCCTCAGCATTAATATATTTTTGTGCCTTGGCCTGCAAATCGGCCTTCATTCTAGGGATGGATTTATCAAGGGCAAAGTAGAATTCCTTATTTCTGACCCCCGCCAAGAAGCGTGGTCAGCCCGACCTCGTAAGTATAACCTTCAGTTTGTACAGTCCCAGAAGTAAAACGAACCATGAAATCTTTTAAGGACTCATCTGGCTTTTGTTTTATTTTAGCTAGATGAGCTATTGGTTTCTTTATTTTCCTACTTTAGAGGAATTGAGACATAAATAACATGCATAATTTGGAAAAGGAGTTGATGGATCAAGGCTTTAAATTACTATACCAGGTTCGGGCGGCATCTTTGAGAGTGAGGGAGAATGCCCGACACATAATCACTGGAGTGGTGCCTTCCAGCTTCATATATGATCTTAAGGTCTCAATATGATCAATGGGGTCGCCCACCCTAGTATAATGAGGGATGTTACTGGGTACTTGGAACCACTCTGGTCGAGGCGCGTTCATGATCTCGTTGGTAAACGATGGTGCATTGTGTTGATAGTGATGCTCCATGGCGGCAAATCTTTCCTTTAGCTTTTGTAAATCTTGCTCCCATGCTTGTGTACGATGGGCACTGAAGATCTTAACAGCCTCCTTAATATCCCCACCCTAATTTTCATGCTAGCCTTGACGTCTAACATCAAGAGTGTATCACAAATCTCTAGCAGGGAGGTTAGTTACCACCGGTTGAGGTGGAGTTCGGGCAGGAGGTCTCACTTGACTTGTAATGGGTCGATCCTAGCTATCATGTGGAGGAAGATGAGCAAAATGCGAATATGCATGGGGCTGCGGGTGAGGGTTATGTGAGGGTAACTGTTGGTCACATGGCCCCAATTGAACTCCCACAAGTTGACTTTGTCCTTGATGAGGGGAGGAATGGGTAGAGTGTAAGGGGCACACCTATGGAAGAGGATCGGGAGGGAGCATTTGGGTAGGAAGGAGGAGGATATCAGGAGGAAAGGATGAAGTGAAAATGATCTATCCGTTCCCAGAGACGGTGCCAATCTGTTAATGTAAAAAATGGTCAACAGATGATGAAGACGAATGATGGATCTTCGTCGGATGATTTGCCTCTTGATGAAGGGTGTGGATCTAGGATCTGCACCCACAAAAATAAAGTGAGGGGTTGTCGGTCGTGCCGGCTAAGGACCCTCTGATGCTTAAGTTAATAAAGAGATATATCAATTCTCAATTCTTGTTCTTGACTGTATATGGAGTTGCATACCTTAAAGTCTCACGATAAGGTCCTTTTATATATGATAATGGCCTATGAGCTGTTCATGTTTTATGACAATATATTCGTTAGTTCCGTTTTAGGATATGTATCTGGACGATATCCCATCCGGGTAACATTTTCTGTGATTGGAAGAGATCCATGACAACACGTTTGAGATCTCACTTATCTTGGTGATCATAATTATCCTTATTTGATTGGTGATAAGATTTGGTCTGAGCAGGCTTAATGTACTCAGTATTCCACATCAGTTAGAGCTGCTCGAATAGTAGTCTAAGTTGCTTGGGCACCAAAATCGCTGAGGACGAAGGCTCGGCGTCAAGACCGCCGAGGACGAGGGCTCGGCATAAGTCGGATGCTCTTCTTCATCTGAACCAAGTAGTTATCCCAAGCATCTAAACCGAGGCTAGTTGCTCAGCAAACATCTGAGACGCGGCCAACTGCTTAACAAACATTTGAGTTGAGGCCTACTGCTCAGAAACATCCGAGCCAAAGCCTGTTGCTCAAAACTATTTTCATGCAGGATACTTGTCTTTGGCTATTCCCCTGCCACATGTCTCCTTGTGCCAGGTGTCTTCCCTTTTACCACATATAACATGAGTTGGCCTTAGTGAGCCACATCTGGTGGGCCACACGTCAACAGTTGCACGTCTTCCATGTAATGACCTTGGACAAGCTCAAATTCACCCATAACAACACCCAGAATCTTTTCGGCCCACGGGAAGATCCACCAGCTCCCACATCTCGTTCTTATAAAGAGAATCCCTCTTGTCTTGAATTACCGACTTCCACATTTTAGCATATACATCTTCAAGTGCCTCTTGAAAAGTAGACGGATCCCCCTCATCCGTAATAAGAGTGAATGTAGAGTTCGAGTCATCCCTATACCTTATCGGTGATCCGTGATTTCTAAGTAGATTTTTTCGCACAAGTGGCGACTTCACTTGATCCTGTACCTCTACCTGTATTTCAGTATTGGCCTGTGTCTCGTCTCTATTAATCTGGACGTCAGTAACCTCTAATTTTTTGGTTCCTTTGGCACATCCTTTTTGAATAAGGACCCCTCATCAAATCTAACATCACGTCTCAAAGTGATTTTTCATGTGACAAGGTCGTACAGTTTGTAACCTTTCACACCATCACTATAGCCCACAAAGATACATTTATTGGCCCTTTGTTCTAGCTTATCTCTCTCAATTGACGGTATATGAGAGTAAGCTTCATAACTAAAGACTCGTAGACTCGAGTAGTCAATCGAATGACCACTCCACACTTCTTCTGAAATCTTATAATCAATAGCCATAGAAGGTGACCGATTTATCAAGTAACAAGCTGTGTTAATGGCCTCAGTCCATAGCTCTTTACCCAACCTAGCATTACTTAACATGCACTTGGCTCTTTCTAAAAGAGTTTGATTCAAAACTTTCAACTTGTGTCGTGATTGATTTTCCACCATTGCCTTTCGGTGCTTAAAAGTAGAGCTGGACATCTAGTCGGACCGAGTCAAACTCTGACTAACTCGACTTAGTTCAGCTAGGAATTTGACCTGGGGTCGAACTCAGTTCGGCTTGGTCTTGAACTCAGACCGATCTGCTCGAACTCGGTTCGGTACAAAATCTAATTGGTCTGAACCAAGTCAAGTTGAGCCCAACCCAGATCAATAAATCCATAAAAAAACCAACTAAAAAAATTTAAAAGTACCTGATTTTGAGTTGAATCGGTGTTGTTGAATTGAATCGGGGTCACACGAGCTGAGTTAGGTAGTGTAGAATCAAATTGGATGGTCAGATACTGGACAGGGCTGCCGGATAAGGACATGACTGAGTGAGGGAGGGGTTTGAAGGAGAAGGAATGTCTTATGACTCGGCCGCCAGTCTGACAGAGTGGGGGAGGGGAGGTTTGGACACGGTTAGGGTTTAAAAGGGGTTAGGGTCGGGCATAGGCAGAGTGAAAAAAGAAAAATAATTAAATAATACTTTATTTTTTATTTATACTATACATACGAGCCGGACTGAGCCGGTTTGAGTCGAACTCGAGTTCGGGTCGAGTTACGAATCGAGTTCTGCCAGACTCGAACTCGACTCGTTTGTTTAGAATGACACCTGCCTAGCTCGACTTGGTTTGAACTCAGCAACAAGTCGAGTCAAACCGAGTTGAGTTGATTTAACCGAGTTGGCTTGGCTCGTGTCAAACTCTGCTTGAAAGTGGTGAAAACATCAGATTTATTTAAAAAAAAACCCATACCTTTCTACTATAGTCATCAATAAACGACACAAACCATGATGATCCCCCAACAGAAACAGTGGGCGACAGCCCCCCACACATCTGAATGGACATACTCTAGCACCCTTTTATAAACATGTTTTTTTTCTATTTTAAATGATAATTTAGACTATTTACCATACATACAATGTTTGCATATAATAAAGTCTATGCATTTAAAAAAATAGAATTAATGAACGATAAGAAAATACCTTCATGCCCCCTCAATCATGTAGCCTAAGAGTGCATGCCACATACGTGCATACATAAAATCTGCTACAATTGCTGCAGCTCCACCTGATGAAGTATTTTTAATCAACTTGTAAAGGTTTCCATGCCTCCGTCCTTTCATAATGACAAGAGCCCCCTTTGAAACCTTACAAAACCAATCAAAACTTGTGAACTTGCACCCATTACGTCGAGTGCACTAAGAGAAATCAAAATTTTCTTCAACTTGGGAATGTGCCTCACTTCCGTCAAGGGACGTTCGATCCCATCGAACATCTTGATGCGCATTGATCCAATCCCCACAACTTTACAGGAGTAGTTATCGCCTAGAAACACCGAACCACCCTCATATTCTCTATATGAGATAAAGACGCTTCGATCAGGGTACATGTGATGCGAAGCCCCGAAGTCCATAAGCCACTCATCCCTGAGAAACCCTGACTTGGACACCGTAAAGACCTCGCATACATCACTGTTGCCCTTAGATGATTTCTGCGGTATTGGCCTCTCTTAAAGATTCTCCCACCTTCTCTTTCTTATTTTTGAGATTCTTACAATCCCGTTTCATGTGCCCTATCATACCATAAGCCTAACACTTCAGCTTTCCCTTTCCCTTTCCCTTGGACTTGGATCTCGACTTAGATGATCCAGTATCCCGTTCAGAATTCCTCATCCTTGTAACCAGTGCACCTGGAGAAGATCCCACATCACTGCTCTTCTTTCTCATCGCCTTCGACTGAAGGGATAAGATGATAGTCTTAACGTTGATGGTCTTCCCTGTTTGCAGACAAGAAGTCTTTAAAAGACTCATACGAATCTGGAAGAGAATTCAACAGGATGCATGCCTGGTATGAAATTGCATTGGATTGTCTACCACGATACCCTATACTACACATGGAACCTTAGAGCGGAGCTACTAGAACTATCGGTAAGTCCTAAAGGGGGGGGAGATGATTAAGACCTTTTAAAATTCATGCCTTAATTAAAACTAATTAGCATTTAAACTTAATTAAAGCATTGACACTTAGGCTTACAAGCCAAGTGGATCCAATCACATAGACTACAAATGATCTAACTATAAAGCCACTAGTCTATCAAGTAAAAATACATTTTATGTGTGAATCTACCTATCAAGTGCATAACATACATTCAAATCAAGTATTCATATAATTAACAATTAAACTACCAATGCTAGAATAACAATGTGCTCAGATCAATTACAACATACAAGTATGTATAGTGGTTCGACTACTTGTCTACTCCACTCCCGGTTGCTGTACCTAACCCATGAGTACACTGGATTTCACTCTAGACTTCTTCGCATAGATGTTATTTAGTTTCGCCCATGTATCAGCCACCATCTTCTCCCTCATGATGTTATAGAGGGCATCATCCATCAGGCACAATTGAATAGATATCTTGGCATTTTTATCGAGTTTGTTCCAATCTTCTTCTGACATAGATTCCGGTCGCTTCCCAAGCATTTCTTTGAGCCCCTGCTGAACTAAAAGGCCTTCCATCTCCACCTTCCATAGTTTGAAATTGTTTTTGCTGAAATATTTCTCAACGTCGAACTTCATGTTGGATGCCATGATACTTGTCTTCAGATTCAGAACTTCTACCCAACGTACGCTCTGATACCACTTGTTAGGAATCTCGCAGAAGCATAGAGGAGAATCAAACAAGAAAACCACAAGACACAAGAAATCACACGTAGAAATGATCCAATTTCTACGTGGAAACACCCTTGTGGGAAAAAACCATGGCACAAAGCGATATCACTATGCAAAATCAGAAGTTACAATAGATGAACAACCTGAAAGCCAAGCCCTAAGAGAAAACCCAAGTTCTCTCTTACCAGAACTCTCTCTCCAAACCCTAATCACGTTAGAAATGTACTAGCATCCCCTAATTCCTGATTACACCCGCTTTTATAAGCTATAATAGAAAATAGAAACAATTAGCGCAAAACCGCGCAAACTAAGTAAACAACAACCGACACAGTCGGGTGCCTGATTCGACGTTGTCAGGCTCGAGACCAACTTCGGTTGCCCAACGACCAAGGGTTCGGTCGCCCAAACACCCCAAAAAATGTCCAGAGAATATTGCCATATATCCTGAAAAATATTGGTCACTCGAGCCTCAGAGTTCGGTCAATCTGCATAATTTGGGGCATTTTCGAATGCCTCAACCAATGCGGTCGGTTGCCCGAAACTCCCTGTGTCAAGAATAAAGGCTCCACCAACACTTATGCCTAAAGTAGCTTATTTTGATTTCTATTTTTTTTTTTTCTACCACCAAGGCATGTGATTAACTTTAAGAAAAAAAGATACTTATAATTGATCGTACAACAAACTTACTTATCTCAAATAAATTACTTATCTACTCCTGCTGTAAGTAGAAAAAGTAACTTAGATGGTGGTATCCAAACGGGCCCTAAATCTTAGATCGTACGCACGTAGACGTGCCAAAATGGCGCACGTGTGAAGAATTCCTGAACATACCCCATACAAAAACAATTAAAAGTCCACCCATCAGGTTGATCTCGCGTTCTCATCGGGTATGAATAGTTTTTGTGAACTTTGTTAAGCCTGCACGCATTTACAAGGCAGCTCTTATAGGTGCTCCCATATGTGCCAGCACGACACATAGCTACGAGATCCTGTCCATCCATCAGAACCATTATATAGATGCCCTGGCCCAGAATCGGTTCCATACTAATCAGGTGAGAATTTCAGGAAATAAATGTACGGCTGAAGAAAAGTTGGTTGAAGTTTTTTCAGCCGTCCACTTATTTTTAATATCAGGGCCTATCTGATGAGTGGACCAACCCGATCTTGATGGCCAGATCATCTTCAATATTGGACCACCTGTGCCGGATTGGATACTGTACCTGTCTGTCATCCATACTGGCATGCTTTAGGGCGTACAGACAGTATTTCTTGTCCGCACGTGTGGGCATAGCAAACTGCACGTGGGTCATACATTTTTATGAAGAAAAGTTTTGCTACTCTGGTAGTTTGATGGTTGATTCGCAGGCGCAAAGAAACTGTACACCCGATACATATTAAGTCAAACTAATTGTGACGGAAAGCTTAGAAGGATCATAAGCCATGAGTTACATTATTTTAATTGCGAACAATAAGATAGGTGGATTGGACGGTTGAAAAGAAAATTGGGAAGCATGTCTCTGTGAATCAGCGGTTAGGATAGTTCTACCATTATCATTTGTCTGAGAGGCTGAGGCTCTGACCGGTCCAACGTGAGGTATGGGTTTATCCACACCGTCCATCCAGTTTTCGATATCATTTTAGTATATAGACAAAAAAAAGAAAAAAAGAAAAAAGAAAAAGAAAAAAAGAGGCGTATCCAAGTCTTAAGTAGATCACACAGTGGGGATTAAACTTTCACCATTAAAAACTTACTGGGAGCTGCAAAAGTTTGGATCAAGATGGTATTTGTGTTTTTTTCCTTCATCCCGCTCCATGTGACCTTATGAACAGGTTCGATGGCAAATACATAGAGGTGGCAATGTATTGGTTTGGGTCGGGTCGTTTCCACCTCAAGCCTAACCCGACCCAAATTGAATTTGGGTTAGATTTTCCCAACCCTTACCCAACACAAATTAAACCGGGTTAGGTTGGGTTGACCCGCATTTTAATGATCAACTAACTAATTTGTAGATTAAAAGTAAAATCATATCTTATTTCAAGCTTCAATTTGAATCAAAATACTAAGAATTCCCAAGAAAGATTCACCTAATAGATGAATTTTACTAAATCAATTCACAGCTAAATTCAAATCTTAAGCTACTAATGCCTGCCCAACATTGCTCATGAATCTGACATGAATAGTCATGGATTAGACTTCACCTCAAACTGGACTTAGTGAGTTTTGTTGAGTCAACTTAGCACAAGTTACAATTGGTTTCAATTAGATTGAACTTCAAGGGCAAGAATATATAATCATGATCAATCCTAAATAGCTTAACTAAATCAGACATTCCTCGGATCATGAACAACTTCTATAAACTAATATGAACTAGGTATATAACCAGTTCAACTCGATTTACTACTCGGTAGCAAATCGGGTAGACCATAGATACAACAAAAAGATGAAATGGTTGATTATCATACCAATACCTCAGCAGTAAGAACTCTGTAAGTGTAAGTGTTAAGCATAAAATGAGAGTGCTAAGCATAATATAGTTGTCAAATTTCGTAGACAATAGTATAGTGCATGAGGTTTGTGAGCAAGCCAAGTTCTTTAAGAAGACAAGAGTCAACCTCAACAAAAATATCAAGATCAAGACTATCGACTCTACAACAGAAGTTGCGGCAAAGATTCAAAGATAAACCATATATGCCAAAGGTAATATTGACCATAGGGATGACCCTAGGTTAGGTAATTTCATATGACTTTTAAGTTAATCATTTCAATCTCTTTTAAAGTCATATTTCAAGAAAATTCGGCTAGCCTAACCCTATATTCGGTCAGGCCAAGAATCTTCGGCCAGCCTGAGAACTTCGGTCAAGTTTTCAGTAAGCGTAATTGGAAAATTCGGAAGATGTTCGGTCAGCTCGACCCTGTGTTCAGCCAGTCGAACAGACTTTGGTTAGCCCAAGAAAGTTCGGTTAAGTTTCCAGATTCGAAACTGTTTTCTGAACTCGGAACTCGGGTTAGCCCAACCCTGTCTTGGGTTAGCCGAAGTTTACTCGGGTCAGCCAAACTGACATTCGGGTCAGCTGAAGTTTGAACAAATTCTTATCCCGTGAAATCCGATAGTCGTTGGGATAAAACGGTTGAATCTCAGGTTAGCCGAAGGCAAACTTATGTCAGCTGAAGACCTAACTTTTTTGCTATAAATAGGATTTTCTTCTCCCTATTTTTCATCAAGAAAAAACTCAAAAATATTCTATATCTCTAGTGAAAAAAACCCTCCACTATAGTTTAGCTATCTGATCTTAATTCCTAGTTTATTTTATTAGCTATCTCAGTTCTCTTCTCATTTAATCTGATTGTGTAAAGAGAAGATCATTCTTATACTAGAGATAAGAGAACTGAAATTGTAGCTTTTAGGAAAACTTTTTTTAGAAATTCCTAGATCCATCTTGTCGGAACTATATTGGTTTATTTTCTTTAAAGATCGAATCGTTGCACCATTGAAGCTTCATCTCTACCAATCTTCATCATCTTGTACAAGAAGAATGGTAATATCTTTCCATACTTTGGGTTTTGTTTGAGATAGCCCGTGAAAATCTCAAATCAGGCTGTTAATGATTAACCTGTGAGAATCACTTAAGGTTAGTGATTAGCCTGTAAAAATCACTTGAGGTTTTGTTGTGATAAGCCTGTGAAAATCACAATCTTTGTATCAGGTTTTAAAGGTGAACTTGTGAAAACCTTTATATAGTGGAAAGCTAAAATCACAAGGAGTAGTAATTTTGGAAGTGGAGTAGGTGCAAGTTGTTTTAACACCAAACCACTATAACTCTCTGTGTTGTGGTGATTGTTTAATCTTTTATCTTCTTATGTACCTGATTGTTTATGAAACCTTAAATCGTGACATAAGGTTGTCCTACTTAATTTCTAAGTGAATGGTTGTCTTACGATTTAATTCAAAGTTTCAAATTGCTCTCTATTTACTTATTTGCTTTCAGATTGGTTAGTTGCATGTTTATTCTTGTTAATCTTGTGATTAATATTCTGATTTATTTTAAGATTGCAAGAGGTAGAATTGAATTGTGTTGTCTTATTCACCCCCCTCTAAGACATTTATAGCTCCATTTTTTTCAAGTGGTATCAAAACGGGTTTTCTCTTTTGTGAATTTTCAAAGAGTTACATCCGAAGCTGTAAGATGTCTAAATTTGAAAGCTTATCCATTTTCAGGCCACCTCCTTCTGACGGTACTAACTATTCTTATTGGAAAGCCATAATGAGGATATTTCTAAGATCCATGGATGAAAGTGTGTGGTAAGCCACATTAATAAATTGGAGTCCTCCAATTATTCAAGTAACAGATGATGATGGAATTAAATCTATAAGATGAGTAGCTTATAACCTATGGACTACTACTCAGAAAAATGAAAATAGTGCAAATGCTAAAGCATGAATGCTATAACTTGCGCTTTTTCACCTGATGAATTCAAAAGAATTATTTCATGTGAATAAACTAAGCATGCCTAGGATATACTCAAAATGACCCATGAGGAAACTAATATTGTAAAGAAGTCTAAAATTCAAATCCTTATAACCAAATTTGAGGAAATCTGTATAGATGAAAATAAAACATTTATGGACTTCTATACAAAATTAAATGATATAGTGACCTTTATATGGGGTCTTGGAGAGAGCATTCCAGAAAGTAAAATCTGTGCTAAAATTCTGAGATCTCTACCAGATCGATTCAATTCCGAAGTCACTGCTATTCAAGAATTGAGGGATTCTGATACAATGAAAGTTGAGGAACTAGTTGGATCCCTTCAGACATATGAATTGACTTTCAAAGGTCCTAAGAGTAAGTCCATTGCTCTCAAATCTTCAAAATCTGTTTTAAACAATGAAAATTCAGATAATGAAGAAGATGAGGATGATATGACATTGTTGGCTAAGAAGTTTTATAAGATTTTCAAAAACAAAAAGAAATTTGAGATTCAAAAACATTCGGGAAAGAAGAAAGGTAAATCAAGTTTTTAAAAAATCAAAACCAAGGATATGCAATGCTTCAACTGTTCAGGTTATGGGCACTTAGTGGCAAATTGTTCTAAAAAGGAAAAATCAAAGAAGAAAGGAATGGTCAGCAACTTGTAATGATTCGTCAGAATCTGAATCTGATTTAGACTCCGATGAATCAGATTAGGAAGAACCAAAAGTTCAGAATGCATTTATGACCATTGCCAAGATTTCTCCTTTTGAAGACAATGATAACTCTGGATATGAAACATCCAGAAGTGAATCTGAGAATGAAGAAGATCTTTAAGAAGCTTACAGTGCCCTGTACAAGGAAAGTTGTAAGATTGCATCCAAACTTAAAGTTAAAAAAAAAGGTATGATGAATTGAAATTTGAACTTGACAAATGTATTTTCAAAAAATCACATTTTTCTGACTGCTTTGAAAAATGTAAACTAGATTTGAAAATAAAAAATAAAGATTTTGAAAAACTTCAAACTGATTTTAATTCTCTAAAATCTGAATTGCTCATTTTTAAGAAGTCGAAGAAATCTGAAAAATCCAAAGATATAGTAGAAAAAATTCTTCACTTTTCCAGACCTTACAGTGATAGATCAGGTCTTGGCTACAACAAGTTTAATCAAAAGCCAAAGACATCACCTCCATCTATGTAAAAGGTGAATCTTCACATTTCAAGAATGAAATTCAGAAAGAATTTAAAAAGTCTATTTTCAAAAGTCCAAAGCCTTTTCAAAAGACTTTGAAAATCTTAGCCAACAACAAAGGTGATTCTTCTTTACTTATTCTGAGAATCATAGACTTACTCAAAGAACTCTTGGTACGAAGTAGAAGAAAAGGAAGACAAATGTCTCATTCTCCTCAAGAAAAGATCCACCTAAGTCCAAAACCATTATGAAGTGGGTTCCTAAAAACAAATGTTTGGTGATCCACACTGCTTTTAAAGCCAGTAGTCATTCAAAATAGTATTTGGATAGTGGTTGTTTAAGACATATGACAGGTGATAAAGGTATATTATCAAACATCAATGAGATTGATGGAGGCACTGTCACTTTCGGAGATGGTAGCCATTGTAAAATCATTGGCCAAGGTAATGTTCAACTCCCTAATCTTCCTTTGTTTAAAAATGTTTTATATATTGATGGATTAAAGTATAACTTGCTTAGTATTTCACAAATCTACGACAATAATTATAGTGTAAAATTTTCTGATCGCGGATGTGAAATTTTAAATAAAACAGGAGATGTAATTTTACATGGTCGTAGGACCTTTGAAAATTGCTACATTATTGATCAAAGTTGCTCAAAGAATTATTCATGTTACATGGCCCAACTTGATGAATCTGAACTTTGGCATCAACGACTTGGACATGTGAACTTCAGAGACTTATATAAATTGAGTAAAAGGGATCACTTACGTGATTAACCCAAACTAAGAAAGAAACAAAACAAAGTATGTGGCTCATGTCAAGTTAGCAAACAAATAAAAAGTTGCCATAAGAAAATAAACTCTCTAGCCACATCTAGACCCCTTGAACTTCTCCACATAGATTTAGTTGGACCAAATCGAAAGGAGAGTAAGGGTGGTAAAAGGTACTTCTTAGTTATAGTTGATGATTTTACTCGATTCTCTTGGGTAGCTTTTATGAGAGAAAAGTCTGAAACATTTGATGAAGCCAAAAAGATCATCAAATAAATTTAGATTGGAAAATAATTATGTATCACTAGAATCAGAAGTGATTATGGAACTGAATTTGAAAATAGTAATTTTCAGAAGTACTGTGAAGATCATGATATTTTACATGAGTTTTCAGCTCCAAAAACACCTCAGTAAAATAGAGTTGCTGAGAGAAAGAATAGAATTCTACAAGAAATGGCAAATGTTTTGCTAAATAGTAAAAATTTACTAAAGAGTTTTTGGGCTGAAGTTGTGAATATTGCTTGTTATATTACTAATCGTGTGTATGTTAGAGCAGGTAAGAATAAGACACCGTATGAAATATGGTTTGATAAGAAATCATCGGTGAAACATTTTCGAATATTCGGAAGCTTGTTACATTTTACGTGACTGGAAAAATGTTGAAAAGTTTGATATTAAAAGTAATGAATACATTTTTCTAGGGTATGCTATAAACAGTCATGCATATCGAGTTCTAAATAAAAGAACTGGAGTGATTCCAGAATCCATAAATGTGGTCATTAACGACCAAGATCAAAACTCCCGCTCTTTTAAGGATGATGATGATATAGAAATATCACCATCTAATCCAAATGAAGTTGAACTCTAATCAGTAAGAGACCATTCATAAACTCAAATTTTGGGTGATCCACTTACTAGTGTACGAACTCGGAGTCAGATAGAAGAGATTTGTAATCAAGTATGCTTTACTTTATAAATAGAAGCATCCAACGTAAATGAAGCACTAGCTGGTGAAAATTGGATGTTAGCCATGCAAGATGAGCTGAATCAATTTGTTTGAAATGATGTATGATATCTTGCTTCTCGTCCATCTGATAAGAATGTAGTTGGAACTAAGTGAATTTTCAAAACAAATCAGATGAACTTGAAAATATTACTAGGAACAAGGCTCGATTGGTTGCACAAGGGTACACTCAAATTAAAGGCATAGATTATGATAAAACCTTTGCACCAGTTGCTCGCCTTGAATCCATAAGACTATTCATATCCATTACTTGTTTTAAATGTTTTAAAATTTATCAAATAGATGTGAAAAGTTCTTTTTCTTAATGGTCATTTACATGAGGAAGTGTATGTAGAACAACCTAAAGGATTTGAAGATCCAAAACTTCCAAATCATGTATTTCGACTTAAGAAAGCTTTTTATGGTCTAAAACTGGCACCAAGAGCATGGTATGATAAATTGACCCAATTTTTGATTAACCATGATTTTCAAATGGGTAGTGTTGATAAAACCCTATCTATCAAACATTCAAATAATGATATTTTGATTATACAAATATATGTAGATGATATTATATATGGATCGACTTCTACTAATCTGTCTTTTAAGTTTGCAGAACTAATGAAGTCTGAATTTGAAATGAGTATGGTTGGTGAACTAGCCTACTTTCTTGGATTTCAAGTCAGACAGTTGAAAGAATATATCTTTCTATCTTAAAAGTATGCTTAAAGCTTAGTTAAGAAATTTAGTTTAGATAATGATAGAAATTATGATTCTCTAATGAGCACTACACTCCGATTATCAAAAGATGAACTTGGTAAGAGTGTAGATTCTCACTTATATAGAAGTATGATTGGTAGCTTACTGTACTTAATTGCTAGTAGACCTGATATTGCATTCAGTGTAAGTGTGTGTGTGCTAGATATCAATATGATCTTAAAGAATCACATTTAACTGCTGTGAAACGCATACTTCGATATGTTGCTAATTCAACTAATCTTGGACTATGGTATTCATGTGACACTTCATCTCAATTAGCAATATATTCTGATGCTGATTGGGCTGGTAATGTTGATGACAGGAAATCAACAAGTGGTGCATTTTTTTATATTGGTAATTGTCTTGTCTCGTGGATGAGTAAGAAACAAAACTTAGTTTCCTTATCAACTGCAGAAGCTGAATACATCGCTACAAGAAGTGTATGTACACAACTTATGTGGATGAAAAGAATGCTAGCTAATTATGGGATAACACAGGATACTATGTATCTGTATTGTGATAACACTAGTGTAATTAATATATCCAAAAATCCCATTCAACATTCTCGGACAAAACACATTGACATTCGATATCATTATATCCGAGAATTGGTTGAAGAAAAGTCAGTTAGGATGGAATATATTCAAATTGAAAATCAATTAGCAAACATTCTTACTAAGTCACTTGATAATACAAGATTTTGAAAATTAAGAAATGATATTGGTTTGTGCTCTTTGTAATTTTCTTAAAATATTATTTCATCCATTTTTTAAAAAAAATTATTTTTTGGCCAACCAGTTTATGACCGAACTATTCGGTCAGCCGAACAGTCTGTTCGATCAGCCGAACAGCACGATCATTTTGATTTAAAGAGCTTGAAACCCTCTTTTTGTTTCATTCTTCTTCTTCTTCTTCGGTCGGCCAGTGCTCCTCTTCAGTTACCCATCTTATATTTATGCAAGTAAGTGTTGTGAGTTAATTTTTATCATTAATCTTTCTTGATTTCATCATCAACTCCTTTCTTCTTTTAATCTTATCTTTGTGGTTTGAAACCCTTGTTTTTTGGGTTTTCTTGTTGGAGTGTTTGTCTTACAACATTTCTTCAATCTATTGTCATGGAACGCCGTTCTAAACGGGCTGTTAGTAAATCTTATCCTGGCTATTCCTCTCCTTCCATTCTAAGAGAGATTTTGACAATTCCACCACCAGAAGATGATCCCGACTATGTCCGTGATTTCCGATCTAGAGATATTATTGTAGAATGGCTTGTTAATCTCAATCATATTGCTAAATATAGGTTGCATGACCTTCTTTCTGAAGTCGGTTGGGAAAAGATTCTCCAATGGGGAGAAAATGCTTACTGATCTATAATCCAAGGGATGTATTCCTCTATCTCGGAATTCTCTTTAGGTGATGACTTCTATTTTAAGATTAAATTTGTAGAGAAAATGGTGACATTCATACCCTCTACCATTGTGTCATTAATGAAAATTGACTTGGCAGAAGATGGAATCCCAATTCCTCCGTTATTTGAAAAGATGGCCCAATCTGAGAAAAAAATGTTTCTCGAGTTTTGTGTGGATTTGATGCGGATTGGAGATCGGGAAATGCTCTTCCTCTTGGAAAACTATTTCCTAAGTTTTGAGTTCTTCATCGTATCTTCACTTCCAATGTCTATCCTAGAACTGAAAATAGAACAGATCTTACTCCCTGAAGCGGGTAGAGATACTTGGAGATATGCCTAATGTCTTAAAGGGCCGGGGGGGGAGGGAGGTGAATAGGACTTTTTAAACTTTCTTGCTAATTTAAAAACTCAATCACATTCACACTTCAATTAAACAATTAAGTACTAGCAAGTGAAGATAATTGATCACACACTATCTATCTTGATTGATAACTTATACTAAGAGAAATATTTGATCAAACAGTTGATATGCATGCTTGTACTAATCATTCAAATATGACATATGGACATTTTTTCAATCAATAGATGAGCATTCCGATAAGCATTAATAAACAAGACACAGTAATGGACAAAATGCATTCACCACGTTGCGCACGATGCATAGTGGTTCGATGAAGAGTCTACTCCACTCCCGGTTCAAATGCTTAACTCCTTTGAGCACACTGACATTCACTATCGGAGGTTTTAAATAAGGTTCACCTCTCAACCTTTACAACCTATACGAGGACTAATCCTACACAAGGACAATACACCTATTCTCCTATGTCGGAGGCCTACGCAAGGACTTCCATTTCCTACACAAGAACACACATGTCCTACTCAAGGACAACTCCGAGATTGGGTCACAATCTTTAGATCCCAATCTCAACAAGAAGGGGGAATCAAATAGTGGACTCTATAAGCTTAACCACTTACAAGAGATGAGCCCTGATTCAGCGTCATTGTTTAAAGAAGCTTCGTCTTGCATGAACGGTTTCTTCTTTAGCTCCCTCGATCAGCAACCTTGCATTAAATGCTGGCTTGTAGCTTCCAAGGTGAGGGATTAAGGTTTGGAGAACCTTCCATAGGATAGGGCTTTTATAAAAAGGATGGGTTCTACCTAAACCATCATTAATGGCATTGATGACAATGGTATAACTATTTGAAGTAGGTCAATAAGCTATTAAAGAGGGGTTGAGTTCATGATTCAATCCAAGCTTTGAATGCTATTCAATGTTGGTCAAATCAACATGGATTGAAGTATGAACTTAACAAATCTGAGGGAATAGGAGAGAAATATCAAGTGGGAGAAGCCCAACCAAACCCTAGATGATGCTCAAGGTGGTTTCTCTAAGATCTAAGCAAGGTGGCTATATAGAGTGTTTATAACGGATAGAAAACGATCTCTCGATAGTATCGGATAGAAAAATCAGCTCATTTTTTATTTTGTTGAAATATGTTGTCCGATTGATCGAACATGGTTCCGATTGATCGGAGACAGAGTCCGATTGATCGAAAATGTGTCCATTTAGTTGTTGGAATTTGCTGGACAATTTTTCGATTGATCGGACGTTCTTCGGATTAATCGGAGACACCTTGTCCTATTAATCGGACTCATCTCCGATTGATCCGAATATTGTCCAGAGTATGTTGAAATTTTGCTGGACGTTTGTCCGATTGATCAGGCATATCTTCTTATCGATCAAGCATCAATCGGCACTTCTTGCGACGGATCGGGAACTTATTGGAAGTGGCAGTTAGGCTATATGACCTGTTTTTCATCAACTGCTCGCACAACCAACTCCATGACTGATCAACATGGAAGGGGGACTATATCATGGGCTACTAGGATGTTCCTAAGTGGGTGTGGCCATCTATAGAAGAAGGTTTTGGGATAAATGGTTTAGGGAATAGGATTGAAGCCGGTCTGAAATGACGATCTTCTGAATAACATTTGCTGGAGATGTCCCAAGTCTTTAATCGTCAGCAGCAAGTGATTTTACAGACTTGACGACATATTAAACACGGTAATTGACAAATCTTGCATTAACACTCCCTTCATATTACGTGTTTTGCATGCTATTGCTATTGGAATTTGTATTTGTCTTCTTACATTTATCTATTTCTACATTATTCACTATCACATGTAGCCTAAGCATGAAAATTTTCCTTTCAGTTATCTTATCACTTCTCTTGCCCTAAATCTACGTGTTCAAATTTCAACCGTTGAGGCACCGGAGTCCGAACTTTCTTTCAATAATTCTAATTTGAATATGATGACTTTGGAGCCTCCGTCAGAACAACGTGGTGTCTCTCAAGAGTATGAGCATGATGAAGAAGGCGCTGAAGGCGATGTGAATATGGATGATTTTTTTGATGAGGTTGAAGTTGAAGATGAAGATGACCCTAATTACAATCCTTCTGATTATAATTCTCAAATTTTTTCCTTAGAACAGAGGATGTATTCTTTGCGTGTCTCTCAGGAAACTCTCGTTGCAACTTAAAAACTTAGTATGAAATATATGAAAAAATATTTTCATCGTATGAGCAAGAGTCTGAAACGCATTGATCCTGAGATACCATTACCTTCCTCTTCATTTGGGTCAGAATGATTATCTTTTGATATATATATTTTGAATGAATGTTTATAGGTACTTTTCTAGTAGACTTAGCATGTTAGACTTTGATTCAGTATGTTACTATATTTTTGGACTCATTATATCTGAACTTATTCCTTTGTCAACTTGTGACAAAGAGGGGGAGAGATGTTGTGAATGCTATGAAATGCTATGAATGAATATGAATGTGTTTGCTGAGCAATTTTTTTTTTCTAAGCATATGTGCAGGGGGAGCAGCATACTTCTAGGGGGAGCATCAAGACCAGTTCTTTTTTAGTAATGTCTATTGAGAATTTCTTTTTATGGATGTTGAGATTCCCCTGTAATGTAATATGTTAAGTTTTGTCATGAAATTAACAAAGGGGGAGATTGTAAGTGCTAAGCACAAAATGAGAGTGCCAAGAACAGTATAGTTGTCAAGTTTCGTAGACAATAGTATAGTGAATGAGGTTGTGTGAGTAAGCCAAGTTCTTTGAGAAGAAAATAGTCAACCTCAACAAACATATCAAGATCAAGACTATCGACTCTACAACAGAAGTTGTGGCAAAGGTTCAAAGATAAACCATATATGCCAAAGATAATATTGACCATAGGGATGACCTTATGTTAGGTGATTTCATATGACTTTTAAGTTAATCACTCCAATCTCTTTTAAAGTCATATTTCAAGGAAATTCGACTAGCTTAACCCTATATTCGGTAAGCCCAAGAATCTTCGGCTAGCTTAGGAACTTCGGTCAAGTTTCCAACAAGTTAATTGGTAAATTCAGAAGATGTTCAGTCTGCCCGACCTTGTGTTCGGCCAGCCCAAGATTGTTCGGTCAAGTTTTCAGATTTAAAATTATTTTCTGGACCCGAAACTCGGGTCTGCCCGACCCTATTTGAACCGACACTCGGGTCAGCCGAACTTTGAATAAATTTTTATCCTGCGAAATTCGATAGCCGTTGGGATAAAACGGTTGAATCTTAGGTCAGCTGAAAGCGAACTTAGGTCAGCCGAAGACTTAACTTTTTTGCTATAAATACGATTTTCTTCTCCCTATTTTTCATCAAGAAAAAGCATAAAACTACTCTATCTCTCTGGTGAAAGAACCGTCCATTATAGTCTAGCTATCTAATCTTAATTCCTAGTTTATTTTATTGCTATCTCAGTTCTCTTCTCATTTAATCTGATTGTGTAAAGAGAAGATCATTCTCATACTAGAGATAAGAGAACTGAAATTACAGCTTTTAGGGAAACTCTTTTTAAAAATTCCTAGATCCATCTTGTTCGAGTTATATTGGTTTATTTTTTTCAAAGATCGGATTGCTGCACCATTGAAGCTTCATCTCTGCTAAGCTTCATCATCTTCTACAAGAAGAACGGTAATATCTTTCCATACTTTGAGTTTTGTTTGAGATAGCCCGTGAAAATCTCAAATCAGGTTGTTAATGATTAGCTTGTGAAAATCACTTAAGGTTAGTGATTTGCCTGTAAAAATCATTTGAAGTTTTGTTGTGATAAACTTGTGAAAATCACAATCTCTGTATCAGGTTTTAAAGGTGACCTATGAAAACCTTTATATAGTGAAAAGCCAAAATTACAAGGAGTAGTAATTTTGGGAGTGGAATAGGTACAAGTTGTTTTTAGCACTGAACCACTATAACTCTTTGTGTTGTGGTGATTGTTTAATCTTTTATCTTCTTATGTACCTGATTGTTTATGAAACCTTAAATCATGACATAAGGTTGTCGTACTTAATTTCTAAGTGAAAGGTTATCCTACGATTTAATCCAAAGTTTTAAATTTATCTCTATTTGCTTATTTGCTTTCAGATTGATAGTTGCATATTTATTCTTGTTAATCTTGTGATTAATACTCTGATTTATTTTAAGATTGCAAGAGGCAGAATTGAATTGTGTTGTCCTATTCCCCCCCCCCCCCCCCCCCCAAGGACATTTATAGCTTTGTCTTTTTCAGTAAGTGCTAAAGTACAAAATGTGAGTGCTAAGCACAGTATAGTTGTCAAATTTCGTAGACAATAGTATAGTACATGAGGTTGTGTGAGCGAGCCAAGTTATTCGAGAAGACGAGAGTCAACCTCAAGAAACATATCTAGATCAAGACCATCGACTCTACAACAGAAGTTGCGGCAAAGCTTCAAAGATAAACCATATATGCCAAAGGCAATATTGACCATAGAAATGACCCTAAGTTAGGTGAATTCATATGACTTTTAAGTTAATCACTCAAATCTCTTTTAAAGTCATAGTTCAAGGAAATTTGGCTAGCCTAACCTTGTATTCGATCAACCCAAGAATCTTCGGCCAGCTTAGGAACTTCGGTCAAGTTTCCAACAAGCGTAATTGATAATTCAGAAGATGTTTGGTCAGCTCGACCCTATGTTTAGCCAGCAGAATAGTCTTCGGTTAGCCCAAGAATGTTTGGTCAAGTTTTCAGATTTGAAACTGGTTTCTGGACCCGAAACTCGGGTTAGTCGAAGTACACTAGGATCAGCCGAACTGACACTTGGGTCAGTTGAAGTTTGAACAAATTTTTATTCCACAAAATTTGATAGCCATTGAGATAAAATGGTTGAATCTTAGGTCAATCGAAGATAAATTTAGGTCAGTCGAAGACCTAACTTTTTAGCTATAAATAGGGCTTTCTTCTCTCTATTTTCATCAAGAAAAAGGCATGAAAATATTATCTCTTTGGTGAAAAAGCCCTCCATTATAGTCTAGCTATTTGATCTTAATTCCTAGTTTATTCTATAACTATCTCGGTTATCTTCTCCTTTAAACTGATTGTATAAAGAGAAGATCATTCTCATACTTGAGATATGAGAACTGAAATTGTAACTTTTAGGAAAACCTTTTTAGAAATCCATAAATCCATTTTTAAGCTATATTGGTTTATCTTCTTCAAAGATCGAATCGCTGCACCATTGAAGCTTCATCTCTGCTAAGCTTCATCATCTTCTAGAGGAAGAACGTTAATATCTTTCCATTTTATACTTTGGGTTTTGTTTAAGATAGCCCGTGAAAATCTCAAATTAGGTTGCTAGTGATTAGCCTGTGAAAATCACTTGAGGTTTTGTTGTGATAAGTCCATGAAAATCACAATATCTGTATCAAGTTTTAAAGGTGAACTTCTGAAAACCTTTATATAGTGAAAAGTCAAAACTACAAGGAGTAGTAATTTTGGGAGTGGAGTAGGTGCAAGTTGTTTAAGCACCGAACAACTATAACTCTTTGTGTTAGGGTGATTGTTTGATCTTTTATCTTCGTATGTGCCTGATTATTTATGAAACCTTAAATCGTGATATATGGTTGTCCTACTTGGGTTTCTAAGTGATATAAGGTTGTCCTACTTAGTTTACTAAGTGGAAGGTTGTACTACTTAGTTTCTGAGCGTAAGGTTGTCCTACGATTTAGTCCAAGGTTTCAAATTGCTCTCTATTTGCTTATTTTCTTTTAGATTGGTTAGTTGCATATTTATTCTTGCTAATCTTGTGATTAATTCTCTAATTTATTTTAAGATTGCAAGAAGTTGAATTGAATTGAGTTGTCCTATTCACCCTCCCTCTAGCACATTTATAGCTTCGTCTTTTTCAAACTCTATGAATGCAACCCAGTAATGACCACAGCAATAGCAACAACACCGTCAAAGATGAAGACCTGACCTCCAATGGTGGAACACCAACCGTCGCTTTTCCTTCAATTCGGCAGCTATGGATAGAGTAGAATCATTTCGAGGTGCTTAGGAAACTCTAAGATTTTAGCTCCAACCCCTTTTAACGGACATGTTTATATGGTTAGCATGAGATTTAGGGTTTCTGAATGCAAGAATGGAAAAAAAAACGGAAGAAAAATCTTATTTACATGATGGCATTCTCAATCCTAATATGGGTGAACATCAATGAACGACTAGAATAACTTGCAACTAAGGATTAAGAATGACTTAGATTTGCTCGAATGTATTGTCACTGAATGAGGTTAATAGGAAAAGAAACGGAGGTGAGAGAAAAAGAAAATGGAATATTTTCATTTTTGGACCCACCACGCGTATAATGCAACTTATATGTGAAATAATGGTTACACACATGAGCATTCATACCCGATATCAATTGGGTTCTAGTTAAAAATGATGCTAGAATTTGATAGACGGTTTGGATTGAGCCAAGGTGGGCCACATTGGTCTCAATGGTAAGGTTTTTAAGGGTCTGGAAACACTAAAATTAGTTACCTATTGTCATCTTTGGCTTCTATGTATACCATATAACAATACCTTCAATAAAACACATGGAGTTTGCTAGACTCCCATGTCTGAACTATATGAACGGATTGGATCAACTAGACTGTTGTTTGAAAGTGGGCTGCACGATCTTGAAAACGTGTTGAGCCCTAAATTATGCATCTTCTAACCCCAATTCATAGCAGAATTGCATAGTTTAAGTTATTAAAGTTAAGGACTTATGCTTATTTTTGTGTTTGTAGATAGAAGAGAGAGATGTCATGGATTTAATGCTAATTTGAAGGATTTAGAATGATTAGGAGCCTAAGCTTTGATGAGCTAAAGAAGTGGAGAAAAAGACTTGAAGGAATCAAGTCGAAGACCTGAAATGGTTAGAAAAACCAAAGTGCAGAGCTATAGGCCAGAAAAGTAAAGTGTAGAAAATGTAGTAAATAGCCTTGCTGTTACACCTCTAGCCGGCCGGTGGCTAGATCCGGCCGGCCGGCAGACAGGTTGGCCCTTGCGCCAAATAGGCTGAATTTTCAGCTTTTTTTCAACAAAACTTGCTGGACTGTTTTTACCAGGTCCGGTCGGTCGGCCGACAGGTCGGATGGTGTCCAGATGGCCCTGTTTTTGCTGTGCAAGCACCGAATGGCCTGCCAGGGGGGTTCAGCCTGCCGGCTAGTGTCTAAACTATGTAAGGACTTTGCCAAATCCAAAACTTTCCTACTTGGTGCGGGATTTCTCCTATAAGAGGACACCTCCACTCTCTTTCTAAGTCATTTAGGAACGTGGGGAGCAAAGAAATCAAGACCTAGGAGGCTTCCTAGCCTCTTACAACTAGTTCTTCTTTCTTTTCTTAGTTTTATTTCTAGTTTAATAATTCTTTCTTCTAGTTAACCTCTTAGCTAGAGCTAAGAGGTGAAGTTTGTAGTTGGTTTCAATACTTTAATTCGTTTATGCAAGTACCATTTTCTTAATTTTGGATTTTGAACTTCTAGTTTGAATAAAATTAGATTTTTAAATGAATTATGAGATTTTGTGTACTCGGACATGAGTTCCTTGTAATTCTCTGAGATTGCCATGATGGATTTGTTTGGATTTGAATTGTAGTAAACCTGGAGCATGCCATAGTATCTTGGCAAGGCTGTTACTTCGAAGGCTACAAGTTCAAGTTCCATGTGTTTTATTAGAACTAGAAATCTGATTTCTAGATTTAAGTTGGAGTGTTTGTGCTTCAATGTTATATCCTCCAATTAGATGAGTGATAGGACTTTGATTCTAATTGTGTTGTGCTTGGATGAATGGATTGGTATTGAACTACTACAAGTGGATTCTTGATGCTCTAGTTCTTCTCAATTCTCAGATTTTATCTACTTAGTTTATTTTTTTACTTAATTCTTAAAAACTGAATTTCTTAACTTCTAGATTCAAGTTAGTAGAATAGTTTGAATTCGTTTAACTCTTTCCCTATGGATCGACCTCGGTCTTACCGAGTTATTACTACATCGCAAGCCTTGCACTTGAGGTGAGCGAACAAGTTTTTGGTGCCGCTGCCGTGGAAAAAGTTTAAACGGTTCTAATTGTTCTAGTAGCTATTTGAGTAGTCTTAGTTAAGTAGGATTTTCAGTTTTTCTAGAAGTAGATTTTTTTATTTTTTTATAGATTGCTTACAAATTTTGTTTTTGATTTTGTAGGATATTGTTGCTGACATAGTTCTCACCTATTGGGTAACATCTCCCTATCTCCCTTCTTCTTATTTGTTTTCTTAGGATATGTTAGGTTTCGACCCCTTTTGATTTCATCATGCATGATTGGATGAATGGTGTGTACAAGTACCTTTTGGAGGATGAGACATCGGATTGTGGGACCCAAACTCATTATGATTGCAATCCCTCCAAGTATGAATATTTTTCTAAGATTCAACCAACCTCCGCTACCCCCCAATGTAGAACATTGCATGATTACTGTTATACATATGAGGAGACACGATGTAAGACGATGAGGGAGTACTAGAACGAATCAAAATTGAATAATGATCAACCCGAGAAACCATTATGTGATTACTAGGATTGAAAATAACATGAGTGTTCCACATAGTATGGTAGGAGGTATGCAACAACATAAGGAATGGGTGAATAGTGGCCAACCGGTTAAGACAATGTGTGATCACTTGTATGGATATGCCTATTAACCATCACATAACTCTTCATCCTACAATGCGTACGGTCTTAATTAGGGAAGCCACCATTCTTCTAGTTCAAGGGAAGAAAAAATCATGGTTATCAATAATCACCTTAAAACGTCTTCCTCATATGACATTTATATACAAATCCTTGAGGACTTAGAGAAAGAATGTGAGTACGAGTAATCAAATCAAGCTTACTCGTCATCTTGTGTAGACGTTGAGCCCGAAATTGGGGGCATCGAATCAATTACCTCTAATGAGTTGGATGAGACTATCTAAATCCTACATTCTTCAGATATAACGAATAAACTTTTAGAGGAGACCGATGTCGATGATCCCAATGTCATCATTAATTATGGTGAGTCCACAATCTCTTTTGGATGCCTTGAACTTAATGATGAAGAGATTTCAATGACGGTTGACGAATCTGGGGAATCCATAAAATCTGAAAGTGATAGTGGTATTACTTACAATGAGGGTTCGTGGATGCTTATGAACCTATGATTTCTTTTTCCCAAGGGCATAACAATTATGAGTCTCTAGCGGATATGCACGCTAAAGAGATGGCTAAAGTTGATCTTTTTGAGTCCTTCCACCAACAAGACATGCCAAATTCTATTGTGGAGGACTTCCCTTTGAGTGGGAATTCAGATTCTTTGGATGAATACTTGGCTCACTTTGAAAATTCAAAAGACCTAATTATTCAAGAGATTGTTAAAGCCTTGCACACTTCTGACTTGGTGCCCCATACTAATTATGAGGAACCTAGTTTAGAAAAATTTCACTCCATGGAGTGTAAATCCCTCACCATAGAAACTGGATTTTTGCAATCACTTAGGGAATACGAAGACCCTTCATCTGACTATCTTGATTTCCAAGAGAAATGCTTGGCCCACTCCCATGATCTTGATGATGAGATGATTAAGGAGTTGGATAGTTTGTTAAACATTGTGTCGGTGCTTGAAGAACACCATTATACTAATTTACACTCTTTATCATTGTTTGTGGAAGCACCGCACAATTTTGAAATTGTGGAGGAGATAACTTTAACTGATGAAAACACGATGAATGTCTCTCCACCATCATGGGTTCTTTAGCTTATTGATAATTCTGACTAGGAGGGCCCGTTTTTAATCAATCCCAACCCAGTTCAGAATTTGAGGAGATATCTTTTTTGCTTCTTTTATCTTCTCCTTTCATGCATGTGGTGTACATTACGATTGGACTTCAATGAAAAGCACCCATGTCTACTGTCGAGCAGGACTTTGGATAGTCCTCATGAGAAATTTGTTGAAATTCATGAAGATCCTGCTCAAACTTGATCATGTAGTCGATTTGACTAATAAAAGGTAGGTAGTTAGGTTAATATTTACTTTTCTACATTTAGGATTGAATAAGTCTCATCGAGACATGGAAGATGCTAGAATTGATCAACTTGCTACCTCAGGTACTCTCGTTCTCACCCTCCTTTGTTTTATTTCATTGCTCTCATGTTATGCTTATTGCATATCTTTTTACGTTGAGGACAATGTAAGATTTTGGTTGTGGGTGAGATTCTTAAGATGAATCTACTAGCTTTTGTGACATTTCAAGCAATTATGTAGAATTTTTTTTTCAATTTTGCTAAATTCAAAACTCTTTTGAAAAACTTTGTTTTTATGCACTTGGAATGTTATAAGTATAAAAGAAAAAGAGATTAAGTGATTAATTTTGAAAGCCTTGAATTTCCTGTAATATGATAGTTTTCTATATGGATTCCCTTATTAATTGATTGGTAGAAAGTTTTGAACACTTTTGAGTCTAGTTTACATTACACGATTCTCATGGTTTGAAGGGATTATGTAGATTTGTAAATTGGCTAGACTAAGATTTAAGGTGTTGAGGAACCAAGCCGGGGAACTTTGTCCATCCTTGTTCATAAGAAAGTAAGAAAAAGAATGGAAGATATGGATTTCTAAAAATCCTATTTATGTTTATAGTGAATGAAAAAAAATGGTTATATTGAATATATGTTGAAAATTTTCGAAAAGGACCACCTATTACCAACTAGGGGAAGATCTACCCATAACCTAAGCTGTAAATGGGAAGTAGTGTGAAAGCCGTTGAAGGAACAGTAAGGCAAATTCTTGTCATAGGCACGTGGTTGATCTGTGCGCTTTTAGATTTTCAGTTTCATCAGTCTACGAAGAAGGTAATCCTGAAAATTCATGAGATAAAATTCACCATGCACACTAGACTATACTTGTTCGGATTCTTCTATTTATCAACCAATCAGTGGGGATTCTATGTGAACACTCATTATGTTTAGGGAGTTTAAGATTTCAATTTTCATCATTAAATTTCTCTGAATTTTATACTCGTATATCTTGAAGTTTATAGAAGTATAGTTTCCAAGAGAGAGTTGAGTTTTGGAAAGATGGATTTGTTTCATGCAAGTTTTGCTCGGGATTAGCAAAAGGCTGGTTAGGGAGTGTGTTGAGCCTTGAATTATACATGTTCTAACCCCAATTCATAGCACAATTGCATAGTTTAAGTTATTAAAGTTAAGGACTTATGCTTATTTTTGTGTTTGTAGTAAAAGAGAGAGTTGTCATGGATTTAATGATAATTTGAAGGATTTAGAATGATTAGGAGACCAAGCTTTGATGAGCCAAAGAAGTGGAGAAAAAGCCTTGAAGGAATCAACTTGAAGACCTGAAATGACTAGAAAAACCAAAGTGCATAGCTGCAAGGCCAGAAAAGTAAAGTGCAGAAAATGCAGTAAATAGCCCTACTGTTACACCTCTGGTCGGCCGGTAGCTAGATCGTGCCGGCTGGCCGACAAGTCAGCCCTTCTTCCAGACAGGCCGAATTTTTAGCTTTTTTCAACAAAACTTGTTGGACTGTTTTTACCAGGTCTGGATGGTTGGCCGACAGGTTGGATGGTGTCCAAATGACCCTGTTTTTGCTGTGCAAGCACCGACCGGCCGGCTGGCCAGCGTCCAGAATACGTAAGGACTTTACCAAATCCAGAACTTTCCAACTTGGCGTAGGAAGCCTCCTATAAAAGACCACCTCCACTCTCTTCTTAAGCCATCTAGGAACGTGGGGAGCAAAGAGATCAAGACCTAGGAGGCTTCCTAGCCTCTTACAACTAGTTTTTCTTTCTTTCCTTAGTTCTAGTTCTAGTTTAATAATGCTTTCTTCTAATTAACCTCTTAGCTAGAGCTAAGAGGTGAAGTTTGTAGTTAGTTTTAATTCTTTAATTCATTTATGCAAGTACCATTTTTTTAATTTTGGATTTTGAACTTTTAGTTTGAATAAAATTGAATTTTTAGATGAATTATGAGAGTTTGTGTACTCCGGACATGAGTTCCTTGCAATTCTCTGAGATTACCATGATGAGTTTGTTTGGATTTGAATTGTAGTAACCTTGGAGCATGCCATAGTATCTTGGCATGGCTGTTACTTCGAAGGCTATAAGTTCAAGTTCTATGTGCTTCATTAGAACTCGAAATCTGATTTCCAGATTTAAGTGAGATTGTTTGTGCTTGAATGTTATATCCTCCATTTAGATGAGAGATAGGACTTTGATTCTAGTTGTGTTGTGCTTGGATGAATGGATTGGTATTGAACTATTACAAGTGGATCCTTAATACTCTAGTTCTTCTCAATTCTCAGATTTTATTTACTTAGTTTATTGTTTTTACTTAATTCTTAAAAACTGAATTTCTTAACTTCTAGATTCAAGTTATTAGAAAAGTTTGAATTCATTTACCTCTTTCCCTATAGATCAACCCGGTCTTACCGAGTTATTACTACATCGCAAGCCTTGCACTTGAGGTGAGCGAACAAAACGGACAGCGTCCGTTTGAGACGTTTCGACGGAAACAGAGGGAGTGAAGCTTTTCTCTCGGTTTTGGTTTTGATTGGGTAAACAAATGTTGACTGATCCACCAAATTTGGTGTACAACATGTGCACCAATTGTTAGTGAACACTCACCAACAAAAATGGGGCCCACTTTCATTAGAAGTGAAATCCACTCCGTCCATCATCCAGCAAGGTGTGTGAGAAAAAAATTATGTATTATTTAACTAATAAGAAAATCAATTCAGGTTGGGTCGGGTCACCTTTAACCCTAACTTGACCTATAAAAATCCAAGTCGGGTCGAGTCAACCCAAGAATTGAATTCGGATCAAATTTTCTAACCCTAAACTAGAAAAAACCAGGTCGGGTTGAATTATGCCAGGTCTACAAATACACACGGCGTTGGGCCTTATAAAGGTTTCAATGGTGGACATGATTATTACCACTTCCTATGGTGTGATCCATTATCCTTGGTGTTGCCGATTTATTCGTTGGCCACGTGTGTGATGTGTGTGTGGGCGTGCCAGAACCAATTTTCGTGGCTCAATTCCAACCGAACAATGATGATCTCGAGCGCCAGGGAAGGCAGATACGTTGTGATCGACCGTATGTGACCGAAGTCTGTAGAGATCGGTCGCTCAACTAGCCACTTGCTCAGTTATTTAGTAAAAATTGATTAGGCGATGTTTGGAGGGTGGGGTTCGTCCTTCAAAAAGTGGGTTGCAACTTTACCTTCCGAGCAAAAGGATTTCTCTCGACGTTACTTTAAAGAGAAAAGTTTACAATCGATCGTGTGGGTGATCTTCGCTTTTTCTTTACCAATAAGAAATTGTGAAATGGAACTTTACTGATTGTGAAACTTACTATTATGAAAGTAATTTAAGAGATTTTACTATCGAAATTGAAAAGTGCGATTAATGCTAAAGATAAAAAGAAAGCTGAGTATGCTAAGAAACGTAAATGACAAATAAGCGAAGAACCTGAATAAGCTTAGAATTGGTAATGTAATCTTGACTTGATAAATACCCGAGTGCTTACTTTACGAAATACAAAGTACTTGAAATGTAAAAATGGATCAATTACACTCTGAAATGTAAAGAATTTGGTAATTTGGAAAGATAGATTTGGTTTGGTTGGTGCTGGACCCTTTTGCACTGTCGTTCTCCTTTTGCTTTTATAACTTCAATCGCCCATCCAGATACTTCTATTATTAACCGTCCACTTCGACCACTCGCCCGCTATTCCTCTTCTAGACTTCTCCTTTATGATAACCGTTTGCTGACCTAGCCACATTCGTCCACTCTACTTAATATCGTCGCATTTCAAATCGATGCCAATTGTATTACTAGGAACCTCATAGTGGCTGTATACACCTCATGGCTACTTACGTGTTTTCTTCTAATTGGCTCTTTACCTATATTGGCAGAATTAGGGTATGACACTTGGATCTGGCTCCTTTGTAGATGTATACTCTTAAATGATATTACAAAATAGATGGATCGTGTGGATAAACCCATGCATCATGGTGGGCCCCTCATAGCCCCAGCCTAATCCAAGTACCCAATCCGGTCCCGTGATAGCAACTCGACATGGATTGCATACCAACCCTACCAGTAGCTACTCGGTGCTACGGGACCCTACCGTGACGTGTGTGTTTTATCGATGTTGAACCTCCAATTTATACATTGCATTGCCCACTACATGACATGATATGCATGGTTTTCATGATTAAAAGGCCCATCTAACGCATGTTTTGTGATTGTAGGGATAAGAGCAGACTTCACTCAATTGGAGACCAAAAAGGGTCCATTTAGAACCTTTGAAGGAAGGTCCAAGGTGGACCAAAGAAGGAAGAAGAAAGAGGGAGAAAAGAGAATGAAGAAAAGAAGAAAAAGAACAAGAAAAGCATGTCCGACCGGTCGGACACGCCTCTGGACACCACTGGAAAAAGGACCAGTTGGTCCGACCGGTCTTGACCGGTTGGCCAACCGGTCGGTGCTGATGTTGAGCTCGCTGGACACATGACCAGTTTGGTCCGACCGGTCGTGACCGGTCGGCCAACAGGTCGTGGATGCTGGGGAAACCCTCTGGACTAAAAATAGACAGGTCCGACCGGTCGTGACCGGTTGGCTAGGCCAGTCCGACCGGTCGGCCACGTTAAAAATCAGGCAGTTTCTAAAACGGGATTCCGAAAATTTCTACGCAGTGCGTAACCTTACGCAATTTCTGGATGTTTCCGACACAAGGGGGCTTTCCCACTATAAAAGGACACCTAGGGGCTCTTCCTAGGGCATCGGAGAAGCTAAGGGATGTGGTTCTAGAGAGAGGAAGCTGTCGTGGAGCGTCTGCAACCCTCCAATTTCTGATTTTTCTAGTTTTTATGCTTTTCATTATGAGTTCTAGTTGTAGTATGACAATGCTCGGCTAGAATCTCTCAGCTAAGGCTGAGAGGTGAAGCTTGTAGCTAATTTCCATGTTTGATTTAGTTTAAATTCAAGTAATTTCAATTCAAGTTTGGGTTTTTAATCTTTTAGTCCCTTAAGTTGGTAGTTTGAGATGTTTTACGAGAGTTCATATGCTCCGGACATGGATTCCTTGCAATTCTCTGAGATTATCATATTGTGTTTGTTTAGGTTCGAATTATGGTAACCCTTGAGCAAGCCATAGTCCATAGGCATGGCTGTTACTCCGAAGGATATGATTTCGAATCCTACATGTGTTGAATGGGACTAGAACTTGGAAGTTCAGCTTGAATGGAATTGAATGTGTTTGAATGCTTTATTTTCCAACTAGATGAGAGATAGGACTTCAAATCTAGTTGTGTTCTCTACTTGGATTGATTGGATTGACATGGGATTGCTACAAGTGGATCCTTGAATGCCTTAGTACTTCAAATTACTGATTTTTCATTAAGTTACTGTTTTAGTTTAATTACTCAATTGAATCCTATTTCTTGCAAAACTGAGTTGCTGGAATAGTTTGAAAGTTGTTTCCAATTCCCTGTGGATCGACCTCGGTCTTACCGAGTTTTATTACTACATCGCAGCCTTACACTTGAGGTGAGCAAACAAGTTTTTGGCGCCGTTGCCGGGGAACTTAGATAACGGTTTTCAAATTGTTTTAGTGGCTGTAGAAGTAGAAGTAGATAGGTTTTCTGATTTTTTTTAGAACTAACAAATTGTTTTATTTTGTAGGATTTCTTCTCTAGTTGAAAGCACATTAGGTGATACCTTTCTAACTTAGCTTTTTACAGATTTTCTATTTTCAGATTAATTTCAGATTTTTAGGATTTAGGACTAGTTTAGTTTTTGGTTGAGTGGTTTATGTCCCGTTGGGAACGTAACCACTCAAATCATCTCCAATCTGAAGGTGGTTTAGTTGGACCATTGTCAGTCCATAGACGAGTCCGAAATTCCTAAGTATGGATCAAACACCTTTAAGGAATCCTCCCCCCCCTACTCCAACTACAAACGCAAATCAAGAAGGAGTAGGAGAGAATGAGGTACATAACGTTCCTCCAATGAGATCATTGCGGGATTACCTACAACTAGCCCGTGCAATTACACCCTCTTGCGTGGTTCTACCACCAAACAGGGGAAACATTGACATCTAGCCGGGTGTGATTCAACTTATACCAAAGTTCTATGGGCTAGACTCTGACAGGCCATATCTACACTTGAAAGAATTCGAAGAAGTGGTGGCTACCTTGCAGTACACAAATGTTTCAGAAGATACTATTAGACTTAAACTTTTTCCCTTTTCATTGAAAAAAAGAGCCAAAGATTGGCTTCACTCTCTTAGACCACATTCGATTGGGTCATGGAATGAGATGACCCAGGAATTCTTGAAAAAGTTCTTCCCGGCTCATAAAACGAACACCCTTCGAAGAACCATAATGAATTTATCGGCTAAAGAGGGTGAATCTTTCTTCCAATGTTGGGAGAGATTTAAGGACCTCCTACTCGCTTGCCCACATCATGGCTATGAGAGTTGGTGAATTATAAATTTTTTCAATGATGGATTAAGTTCCAATATGCGCCAATTTGTAGAGATGATGTGCAATGGCGAGTTTATGAGCAAAAATCCAGATGAGGCTTGGAGTTACTTGGACATGTTGGCTGAAAATGCCTAATCTTGGGATACCTCGGATAAACCCAATAACTCCAAGCCTACTCAAGAAAAAGGAGGGATCTATATCCTTAAGGAGGAAGACGACGTGAATGCAAGGATAACCAACCTCATAAGGAAGGTCGAGGCCATGGAACTTAGTAAAAGTGGAGTTCCAAAGTCCAATGAAGCTATTGAAACCATATGTGGGATTTGTCTCACCGATTTACACGCTACGCAAGATTGTCCCACAATTTCTGCATTTTAAGAGGTATTACATGAACATGCAAATGCCACATATGGGTATCAACGGCCTTTCAATGGACCGGTGGGTAATACGTACAATACTAGTTGGAAGAACCACCCAAATTTCAGTTGGAAGAATGCTCCCACGGGCAATCCTACCAACTCTCAAGGAGGGCCACTCATGTAAAATATGGCCCCACCTCAATTCTCAATGGAGGATACCTTGAAAGCGTTTATACAAGGGCAAACGCAAATCAATCAAACAAATCAGCAAATGTTCCAAGAGCTTAAAGTCTCGGTTAATGAGATTAAGGGACGCTTGAATGCTAGGGAAGGGACCTTTCCGGCCCAACCTCAGCCCAATCCAAAGCAAGTACATGAAGTGAGCATTCCTAATCCTCCCAACCAACACATGGAGCAAGCCAAATCCATCACCACTCTTAGAAGTGGTAAACAAATTGACAAATCTATTCCGGTGAAGGCCGACAAGCCTAATGATCCGGTAAATTCTGAGGATGAGGATGGATCTAACTTAGCCCCACAAGAAACGGAACGCATTTACAAGCCCGTAGCACCATTCCCTTCGAGATTAGTTGCCTCAAAATCTCTTCCAAACTCTTATGATATTCTAGAGATTTTCAAACAAGTCAAGATTAACATCCCTTTGTTTGATGCCATCAAACAAATCCCCTCTTATGCCAAGTTTCTAAAGGACCTATGCACAACAAAACGTAAATATAATGTGCAGCAAAAGGCCGTCTTAAACGAGCAAGTGAGTGCCATTCTCACTCAAAAGACCCCCCCCCCCCCCCCCAAAAAAAAAAAAAAAAAAAAAAATTCAAAGATCCCGGTAGTCCCACCGTCTCATGTATCATTGGAGACTACCGGATTGAGCGTGCCTTGCTAGATTTGGGGGCGAGTGTGAACTTGATTCCATACTCGGTATATGAGCAATTGGGTCTTTGTGAATTAAAACCCACCAAAACCACGTTGCAACTCGCGGATAGATCTATCTGTGTACCGAGGGGGATAGTTGAGGATGTTCTAGTCCAAGTTGACAAATTCTACTATCCGGTAGATTTTATCGTCTTAGACACAACCGATTTTGGATGCTAGCACTCAAATGGTGATATTAGGCCGCCCATTCCTTGCCACATCAAACGCAATCATCAATTACCGGAATGGGGTGATGCAACTATCCTTTGGAAACATGGCATTAGAGGTGAATGTGTTTCACTTGGGCAAAAGACATAGAGATGTCGATGATGATGAGTTCTTCGAGGTAAACATGCTTGAATCTTTTGAAGAAGAAGAACTCCTCCAACTTGAACCACTAGAAAGCTTGGAGACATGCTTGACACATTTCATGGATTCCGAAGACCCCATCATTAGTGGAATTGTGCAAGCATTGAATATAGAAAGACCGGTAGTTGGTACTAGCCGGTGGAGGCCCCATTTTGAAAAGTTGCCACCAACCACATCAAGGCCTCTACCGTCTAACATCAAACCACCGAAGCTTGACCTTAAACCATTGCCATCCGAGCTTAAATATGTATATTTGGGTCAAGAGGAAACTTTCCCAGTTGTCATTGCCTCTCACCTAGAGAAAGACCAAGAGCTCAAGTTGATTGAGCTACTCAAAGAACATAGGGAAGCCATAGGTTGGACAATAGCGGATCTCAAAGGGATAGATTCTTCGGTTTGCACTCACCGTATACACCTTGAAGAAAATGCAAAAACGACTAGACAACCTCAAAGATGGCTAAATCCAAACATGATGGAGGTTGTCAAAGCCGAGGTGTTAAAGCTATTAGATGTGGGTATCATCTACCCCATCTCAGATAGCCAATGGGTGAGTCCTACCCAAGTTGTCCCAAAGAAATCCGGTATTACCATCATAGAAAAAGCCAACAACGAGCTTATACCGACTAGGGTGAGCACCGGTTGGCGTATGTGCATTGATTATCGGAAGCTCAACACGGTTACTAGGAAAGACCACTTCCCTCTCCCATTCATGGATCAAATTTTGGAGAGGTTAGCAAGCCATTCCTATTATTGCTTCCTAGATGGCTATTCTAGATACAACCAAATTTAAGTAGCTCCGGAGGACGAAGAGAAAACCACATTTACATGCCCGTTTGGTACCTTCGCTTACTGAAGAATGCCATTCGGGCTATGTATTGTACCCATCACATTCCAACGATGCATGTTGAGTATTTTCTCGGACATGGTGGGTGAGTTTCTTGAGGTATTTATGGACGACTTTTCTGTTTTTGGTTGTACGTTTGATGAGTGCCTCAAGCACTTGAAGTTGGTCTTGATGAGGTGTGAGGAGAAAAACCTCGTTTTAAACTGGGAAAAGTGCCATTTCATGGTACATAGAGGAATAGTCCTTGGACATATCATCTCGTCTAATGGAATAGAGGTAGACCGGGCAAAAATTGACATAATTTCCAATCTACCACCACCCAAAAGCATACACGATGTGCGGTCCTTCCTTGGACACGCCAGTTTCTATAGAAGATTCATAAAGGATTTTAATCATATCTCAAGGCCTTTATGTAATCTTCTACAAAAGGAGAACTAATTTGAGTGGAGTGCCGAATGTCAATTAGCCTTTTCAAAGCTAAAAGACATGTTGACAACTGCTCCTATCATGCAACCACCAGATTGGTCCATTCTTTTTGAGTTGATGTGCGATGCAAGCGATTATGTTATTGGGGCGGTGTTAGGCCAAAAGAAGGATAAGAAGCCCCATGTTATCTACTACGCAAGTAGGACCTTGAATCCCGCCCAAGTTAATTATTCGACTATGGAGAAAGAGCTCCTAGCTGTCATTTTTACCTTGGACAAATTCAGGCCTTACTTAACAGGATCCAAGGTTATCGTTTACACGGATCATGCGGCGTTGAAACACCTTCTTTCTAAGAAGGATGCTAAGCCCCGTTTGCTTAGATGGATCCTACTCCTTCAAGAATTCGACTTGGAGATCAAAGACAAGAAGGGGGTAGAAAATGTGGTGGCGGATCATCTATCCCGCTTAGTCCTACCTAATTCCATTGACGAGTCACCTATTGAGGACTCATTCCCTGATGAGCAACTCTTTGTTGTTATGCATCCACCATGGTACGCTGATATTCTTTCCACAGGTGCGATGCCGATTCATTGGACTGTGTAGGACAAACGTAAATTTCTAAGGGAAGTGCGTAGATTTTTCTGGGATGAACCTTTATTGTTTCAATATTGCCCATACCAAATTATAAGGAGATGTGTCCTTGATGATGAACATAATTCCGTCATCTCCTTTTGTCATGATCAAGCATGTGGAGGTCATTTTTCCGTCAAGAAAACTACTGCAAAATTCTGCAGTGTGGTTTTTATTGGCCCACGCTATTCAAGGACACCCACGAGTTTTGCAAAGCATGCGAGTGCTGCCAAAAGTTAGGAGGACTATCCCGTCGAAATATGATGCCTCTCACCCCAATTCAATATCTTGAAGTCTTTGACTGTTGGGGCATCGATTTCATGGGACCATTCCCCTCATCATTTGGACATGTCTATATATTGCTTGCCGTAGACTATGTGTCTAAATGGATAGAGGCTATCCCATGTAGAACCATCGATCATCGTACGGTTCTCAAGTTCCTCAAAGAAAACATACTCTCTAGATTTGGGATGCCTCGAGCCATCATTAGTGATGGTGGTTCTCACTTTTGCAACAAACCTTTTGAAGTTTTAATAAAGAAATACGGCATTAGGCATAAAGTGAGTACCCCATACCACCCACAGACAAGTGAGCAAGCTGAAATCTCCAATAGGAAAATCAAACAGATTTTGGAAAAGACTGTGAGACCGGATCGCAAGGATTGGTCCCTAAGATTAGATGATGCACTTTGGGCTCACCGTACTGCCTACAAGACACCCATTGGAATGTCCCCTTATAGACTTGTCTATGGGAAAGCTTGCCACTTGCCTGTGGAGATAGAACACAAAGCCTATTGGGCAATTCGGGCTTTAAATTTTGACATTGACAAGGCTAGCTCGCTTCGCAAACTTCAATTAAATGAGCTTGAGGAAATCCGAAATGATGCATATGAGAACTCGAGAATTTACAAGAGTAAGATAAAGGCCTTTTATGACAAGCACATCTTCAGAAAATCTTTCCATGAAGGACAGAAAGTACTCTTGTATAATTTCCGACTTCATCTTTTTCCGAAAAAATTACGATCTCGATGGACCGGCCCATATATTGTCAAAGAAGTTTTTTCTCATGGGGCTGTGGAGATTGAGAATGCAGCGCATGGTAATTGTTTTAAAGTTAATGGACAACGCCTTAAACCATTTGTTGAGAAATTTGATTCAGAGGACATGCCCATCACTCTGAATGATCCTGTGTATCAGGATGATTGATCTCCTAGTCTGACGGAGGTATAGCTTAGGTAGGTTTAGTTGTTTAGTTTTACTGTTTTAGTAGGATTTAGTTATTGGAGTTGCAGTCTTCCATGATCGTTCTCTCAGGTACTATTGTTCTCACTCTCTCATATTTTACCATTGCTCTCATGTTCATGCTCATTGCATATCTTTTTACATTGAGGACAATGCAAGAATTGGTTGGGGGGTGAGATGAGATTCCTCATCTAGCAGTTTGCAACATTTCGAGCTTCATATGCGCAAATTTTTTCGAATTTTTTTAAAATTTCAAAACTCTTTTAGAAAACCTTATTTTCATGCATTCTAGATGATAGGAGTATAGGAAGAGGAGATGCGAATTGTGCGACGTTGTAAGTCTTGAATTTCTCCCAACATAATGGTTTTATATGTTAGTCCCCTATTGTTGTGATTGATAGAAAATTTGAACACTTTTTACACCTAGTTCACATTACACGATTTTCATGAGTTGAACGGTTTATGTGATTTGTGGATTAGCTAGACATTGATTTAGAGGTGTTCAGAAACCAAGCCGGGGTATTTTGTCCATCCTTGTCCATGGAAAAATAACGAAAGATATGGATTTTTAAAAATCCTATCTAAATCAAAAGAAAAAGGAAAAGAAAGGATGAAATCGGGAATGAAGGAAAAATGGTGGAAAATTCTGAAAAGGGCTACCTATTACCAACTGGGGGATGGTCGAACCGTAACCAAAGCCGGAAATGGGACGTAGTGTGAAAGCCATCGGAAGGACGGTGAGGCAAATTCTTGTCATAGGCTTGTGTTGCTCTGTGCACCTTAAAATCCTTGGTTTACTTAATCTATGAAGAAGGTAATCCCAGAGACTCATGAGATGAACTTTCACTATGCACACTGGGTTGAAATTGTTCGAGTTCTTCTATTTATCAATCAATCAGCGGGAATTTCATGTAGACACTTCTTATGCTTTGAGAGTTTAAGTTTGCAATTTCTATCACCTAGTTTCTCCACATTTTATACTTGTATGTCTTGGAATGGATAGAAACATGGTTTCTGAAAGAGAGTTGGGTTTGGAGGTTTGAAATTGTTTCATGCATGTTTTGCTCGGGACTAGCAAAAAGCTGGTTGGGGGGTGTGTTGAACCTCCAATTTATACATTGCATTGCCCATTACATGACATTGTATGCATGGTTTTCATGATTAAAAGGCCCATCTAATGCATGTTTTGTGATTGTAGGGATGAGAGCAGACTTCACTCAATTGGAACCAAAAAGGGTCCGTTTAGAACCTTTGAAGGAAGGTCTAAGGTGGACCAAAGAAGGAAGAAGAAAGAGGGAGAAAAGAGAATGAAGAAAAGAAGAAAAAGAACAAGAAAAGCATGTCCGACCGGTCGGCCATGCCTCTGGACACCACTGGAAAAAGGACAAGTTGGTCCGACCGGTCTTGACCGTCGGCCAACCGGTTGGTGCTGATGTTGAGCTCGCTGGACACATGACCAGTTTGGTCCGACCGGTCATGACCGGTCAGCCAACAGGTCGTGGATGCTGGGGAAACCCTCTGGACTAAAAATAGACAGGTTCGACCGGTCGTGACCGGTCGGCTAGGCCAGTCCGACCGGTCGTCCGACCGGTCGGCCACGTTAAAAATCAGGCAGTTTCTAAAACGGGATTCCGGAAATTTCTGCGCAGTGCGTAACCTTACGCAATTTCTGGATGTTTCCGACGCAAGGGGGCTTTCCCACTATAAAAGGACACCTAGGGGCTCTTCCTAGGGCATCAGAGAAGCTAAGGGACGTGGTTCTAGAGAGAGGAAGCTGTCGTGGAGCGTCTACAACCCTCCAATTTCTGATTTTTCTAGTTTTTATGCTTTTCATTATGAGTTCTAGTTGTAGTATGACAATGCTCGGCTAGAATCTCTCAGCTAAGACTGAGAGGTGAAGCTTGTAGCTAATTTCCATATTTGATTCAGTTTAAATTCAAGTAATTTCAATTCAAGTTTGGGTTTTTAATCTTTTAGTTCCTTAAGTTGGTAGTTTGAGATGTTTTATGAGAGTTCATGTGCTCCGGACATGGATTCCTTGTAATTCTCTGAGATTATCATATTGTGTTTGTTTAGGTTCGAATTATGGTAACCCTTGAGCAAGCCATAGTCCATAGGCATGGCTGTTACTCCGAAGGCTATGATTTCGAATCCTACATGTGTTGAATGGGATTAGAACTTGGAAGTTCAGCTTGAATGGAATTGAATGCGTTTGAATGCTTTATTTTCCAACTAGATGAGAGATAGGACTTCAAATCTAGTTGTATTCTCTACTTGGATTGATTGGATTGACATGGGATTGCTACAAGTGGATCCTTGAATGCCTTAGTACTTTAAATTACTGATTTTCCATTAAGTTACTGTTTTAGTTTAATTACTCAATTGAATCCTATTTCTTGTAAAACTGAGTTGCTGGAATAGTTTGAAAGTTGTTTCCAATTCCCTGTGGATCGACCTCGGTCTTACCGAGTTTTATTACTACATCGCAGCCTTACACTTGAGGCGAGCGAACAATCGACGCTATCCATTAATTTTACCAGGTCAATTTAGGGGATGAACTTAAATATAGATCGAAATATCAGGTGGACCACTCCACACGAAAAACGTGGTGATTGAATGCCAACCAATAAAATCTTCTTCTCCTGATATTTATGTTTTCCCTTCATCTAGGTTTTTGTCATCTAATCAACCGGTTGATGCCAAATAATTGGAGGGCAAATAAACATTACAGTAAGCTCCAGTAAGTTTTTAAGCATAGGCGTTCAGTCACGGCTGCAGCTTTCTTATGGTGTGGTGAACTCATGCCCTAAAATAATGACCCAAAATAGATGAACGGACTGATAAAGCAAATACATCGTGGTGGGGCCCACAGAGCACCATCCAATAGCCGAGTAGCCAGGTCGCTACTGGGATTGTCAGTTTGCAATCCGCGTTCATACCGGCCATCGTACTTAGCCAAGAGTATAAAAAATCTTTTCTACTTCTCCTCTGATCTCTCTTTCTCTCTCTCTCTCTTCTAATGACCGTTCACGAGGGAGTTGCTTGTTTTTTGAGCAGGAGAATTTTAACGACGGCTCCCACCTTATGGGGGCACCGGATTCCACACGAGTGCCTTGTTGGCCTGAATATCATAAACAGCCTCTTCAATCTCCTACAGTACCTGTCATTATGGAGCTTCAGAACCAGAGTACTTGTTTTGAAAATTCTCCAACATTGATTACCGTAGCGGCTATTCACGTGCAGTGCACGTGGAGATCGGGGGAGTAGTTTCTAAGTCGTGGGGACACAATTTACTGAATCAGTGCACGGCTTCGAAAATCTGACCCGAGAACTGGTGGTCATGTACGAGAGCGGATTAGCTGTTTCCCGGGGAACAGCTTATTGGGTGTTACCCTAACCATGCGGGGCCCATCGTGATATATTCTTGTATATATCTGCACCGTCTATCTGCTTTCACATCCAATTTTAGAACCTTATTCCAAACCTTAAGAAGATCAAATTCTCAGGTGGACCACAACACTAGAAACAGTGATGAATGACCATTAAAAACTTTTTGAGGGCCACAAAAGTTTTGGATCAATCTAATCTTTTTATTTTCCCTTCATCCAGATCTTATCGACATTATCAACAGGTTGGATTGCAAATAAAAGGTACTAAAACCTTAATATGGGCTCTTTGGAATTTTTAATGGTGGGGCACTCAATCACCACTGTTTCCAGTGGTATGGTCCGGCTGAGATTTGGATCTGTATAATTTTTTTAACACCATCCACAAATGGGCTGGAGAAAGTATGGACGGCGTGGATATACAAAATATCATCCATCTGAGCCACACGGCAGGGGTAACACCCACTAAGCTGCTCCCCAGCTAACACCTAATTCGCTCCCGTCATGTGCAGGAAACCAATGCAATGAAAACGGTAGGCCCCACCGCGATGATTCACCTGGAACATAAATTAGCCCTTTCCACTCATCAGGTGGGCGACACACTTGTATAATCTATGGAAAATCTACGGTCTAAACTCAAATACAGGTGTGGCCCACTTCATTAGTGGATCATCCCTATTTTTCATATGTTCCATCTTCATCGTGGGACCTACCATTTTCATGGTTCTGATGTTACGCAAAAATGGCATGTTGGCAGGAAAGATTGTATGGTCTCCCAAGTCGTAGTAACATTTATGTTGTAAGACCAATCGCCACGCTGGTACATTGACTTGTTGGGAGAGAGAAATGCTGAAAGAGTAGAAGTACAAAAAAAACTATAATGAAAGAAGACAATTTTATTTATAGATTTTCAGTGAGGGAAAAAGATAAATTTTCACCAAATACAAGTTGTTAACGCAAAAAATTGGCTAACAGATGTTGGTCAGAGACCAACTTTGATTCTTCGTCGTCTGACCTCCAATCGGAGATGAATGGTGTAGATTAGGGAACCTGCAATCACCAAGAAAGGTTAGGACCACCGTCGGTTGGCCCGACTTATGGCCCTCCGATGGCAAAGTCAGTACGGGTACTATGATAGTAAGATGAAGTGTGAAATGTAGGCTTAGAGATTGTGTACCTTTATCATCTGTGAGGTCATCTATTTATGCAGATTCGGGTGATCCAGCCTGTTACGCAAGCCGTTAAGATCACTCTTATTTCAGGGGATAAGGCACTTATCCTGTTAATCCTTAGATAAGGGGATAGCCTAACCACTTTACACGTCTAACTGATTACGTCTCTTGATGGAGATCTCCCATGGTTCGGAGCTACAAATAGAAACAAGCCAAAATCGGCCTATATAGGCTGCTGGTACTATGAGTTGAAGGACATCCTTGCCAGAGACCAGAGACCAGAGACAGAGACCAGAGAGCAGAGACCAGAGACCAGAGAGTAGAGACCAGAGACCAGAGCTGCTCACATGACGGAAGCTGCTCATATCAAGATTGCTCGCATGTGAAGATGCGACCCCTTCGTCGAGCACGAGCCGGGCTGGTCGCATTTTGGAGATGCGACCCCTTTCTTCAAGCACGAGCCGGGCTGGCCGCATTCTGGAGGTGCGACCGCGATTCCTCACTTCTCTTTGAAGTCAAATTTGTCTACAACACAAGTGAACATTTTAAGGAGCAAAGCTCAACCAAAATACAAATTATCCAAAATGAGATTTGGAGGTTTAAATTCATTTCCCCCATGACATATGTAGAACTACCCATAAAGACTCAATTATATCCTATTAGTCTCCAAGAATTCCTGCCCATCATATCCACCTTTTTTTAATTTTTTTTTTTTTTTGTAAGTGTTAGCACATACACCCCACTGTTAGTGCACCCACCCACACTGTTGGTCACACCACAATGTTAGCCACTACCAAGACCTCAAGTGTTGAAACCAGGTTATCTTCACTTAGTCTACCATTTGAGCTCTGGATGGGGGTGTCCATCATATCCACCTTGAAACCACCTAAGTGATTCAAAACCTTACCATATTAAAAGCAAAATGGACCAATGGGCCATAAAGGCTTCTAGTAATAAAGTTTGAAAAAAAAACTCTAATTTTCTAATGAATTATTTCCTATCTATGTTTACAAAATGCAATGAAATTTATTCTCAACAATTAAAAAAAAATTGCTAGTTTATCTTTCACTTTTATAGTGTAAGATTATTGTCTCATATCTGATAAAGAAAATGATTGAAAAGTGCTCATAAAGTATTCAACTGCAAAGTTTTTTTTTTTTGTTTTTTTGTTTTAAGTGCCACATTAAAATCGACCAGGAAACTAATTAACCGGGCACATACGAGCATGCATGGTTTCTTAGGATTTTATAGCAATAGAACTCTCTCTCTTATTCTCTCTCTGAATTCTCTTTTACTTTTCTCTAGGCATGTGAAGAAGGCGGTGGTGGATTCTATTGAGGGGCAAAAACTATCTCCAATAGAGTGACTAAGTTCTCACCACGTTCCACCAAAAAATCAAAATCACCATCGGCTTTTTATTACATTTGCGATGGTCTAAACATGTATAACATTTCATATTTCTTTGATTTATTATTGTTCAAGTATTCCTATATTATTATTTTAACAAAGAATAATTTGACTCACCCCACCACATTTTGCATGGCCCACTTATAACAAAGGCGTGTCCCACTATTTGTGCTACATCATATATGTAGTAGTGTGTACATGAGTTGCCTCACACATGCATTTGGGCTAAAAAACAGCTAGGCACAAATTTTTACCGTTGGCTACTCTTATTATACAAAGATGCTTATGGCTTGTTTAGCGGATGCGTAGAAATGAGCTTTTTTTTTTTTTTTTTTTTGGTTAATTGTAATTATGTATTAGGGACATGGTCAAGGGCTTGTTTGACCGAACTTCTATAAAAGGCCTATTCCAGCAAAAACATGCGTTTTCATTAACTTGTCGAAAATCAATTTCATTGAGTTTTGGCAAGTGAGCATTTTAATGTCATCTTGTGATTTTGGTTAAGCTTCCAAATAACACCTGCCTTTCCATCCACAATGATGATTATCTCCAAACAATCATTTTGAGCTATGGCCAAAAGGGCCCTAAAAGATTGGGCAACTTGGACCCACTCATCATGTGATCTAAAATGCGGAATAGGGGATTGATCTATACATCGATTGTAGGAATCGAAATAATCAGATTCGAAGTTGTGTACCTATTTGAGAAGTCATAGGATGAGTTGGACGGACCGGATCTTCTACACCTTACACCTTTAGAGGACGCTAAGGGATGAGAAAGTTTGTGTCCACGATCGTTGTGTAGGCATAAGGACCCATCGCTATTTATAACAAATTGCATGTGGGAGTTTTTTCTTTATTTATTAAAAAAAACCCATCGAAACTCCCCTTCATTCATGACTCCACAATTAATACTCCATATCCATTTAATATGGTGTAACGAAGCGTACCACCCCTAGAACGTTTTTAATATGACCACAACCTAAGTGGGGTTTATTGGTGGGCTCGATCTAAATTATCCATCCTTAGGTAGATCCAAACCATTGATCATGTAGGCCCATCTTAAGAAGTCTTACATTCTCCCACTTGGGCCACATTGATCAATGTACAAAACATATTTTGTAAAACATTTTTTTTAAAGAAAACATTTTAATGGTTAACCAATGTATTTGTAGGATAATAAGAGCAACGCTTATACGATCTGGTCCATCAAGACTAGTAGCATTGGATCGTGGTAGTCATCACAACATTTAATCTTTACGAAGTGAGACGAATCACGGTCACAAATGCTACCACCCTTAACGACATAGATCAAGGACATGAAAGTGTGGTATGAAGATTACACATATAATGTGATCAAATGTACCTATCTTCAAGAGGTCCTAGAGCTTTATATGTCTCCAATGAGACAATGCTTAAATTTTACTTACTCGAACTAAAATTGTGCATACTTAATGAGAAGCGAAAATAAATTTAATAAATAGAATCATCAAACTCATATAAATGAAATCTTTGTAAATGTCTGTGCATAATGGATCAAATTAAACTCTCACTAACTGAATATATCTGTGGGATCAATAACACCGATAGAAGTCACATGCTCTTGAAATATCGTGATAGAGAGCCCTTTAGTGAGTGGATCTACTATCATCTACTTAGTACCGATGAGCTCCACAAACACTTGATGATTCTGTACTCTTTCCTTCACAATAAGATATACTTAATGTCGATGTGCTTCGACCTTGATGAATGCTTGTTGCTGCTTGAAAAGTTTACCATAGTTGAGTTGTCACAAAAAATTCTCAATGGCTTCGGGATATGCTCCAATACCCGCAAGCTTGAGAAGAAGCTCTACAGTCATATTGCCTGATTCATAGCTTCATGACATGTGACGTACTCAGCTTCAATGGTGGATGAGGATGTTATTATCTGTTTCACGCTCTTCCAAGATAGTCCCACCAACCATCATAAAAAATATTGCCAGAAGTGGACTTCTTGGTGTCAAGGCAGCCAGTAAAATCTGTATTTGAGTATCCAACCAACTCCAAATGGTCAAACCTTCTATATGTGAGTGCAAAGTCCTTTATCCTCTTTAACTAGCGAAATACTTTCTTTACGGCTATTCAATGTTGCATTCCTAGGTTAGAGAGATACCTGTCCAACATTCTAACTGCAAAAGCGATATACGGTCGCGTACAGACTTGAGCATACATAATGCTCTCTACAGCTAACGCATATGAAAAATCTTTCATGCGATTCTTTTCTAGATCATTTTTTAGACACTGAAATTGACCGAATTTATCGCCCTTCACAATGGGCGATTTGCCAGAAGCACAGTTTTGCATGCCGTACCTTTTGAGTACCCTATCAATATAGGCACTCTGTAACAAGCTAAGCGGTCCACTTAATCTGTCACAGCATATCTTAATGTCGATGACAAAGGAGGCATATCACCAAGATTTTTTATTTTAAATCTTTAAGATAAAAATTTCTTAGTATCGCGTAACATACCAATGTCACTGCTAGCTAACAGAATGTCGTCGACATACAAAACCAATATAATGAACTTGCTCCCACTGATCTTAACATAGATACACTCATCTGCAATGTTATCGACAAAGCCATACGAGAAAATCACTTCATGAAATTTTAGGTGCCATTCTCATGATGCCTATTTCAACCCATAAATGTATTTCTTAAGTTTATAAATCATATGTTCTAAGTCCTGTAAAACCTTCTGGTTGCATCATATATACGTTCTCTTTCAAATATCCATTGAGAAACGCTGTTTTGACATCCATTTGGTGTAGCTTCAAATTCATATGAGCCACAAGAGCCATTATGATTCTAAATAAGTCTTTCTTAAATACTGATGAGAAAGTCACCTTTAAGTCAATGCCTTCACATTGATTAAAACATTTGGTAATAAGTCTGGCTTTATATCTTTTAATATTATATTTAGAGTCCCGTTTGATTTTAAATACACCCATTTACAACTAACTAACTTAATTTATTCAGGTAATTCTACAAGATCCTAGACTTTATTGTCATTCATGGATTTTAATTCATCTTTCATGGCATCTAATCATCGAGAAGGGTTAACACTTTCTTTGACTTGTGTAAAGGATTCGGGATCCTTTTCCACCCTTATGTCAAATTCGTACTCCTGTAAGTAGACAATATAATCGTGAGGAATTGCATGCCTCCTCTCTCTCTCTGAGATCTTCTCAATGACTCATTTTCTTGAATTGAGTTTTGATTTCCTTCTTCAATGGGTTGTATAAGAGGTTCATTGTGACGATCTACAGTGATTAGAGGCTCAACTACAGGATGTATATCCACGTTATTAGGAATAACCGTGATAAGGATCATGGTTTATTCTTCCTCGAATATAACATTCATATTGTTCAAGCTTCCACTATTATCAGTGTCCTCAATGAACCTAACATTCCTAGTCTCTATAATCCTCATTGAGTGGCAAGGACAATCGAATTTATAACCTTTTGTAACGCACCATACTTTTAGAAAATTTTAAATATTTTTGAATATTTTATTTTAATTAAATATCATACGTTTATCTTGTTTTGAAAACAACGGACCATTTGTAGGAGATCCAATAGAGGACTCTTTACAAAAGTTGCTTGAAATGATCACATAAACATCATAGAAAGATCGGATTTTGAAAATCTCATACTTTTCAGATAATTACGAAAATGCCATTAGTCAAACTTAAGTGAAATTGTCATTTTTAAGTATCATGGTTTCTGATGATTACTTTAATGCAAAACTTCAAATATGACCTTTTGGGTACATTTTAGCCGTACATGTCGAATTTTAGCCATCCGATCATCCTACAAATGCCCTAATCAGAAATCGGACCATAAGTGGCCCACCTTAACTCAGATTCGTCTCAAAATTCATGACAGCGGTTAAAATTGTGTGACCAACCTATCTGACGGAGAAAATGGTCAAAATCCATCAATGTGGACCCCACCTATGAGCCATGCGTGAACCATGGGTTCCGTACACGTTTAAAAAAAAGATCCTCTCCTTCTTTGCGCACGCTATTACAGCGTGCATCGCTGCTGACCGGACGGTCCTTGCCATCTATGTTAAATCTAAGCCGTCCATCCATCTTCCCTTCCTTATACACTCCTTGTCAAGTATTTCTCCCAACGGACAATCTCCTAGCCCACTCCAAACCCTTGTTTTAAGCCGAACAAGATCAAGATCTTGAAGATCTGTGCCTCCGTCTTGCATGGAAAGCCCAGAATCTCTTTATTCTCTCGTGTGGACCCCACCTACCATCTGAACGACTCACTTGCATAGGAAATCTCCCGAAAGACCCAGTTTCCTTCTCCAACTCTAAAACCCATCCGGTACATCCCTGTATCCAGCACTTACCTAATAGCCTATGTAACACTTCCTTGCGACGCGCACACCTCTCCCCATAGGAATCCGAATGAGAGAGAGAGAGAGAGAGAGAGAGAGAGAGAGAGAGGAGTTTGAGAGAGAATGATTTGGGAGAGAGGGAGAGGGAGTGGAGAGAGAGGACCCCATGTCCATTGATTGTTGCTGCCATGTCGGATGATAATCCAGGGAAAAAGAAAGAGAAAGAGAAGAAGGGAGGAAGAAGAAGAAGAAAAGAGAGAGTAGGAAGAAAGAGAAGAGAGGAAGGAAGAAAGAGAGAAAAAAGAAGAGGGTGAGTCCATCTGGGTCGACTCGATTGAGCCCGAGTTGTGCCGCCGTTAAGAGAGGTAAGGGTCATCTACCTACGATTTTATTTCCTAAGATCCACCCTAAACCTTAAGCCTAGGTATAGATCTAACTCTAATTGATTTTAATGATGAAACATATCGATTTACACCTTAAACTCATGTTTTTCCGTTAAACAACATAGGATGGAATCTAAAGAAGATATCGCGGCTCTAATCGCTTCTCAAACCATCCAAACTCAAAGGTGAGGATTTCCTTTAAGCTTAATTACAATAATATCGTTTTGTTTGTTGGTTCCATGTTTAGAGTTTATGTTTTGATTGTGTGATCGCTTGAGAACATGCTTGTTGGAATCTCTGTTTGTAGTCATGTAGTTTGTATGATACTCCTTGTTGTGTACGTTGAATTTTGATATATGAATTATGCTTAAGTGGTTGGAAAAGGAACTATGATGATGTATATGCTTATGTAGAGATTATGCTTGATTTACGTTGTTGCATGCTTATGATGGTTAATGTGTTGTTTGCTATGGGATTATATATATGGATGTTACGTTAATGAACACCCCTTAACCCTGTACTGATATAACCGTTTGATGTTAAGAGATGAAGCCCGTATAAGGCCTTGTTATGTTGGCATTACCATGTGAATATATTTTTATGAATATGCCTTATTGCTTGTACTAGGAATTGGCATCACCATGTGTATGATTGAATGATATGCCCTGATGTTGATGATTAAGTGTTGGCATTACCATGGATGTGTTGTTCGTTGTATATGCCATGATGTTGAGTTTGGCACTACCGTGTGCATCGTTGGATACGTGCCAAGGGATCCTTGTTTGATATGTTACCTGTGATGGACCCTTTGAGGAATGGGATTGATGTATATGAGAAGCTTCATGAGCCAGGGTTAGTGGTATGGGATACTAAGCTTGAGCTATCGGCCTATGTTGGGTGACGAGCCCCCCATAGTGACCTTGAGCTTCCTTGAGCTAATTGGGTTAAGGAGTGATCATTAGTTGTTAACATCATTAAATTGGCAGGATGTTAAACTACTTAAGTAAAGAAGAAATTAATTATGCATTCACTGGACCTGACTTAGTGGGTAAGCCCTGCGGGCGCTACGGTGCTAGCTTGTGGTAGGGGGATGGGTGGCCATCACCTCCATTGGCTGGGTTTGTTGACATGAAGTTGTGGAATTACCCGCTTCATCGTGGACTCTAGTGACTAGTGGCTAGTGAGAAGAGTTGTAATAAGTCCTGTCTCATTTAGTCAGGATGTCTTAGCCAGAGCATGCATATCATTCATTGCATTAAATAAGAATTTCTCATGTATGTTTTTGTTGTGTATGATTATGTTTAGATATTATTGTGTTAATCTTAAGGAGTAACCCTCACTGAGTTGATTGCAAGCAACTCTCTCCCTCCTGGGATGGTGTTTTAAAACACCACAAGCTTGTTGCAGGTGACGATCCATTTGATGAACCCGACTTACAGGTTGAAGAGTTTGAAGTTTCATAGTGGTCAAGGACGGACGATGAATCTGAAGCGGCTTGAAGATGGATTATGTTTATTATCTTTGTAGAGTAGATTTATTTTCATGTAACTTGTAATGAGCCTCCCATGAAAACTAAAAAGTGAAATATTATGTAATTTGTATGATTTAAGAACATTATGTTGCTAACGTAAAGTAGAAAAACTTCAAATGAGAACCTTGAATTCCGTTCTTATGTTATGAATGCCATGAATATGTGAAATAAAAATGAATGTGTAGAAATATATCCTTAACACATTCCAGTTAACACTCGAAAACTCGGTCCATCGTGTTGTCCACGAGAGCCAAAATTTCAGGGCGTTACACCTTTTGACCTTTCTGAGTATATAATGAAGAAACAACTTATTATTTTGGGTTCGAGTTTTCTTTTATGTGGGTTATAGGGTTTAGCCTTTGCTGGACAACCCCAAACATACAAGTATCGAAGACTTGGTTTTCTCACATTTGACAAATCAAAATGGAATTTTGATACAGCCTTGCTAGGGACCTAATTAAGGATACGAACAACGTTTTGAATGTATCGACCCATAGAGAATCTGGCAATGTCAAATTACTAATCATGCTACACCATATCCATTAGGGTGAGATTACGCCTTTCAACTACACCATTCTGTTTTGAAGTTCCAGACATTGTGTATTAGGCAACAATGTCACAATCTTGTAGGTACTTTGTGAACGGTCTTGGGTTTCAACATAATTTGTCATATCTGCCATAGTATTCACCACCACGGTAAGATTTGAAGACTTTAATATTTTTCTTAAGTTAATTTTCAACTTTAGCTTTATAAATTTTAAAAGTATTCAGGGCCTCCGATCTTTCATTTATAAGATAAAGGTACAAATAGTGAGAGTAGTCATATATGGAGGTGATAAAATATTTGTCTACTATAAGACGCAATAGAGAATGGTTCACAGATGTTCCTATGTATCACCTCTAAGAGTCGCACACTCCTAGTTGTACCTTTCTTCATGATTTTAGTCTGTTTATCCTTTATACAATTTGTTCAGACTTTAAAGTTAAAGAAGTCTAGAGAATAAAGAATTTCTTCCTCCACTATCCTTTCCAATCTGTCATGAGAGATATAGCCTAATTGCCTGTGCCACAACATGGATGAATTTTCACAATCCATTTTCCTCTTAGCTCCTGACTTATTTCCATGGAGAGAATCTACATTAAAGACGTGGGAGGCATTAAGTCCAACTAGTATAGGTTATTACCCATAGTGCTAGTGCTAATAACATTTGAATCGTAGTAAATACTAAACCCTTTATTCTCAAATTTAAAGGAATAACCGAATTTGTTTAAACGAGAAATTGAAATTAAATTGCGCCTTATAAAAGGCACATAAAATGTATCTTAGAGATTCAATGTATGACTTGACTTTAACCTAACCCTACAGACTCCAATTGCCTCTACGCCCACTTTAACACCGTTGTCCATATAGACTAATCACTCTGCATCGTTGGTGGTCAGCTCTGTAACATATCCTGTATGGAATTACAAATGTGAATGGTTGTACCAGAATCTATCCATTAGGAATCTATCGATACATCATTCAGATTGGATTCAAAATAGAACAAGACATAATCCTTACCCTTCTTTATGAGCCACTGCTTGAACTTAATGCAGTCCTTTTTTTGATGGCCCGACTTCTTGTGGAAGAAGCAGTTATTTTTTTGCCCATTTTTACTCGACTGATCTTCAGGTTGATGTTGATTGCTTGAAGAACCCAAAGGTCGCTAATTAGAACCTTCTTTTCTTTTCTTTTTCCTATTACATCCTTGTTCTGAGGTTATAAGATGGACATTATATGCCCTACCTTGCTTACTGAGCCTTCCCTCTTGAACGTGCTGAGAAATCAATTTGTTCAATGTCCATTTTTTCTTTCGGGTGTTATAGTTAACTTGAAATGCACTGAATTGGGGAGGAGTTTAGGAATAAGTATACTAAGAGTCTATCCTCTATTTTAAGACCGAATGAGCGAATCTTAGAGACCACATTAATCAGTTCTACGATGTACTCTCGAATATTTCCATTTTCTAATTGGCCCAAAGGGGACTCACTTCAGCTTTTTCCTATCTTTTGAATCGATTTTCTATTTCAGTCATGAAAACTTTAGCCTTCTCAGTTTCAGGCATGACACCCTTCATTTTTTCAGAAATTAAGTGTTTCATAATTTTAAGACACATCTTGTTGGATTTAACCCATGCCTTATGGTGTGCAATTTTTGATTCAGTATTCTCGTTAGATGGTTTAGGGGGTTCCTCCTCTTCTAGGGCAATATATCCATGCACCCCAGGACTATCTCTACGGACTCTTTCCATTTGCGATAATTGGATCGAATAAAAAGGGGTACTGAATTATATTGAGTTGGAACATTAGCTAGTTACAAATACACTCTCATTAGTAAAGTGTTTAATTATTCATGAATATCAACTAAGTATCAGGCAAAATTCATAATTAACATTTACTTGTTTGGGGCCTTCAATAGAATTGTCCAGGATGATGATGGGCCTAATCATACAATCTTGGTGAGAGTCCAATGCATTATCATGACTCCTCCTGTGGAATGAAGTCATGACATACAAGTGACTCTCCTGAACATGAAGCTAATTGATGGTAGTTATGTAAATCTGAGACACTCAACACCTGCGGGTGAAATGAGTCTCTCAGCCTTACACCACTACTATCATTTACTCTACACTGCTTGTGTCCTGCTAAACAGTAGTCATCTGTGTTTTCACCATCGCTCACATTGAACCCAAACGCAACTTTATGCAATCCTAATACTACATCCCAAAATCACAAGTTAAAATTTATAAAATTTTCACTGATCGAGGTCACTATGGTGGCTTACACAATCAGTTTAAATTCCATAAAATTATACTTAAGATTACCTATATAATTCTTCTCTCAACGAATCATAGTGGAATAATTTTGCATAAAATGCGGCTGATGTTGACCATCTAAAGGGTGAGAAAAATCCTAAATTGACGGTTTGATCAAAGATTTGAAAGTTAATAACTAAAATCAGCCATATAGGATAGGTAATAACCCTATTTCGGACCAAATTAGAACTTTATAACATGATTACTTAATTACTGGGGTCATCCATCAAGTGAAACACACCAACCGTCTATTTATTTAGTCCGGTCCACTTATACAAAATGATAACCCAAGTATAGTTTGTTGTAACTGTTAAGAACAACATACAATAACTATTTTGATCAGAACTCTAAAATTAGGCCATCTATAGGTAAATCTTAGCTATTAGATATGTTCAGAACATACTAATTAGGCTAAAAAACAAGTTTCAGCCTAATCTGATTCAAAATGAAGCAGGTTTATCCAAAACACCATTTAAATAGTCACGATCAATTTGACTAGATCTGAATAGATTCTACAAACTTTGATTGGTCCATATTGAAGATCATATCATTTTATTTTCTTGGATCAAATTTTACTCAAATTTGACAATTGAAACATCATATATGGCCCACTTAATGAGTGGTTAATATTGTTCATCTAATATCTCCATCATCTAAGATCCGATCGGGGTGAGTACCACTTTATTTGAAGCTCTCAATGAGGAGAACAAGATCATCGGATTAGATGATTCAAATGAGGTTAAAATTTGGGTAAAAAAGCGTCACAACCTGCTGACCATACAAACACCCATTAAATGCCATGGTTTTAAGGCAACACTTATTAAACTTATGGCTTTGAGGAAAGATTCATTAAATGTATGAATTAAAGGGTGGATCCATTAAAGAATTTAAGGCTCACATGTTAGAGTGGTCAAATGCCCTAATGGACACAAGGATAATAGAAAAAAAAGAAAAAGAAAACAAATGAAGCAATTGGTCGATATGCCCAAAGTAGACAAAAAAATCCAAAGAAAAGATCAAAATATTAGGACTAAGATTTAGGCCTCTAGATTCGATTATTGATATGTAGAATCGATGACCCAGTTCTGACGATGAAAAATTCACGAATGGATAACTCAGATTTGACCAATAAGATTCGTGATTAGATTCGTCAATCTGCATTGATTTATTACAATTGATGCATAGTTGCACTGATACCAAATGTGATATGAAATGCGGAATAGGGGATTGATCTATGTATCGATTGTAGGAATCAAAATAATCAGATTCGAAGTTGCATACCTATTTGAGAAACCATAGGATGAGTTGGACGGACCAAATCTTCCGCACCTTACACCTTTAGAGGACGTTAAGGGATGGAAAAGTTTGTGTTCACGATTATTGTGTAGGCATGGGGACCCAGTCGCTATTTATAACAAATCGCATGTTGGAGTTTTTTCTTTATTTATTAAAAAAACCCATCGAAACTCTCTTTCATTGATAACTCCATGCTTAATACTCCATATCTATTTAATATGGTGTAATAAAGCATCCCACCCCTAGCACATTTTTAATGTAACCACAACTTAAGTGGGGTCCACCGGTGTGCTTGATCTAAATTATCTATCCTTAGGTAGATATTATTAGTGCACTTTTCGGTGGCATATTAGTGCACCTTGTTTGTTAACCACTTAGGTTAGTGAGTCTAGTGTCAGTTGAGCTTAATGAAGACGAAGACCGAAGACTCAAGACGGACCAACTGCATCAAGGAAGAAGAAACAGGTAAAAGAGATGCCTTTGTATGCTTTAACCTTGAACCTACCCAAAACCATAACCTCTAGATGACCGTGACCATTAGGATACCCTTAGTCATCTTAGATTGACCCTAGGTATCCCAAAAGATCACTTAAAGAATTGCCATGAGGTTGCATATTCTGCTACAAATAAAAAAAGAAACAAGCAGCAAAAATACATGTCAGATAGGTCGTCCGATCGGTCGCTCGACTAGTTAGCAGATGGCCAAAATTGGACAATGAGCTATCTTAGAAAATCCAGTGTCTCGGGGCTTAATTCTACTGGTTGGTCAGTCTGTCTGACCGGTCGACGACCGACCATATTGAGACAACAAGTTTTTTACTGTCCTGGCCATAATCAGACCGGTCGTTCGACCAGTTGAGGACTCCCTTCGACCAATCGGTTGACCAGTCGGAAAGAGCTGTTTTATAGACGTGTTATAGCCATTGGGGCTTTGTGTATTTAAAGGCTTGGCTCATTTTTAGGGGCAAGAAGAGGGATTTTAAGAGGATTGAAGTCACCATTGTTGGAGATCATTAGAGGCTCAAGCTCTAACCATTGCAAGACATCTTCCTTGTGATTTCACACAAGACGACGCAGTGGTAAGACGATCAGGGGAGCAAGGGAAGCTGATTGAAGCACGGGAGAACGAAAATCAAGCAACCCGAACCGACACTGAACAAATGGCTCATCTGACAAGTAAGGTTGTTATTTATTGAGAGTTCATCCACTCAATTCCCTGTGGGAGTTGAGTGTAAAGTTAGTTTGTCAAACTCAGATCTAGGGTCGTTTGCCGATCCTTGGCACGTTTGTCGAGCATAAAACATCCAGGGACATTTGCCATTCCTTGGCACGTTTGTCAGGCCTAAATTAGGCTCCAAGAGGGAGCCTCCGACACGGGAGTGAACGTGCGTCAGGTTGAGAGTTAGCCTATGTCCAAAACTCCGTTTGGGTCGAGAGTTAGCCCTCTGTCCAAAACTCCGGTTATGGTTGAGAGGTAAACCAGTAAAACCTTCGTGTAAAGGTTGAGAGGTGAACCTCATTTAAAACCTCCGATAATGAATGCCGGTGTGCTCAATGGGGTTGGGTACTTGAACCAGGAGTGGAATAGACCCAAAGTCAAACCACTATACATGTTTGTGTTTGTGATTGATTTGAGCACATTGTTATCTTAGCATTGTATGTTTAATTGTTAATCATGAATGCTTGATAGGAATGTATACTACTCACTAGATAGGCACATCCACACACAAGATGTACTTTCACTAGTTGTGTAGACTTGAGCTCATTGATCCATTCTCATAAGTCTACATAGGTTGCATAGATTAAGAGCTTAATTTGTTTAGTTATTTGAATATCTATGCATGTTTAGACTAGGTTGCTTATTGCTTAAACAATATGTTAGTCTTGTGGTTGGACCTACTTAGGCTTGGAAGTCGAAGTGTTCTTACTTACATAGTTTAATTTGTTAAAATGTGTAAGTAGGCAAAAAGAATTTCAAAAGGTCCTAATCACCCCCTATAGGACTTAACCATAATACTAGTTGCTCTTTAAGCTTCCGCACAAATGAAGGTGTTGTGTAAGACTACCGACGTAATTTTAAGGTAGATCCAAACCATTGATCATGTAGGCCCACCTTAAGAAGTCTTACACATCGATCCCAAGTCAAGTTTATATTGGCTTGATTCACGAGGGTGACTTGGGAGGTTGACTCATGATATTGAACTAGACCAAGTTTGGACAAGTCCAGGTCAACTTAGATGACTCACATCTCTCTCGTCTTGAGTCTTAGAACCACGAGAGATCATATTTACTTCAACAAGGATTTAACCTTATAGTCATGCTCTCTACTACATATTTCCACCACACTATAAACAAAGTGACATTGAACATTGATGTGCTTAATCCAAGCATGAAATTTTAGATTCTTAGTTAAGCGTAATATGCTCCAAATATCATAGTGAATCATCACTTTTTCCCTTGAATTTCTATTTTTTAGCAACCTCTTTAACTAATTACCTTCATTGCATGCTTGTGTAGCTGCCTATATTCTGCTTCTATAGTTGACAAAATGATACCGTTAATTGCAATCTCAACATCTAACTAATTGTGCCATCAACCAAAGAGAAATGTAACCTATGATAGATATTCTTTTATTAGGATCTTTTAAATAATATGCATTCATGAACCAACCCAACTATAAAATTGGCCACTATATAAACAGTCACTTCAAAAGTACCCTTCAAGTAACAAAAGAATTCACTTCACATCAACCCAATGATCTCTACTCAGGTTTGACATATATTTATTGACTACTTCCACTACTTGTGCAATGTTTGGTTTGTTACACACCATGGCAAACATAAAGCTCTTTACTGTCGATGAATATTGTGAAGTGGAACGTAGCTCCACACGAGCGAGCTGGCTTGCACCTCGACTTCTCTCCTCCTATAATGTGTCATGTGTTGTAACAACCTGAGATTTTCGACTCTCGTGTATAACACGACGGCCGAATTCCCAAGTAATTTATGGAATAACTAATTTGTCAAATAATAAAATATAGCATTCAAGCATAATGGCGGAAACAAATGTTCATCTTATTCTATCAAACTTACTACTTCATCATCAATGTTTAAATAAGAGAACCAACCAATATCCATACTGATTAATTAAAATACAAAATCATGTCTTCTCTTGAAGACTTATTACAATTCCATAAATATATCAACTACTCAAAAGAAATATTTAATAAATGATAACACCAACTAAGTTTCTCTAACATCGTCATCTGCCATGTGATCGTATGAACCATCGAACTCTTTTCCTTAAAAATCGGGTTCAATAGCTGGATCTTCACCTGCATCACCTAAATTGTGTTTGGGATAGCGTTAAACGCTATCATAGTGGGGAATATTTCCTCCAAGACAATCAAGAATAATAATAACGGTACAGAGTAAACGCAAGCAGGATATTATCATTTAATCAAATCAAAACAACCAACTAAAAATCTTTGTTAATGCGATGCATGGAATGCATGCTCTGGCTAAGGCACCCTGGCTAGAATCACAATACATGAAGTGGGAGACTCCCTGTTACGACTTCATGCTAGCCACTAGTCACCAGAGGTTCCTGGGATGCACAAGCCCATAGTTTTGCCTGACCACGTGAGAAACGGGACGCTCATAGCCCAAATCTATACGTGACAGTGTACGGGAGAAGTAGGACGCTCTATCCTATTATTAATTCCGTATACCCACATGGAGCCAAGTGAATGCATGACTTTAGTTTCACCTTTATTTAAGTGTTTTCGCATACAACCAATTTAAATAAAACTCAATGGTCACTATGGGAAGTCACAAGTGACCCGCATAGGCCGACAGCTCGGGCTTAATGTCCATGGCACCAACCCCGGCTCATGAGAATTTGTATACCATTAGTGTCCACTCATTGTCCCGTTTTATGATTTCATCATGTCCCAAAAAGCCAATGTTGTACATCATGACCAAATTCATTAAAATACTCATGTAATGTAAATGGATCCAATCAAGCATCATGTACATGTAAGGATCTATTAATAAAGAATCACTTCATTCTCTCAGTTAAGTCAAGATATATTCTTCCATCATGGACACCTCTCACGGGTTCCATCTCTCTACATCGAATAATTTTACCAACTTAGGGATAAAGAGTATACAATAATGGGATGTCCATATGATGATCTTATACACATATTTCATATCACAATATGAAAACCAATGTTACTTGTAAAACACAGATTAAGAAAATAAGGGCACAGATTTCACAAAGATAAATAACACAAATACATATGCTTCTTATTTGTTCGTAAAATGAATTTTCAAAAATTTTCAAATAAATCTAAAAAATCTGGGGCGTTACATGTGTGTTGCAGATGGGGGCATTGATTGAGATAAAACAATGTATATTTTGGAGTCACCATTAGCTAATAAAAGCTTAGAATCGTCAGTCAGCTAAAAATCGTAAAACTGCTTACAAAGTAAAAGATCTAAAGTTCTCTCATTTTGAATGACTCTTATGGTTATTCCACATCCAAAGATTTCAAGTAAGGGCCTTTGTGACAGAAAAAAGACTAGGCACCCTTTTCCTCTCCCACAAAGTTTGCTTTTTTACTTTACAGAATTTTAGATTTTTTGGGTATCTGGGAGAGTTCTATCGGTAATTACATCCAGGATCCAAGTGGACAAACCTTAGAAAAATGTAAGAAAGATAATAGAAACAGATAAGAATGTGGTGATGATGTGCTTGTGTTTGATGCTGATGTGAATTTATGGGGATGTGTGAATAGGAGGGAAACCAAATACACTTAAGCTAAAAGAGATAGTCAGGTGTCCTTGATTCTATCATTGTTATGTTGATCGGTGAATTCTTTAAAGACGAAAACCTATCTTTATGAAGAAGATCATTAGGAGAACAAGCGCATTAAAATCACAGAACCCTCTCAAACCTCTAAAAACCTCTCTCAAACCTCACTACTTAGTAAGGTAAGAGCTCTCCTCTCAACCATAGCTCTTTGTAGCTTTATCTGGTTGTTTCTCGCTATTGCTACCTATTGCAAATGAGAGAGGTTAGCTCGATATTTATAGATATGACCAGTGGGAATCGGATTCCCAACGGGTGGTGAAATGGCATATCTGCACGTTTTCAAGGTGCTTGAGGTGATAAAAGCCCACGTAGCTAATAAGTCATCTTTTCAGGATCAGTGGGAATCTGGTTCCTGTTGGTCACATTTTACAAATTTTAAGCCATTTTTGTCACCTCAGCCACTAGTGGGCCCATCTATTTGCCTGGATCACTATTGTTAGTGCACTTTTCTGTGGCATACTAGTACACCTTATTTGTCAATCACGTGTGTCCATGTGTTGTAATGTCGGTTGAGCCTTGGCAAGCTGAATACTAAAGATTCAAGTAGATAAGAAGCATCAAGGAAGAAGAACGGGTAAATGAGATGCCTTGATACCCTAATCCTTTGGACCAAAACACCTAAACCCTCTTAGATGACTTGGACCAATTTGAAATACCTTTAGTCATCATTATTAGTATTAGAACACCTTGAAAAACATGATAAGTTAGACTAATTAAAGAGGTGGAAGTTGTTGTAAACAAAATGGCCCAAACAACAATTTCCGATCAGAACTCCGATCAATCGGAAATGATTTTCCGATCGATCGGAACACTATTCGATCGATCGGATATCTTGTCCAGCAACCTGATGAAATCCCTGAACTGATATTCCGATCTATTGGAGCTCTATTTTGATCGATCGGAATAGTCATTATTTGTTCGTTTTCTGCCCATTAATTGAGCGTTGGGAGAAAATCTATAAATACGTGTAACGCCCCCAAAATTCGACACTCGAGTATATAAACTCAAATTCTGAAATCAAGGGTGTTATGTAAATAATGAATGAATCATTCACAATCACAACTGATATTTTTCTTTTCCATTCACAAGGTACCAAATATATAGAATCAAAATAAACTAAACTTTGAAAATTAAACTATTAATCAATGGGTCTACGAAATTGTTCCAAACTGTCTAAAATAATGGCCATCTAATGGGCCTTATTACATCAATACTTTCAAATTAAAAATAAAAATAAATCAATTCTAAAAAATCTTCTAGAGTATTCCCTCATCTGGAACTGCTTCCTCGAAGTCTTCTAGATCATCACCTGTCACTACGGTTAATCGCATAACACTGCGTCAGCTATAAAAGCTGGTGAGCATTCTCATATAGTTTAACACACGTAATTCGATATAGAAAATCACTTGACCATTAAAGTACAAATCACTAAAATTTCAATAGTAATTTCATCAAACCAAAATCTCTTAAACATGCACGTGATGCATGGTATGCAAGTATGCCTCAACAATCTCATTACGGTTATCAGTAGAACATCCAAGGTCAGTTTATAGTCGGGCCTACACTATTTCACAACTGCAGAGTTGGTCTCTTGTACACACCAGGGAACTCACCCAACCTGCCAAAATCATCTGATAACCACCGGGTACGCTAGTATGGTATCTTGCACACACCAAGGAGCTCAACCAACCCGTCCACAATCGATGGACTATCAGAAGGGTATATTGCACACACAGGGCGCTCAACCAGGGACTGTTGCACACACTTGGGCGCTCACCTAGACAATCATCAATGGGTCTATTTCACACACCAGGGTGCTCACCCTACGGTAATAACTGGAGTTCACAAATCGTGCCATGCATGAATCAAATTATTACTTCAAATCCCCTTAAAGTAAATCCACACTCAGCTAATACATGTACAACACAATTTAACTGAAAATCTCCACATAAATATTTAAAATTGATGCAAATCATAATCACTTGAAAGAGACAATTACAAACCGAGATATGACGTTTAAACTTCCCATTAAAGCAAAGTAGATACCAATTTTTTTTAAAAATAAATAAACAAATCAGAATTATCATGTAAGAAAAAAATATGAGAAAAAAACTCACTGTCTCTTCTTCTTCTCTCTTTCTTTCTTTCTTTGCTTCTTCTTTTTCTTTCTTTTCCTTTTCTTTCTCTTTCTTCTTCTTCTTCTCTTTGCTACTGGAGTGTTGCCCCAGCAACGTGAATCCCCCCCCTGAAATCTCTCTCTCTCTCTACAAAACCTCTCTCTCTCTCTCTCTCTCTCTCTCTCTTTCTCTCACTGCTCAATCTGATGAAAGGGGCAGGGAGCAGTCAGGGGGTTTTATAGCTTCTTGAAGTTGGTGAATAGGGAGGACGCGGAGAAGGGATGGTTCCGGTTTGATGTGGCTTGCGTCTTATGCAAGGAAGGAGAATATCGTCTTGGATAGGTTGTGAGCGGCCTGCATGGATTCCTAGTTGGAGTCGGAAATCCATCTGGAGGGGAATGGGCGGCCTGGATCAACGCCATACAACACGAAAATCGGAGGTTTGGACGGTTGGCGTTTACGGAAAGTATATCGGCCGCTGTTTGAGTTAGAGAAAGAAACGACTTCTTTCCAGAGATCTTTAGCACATGATACCCGTTGGGGATCTAAGTGGGGTCCACACGAAGATCTGGAAGATATCTGAGTAGTCCATGCAGTGTAGATCCGGAGATCTTGAAGTTCTTTGATTTGAACGGTAGTTTGAGGAGAATCAGATGCTCGATTGATGGGAAAAAAACTTGAGGTGAATGATTACGTGATGTAAATAAATTGGATGGACGGCTTGGATTTACCCATGAGGTCCACTCTGATGGACGGCGTGGGACGCCAGATACGAACAGCACCCGCTGCTGTCGCAGCGCTGGAGAGAAGACGATCCGTCTTCTGTAATGAGCAAACGCACGGTCAAACATGAATTTGACCGAGCCCAACATGTGCATGCAGTGCACGTGGGTCCCACCGTGATGAATGTACGAAATCTACTCTGACCATCAGGTAGGCCACATAATTTTAAGGCCCGACACATAAATTGAGCCAATTCCGAGGTTAGATGGCCCACTTATGGCCCGATTTCTGATTAGGGTACTTGTAGGATGATCGGATGGCTGAAATTTGACGTGTACGGTTAAAATAGGTCCCTAAAATATATTATGAAGTTTTGCGTAAAACAGATCATAAAAAACTGGTATACTTAAAATCATCAATTTAACTTAAGTTTAACTAATGGCATTTCGTAATTATTGTGAATTTTTGAGTGTTGTGAAATCCAACACTTCTACGCTATTCTAGGGTTCATTTTGAGCAACTTTAGTAAAGGGACCTCATACTAATTCCCTACGAATTATTTATTATTAATTTATCAATATAATAAATCACGTAATTTACTAAATAATTAATTAAAGTGTTATTTTAATTATTTCGAAAACTTGGGTCATTACATTCTTCCCTCCTTAAGGAAATTTCATCCCGAAATTTATTTTAAGGTACAGTTAAAGTGTTTCACGATAAGATGGAATGTGTATATGAAGATGTACATGAGTAATCCATTAGTTCATGTTACTACGATCCCTCAAAAAGAAAAAAACAAATTTCGCCTCGAAATTTACCTTATTGGTCGAATAGCTGTGGATACTTTTCTTTGATTTCGTCTTCTCGTTCCCACGAGGCTTCATCTTCTCCATGATTGCTCCACTGAACCTTGATCAGGGAAATCGTTTTGGTTCGGAGTATTTGGTCCTTCCTGTCCAAGATTTGTATTGGTTGCTCAATATAGGTCACGTCTTCCCGTATTTCTAATGGTTGCCAATCAATCACATGTGATGTGTCCCTTTCATATTTTCGCAACACACTTATGTGAAATACGTTATGTACGCTTGATAATTGTGGCGGTAGTGCTAGTCGATACGCCACCTTTCCCACCTTTTTCAAAATTTCAAAAGGTCCAATGTATCATGGTGCAAGTTTTCCTTTCTTCCCAAATCGCATATCCCTTTCATAGGAGAGACCTTTAAAAATACATGTTGCCCTTTGAAAAATTTCAATTCTTTTCTGCGATTGTCGGCGTAACTCTTCTGTCGACTCTGTGTTGTGCGGATTCGGTCCCTTATGATGTGTACGTTCTCAGAGGTTTCTTGTACTAATTCTGGCTCGAGTAGACATTTTTCTTAGACCTCGGCCCAGCAGCTCGGTGATCGGCATGGTCTTCCATAAAGAGCTTCATACGGCGCCATTGTGATGCTAGCCTGATAACTGTTATTATATGCAAATTCAATTAAAGGTAAGTGATCATCCCAACTTCCTTTAAAATCTAGGGCACATAAACGAAGCATATCTTCGAGTATGTGGTTCACTCGCTCTGTTTGCCCATCAGTCTGAGGGTAAAATGCCGTATTGTAATCGAGTGTAGTTCTCATTGCTTTTTTGAAAAGTCTTCCAAAATCTAGATGTGAATCTTGAATCCCGGTCGAAAACAATCGATACGGGGACTCCATGTAGTCATACTATTTCCTTGATATAAAGTTTACATAATTTATCCATCGAGTATGAAATACAGATTAGTATAAAATGTGCAGATTTGGTTAGTCTGTCCACAATCACCCATATCGCATCGTGGTTTCCCTGGGTTTTCGAAAATCCAGTTACGAAATGCATCGTAATATGCTCCCATTTCCACTGAGCGATAGGTAATGGTTGTAAGAACCTTGATGGTTTCTGATGCTCAGTTTTCACTTGTTAAGATGTGAGGCATTTAGACACGAAATTTGCTACGTCTCTTTTCAATTATTCCACTAGTATTGTCTTCGTACATCGCTGTACATTTTTGTGCTTCCCAGGTGGATGGTAAATCTTGATCGGTGTGCCTCACCCAATATTTCTTCCTTTAATTTTGCGATGTCAGGAATGCATAATCTTCCTTGGTTTCTAATTCCTCCATTTGTTCCGATATTCCAGTTGAGTGTTTCTCCCTTCGATGCTTCCGTGATTTTAGCTTGTAACCATGTGTTATGCTTCTGAGCTTCTATAACCTTACTCATCAGTGTAAGTCGGACTACCAAACTGCTGAGATAGAAATTTTCTCCTCCCGACTTCAGTTCAAAATTATAATTCTTTATAGCATCGATCATCTTCCATTCTTTTATGGTCATACAAGCTGCAAGTCGATGGTTCTTCCTACTTAACGCATCGGCTACCACATTTGCCTTGCTTGGGTGATAATAGATATCAAAATAGAAATCCTTTAAATACTCTACCCATCGCCTCTGACGCATGTTGAGTTCTTTCTGATTGAATAGATATTTCAAGCTCTTGTGATCTGTATATAACTCAAACTGCTCTCCGTATAAATAATGTCTCCATATTTTTAGGGCAAAACACCACTGCTGCTAATTCTAAATCATGAGTCGGGTAGTTTCTTTCGTGATTCTTCAGCTATCTAGAGGCATAAGCGATAACCTTACCTCCTTGCATAAGGACGCACCCTAATCCTTGATAGGACGCATCGGTATACACTACGAACTTCTCTCCTTCAATCAGTATTGTGAGAACTGGAGCAGTCGTCAGTTTTTCTTTTAATTCACGAAAGGCTTTCTCTTGCTCTTCTTCTCATCGGAATGGTATCCACTTTCCAATTAAATGAGTCAATGGTTTTGCGATCTTTGAAAACCCCTCAATAAATCTTCTGTAATATCCTGCTAGTCCAAGGAAGTTGCGGACTTCTGACACATTCGTGGGTTGCACCCATTTCACCACTGCCTCAACTTTAGAATGATCAACTAATATTCCTTTTTCAGATACTACGTGGCCTAAGAATTTTACTTCCCTCTGCCAGAAATCACACTTCTCAAATTTAGCATATAATTGATGATCCTTAAGAGTTTGCAGACAGATTCGCAGATGCTCCTCACGTTCTTCTCGCGACTTCGAGTAAATGAAGATGTCATCTATAAACACTATAACAAAATGATCCAAGTAGGGTTTGAAAACCCGATTCATTATGTCCATAAATACTGCGGGGGCATTCGTCAACTCGAACGGCATTACAAGAAATTCATAATTCTCGTAACGTGTTCTAAAAGCGGTCTTAGGTATATCTTCCTCTTTGATACGGAGTTGGTGGTACCTTGATCATAAATCAATCTTGGAAAAGTACTGTGCTCCCCTCAATTGGTCGAATAAGTCATCAATTTTGGGCAGAGGGTACTTATTCTTGATGGTGACTTTGTTTATCTTCCTGTAATCAATACAGAGTCATAGGCTACCATCCTTTTTCTTCACGAACAGGACAGGCGCTTCCCATGGTGAGACACTGTGTCAAACGAAGCCTTGCTCTAGTAGTTGTTCGAGTTGGTCTTTTAATTCTTTTAATTCAACAGGTGCCATTCGGTATGGTGGTATCAATATAGGTGTAGTTCCCGGCAAAAGGTCGATACAGAAGTCTACTTCACAGCGAGGCGGTAGTTTCAGCACTTTGTGAAATACTTTGTGAAATTCATTCACAATAGGGATGTGGTCAATGCTGCCCTTTTAAGGTTCATCATCTATAAGGGTTGCGAAGTTTCCTAATTCATTTCATTCCTTAGTTCCATAAAATTGTACGCTCGGTTGTCCGGGGACTGAAAACGTTACTGTTTTCTTGAAACAATCGATTTTGGCATGAAACGCGGCAAGAAAGTCCATGCCCAAAATCATTTCGAACCCTTGCATTTCCATTACAACCAAATCGACCAACAGTTTCCATTCCCCAATGGTGACGGGACAAGATTCACATACTTGACTTAGAACTACCAATTTTCCCATGAGTGTAGCCACCACAAGTTTCTCTATTAAAAGTTCAGTAGATAAGCCTAATAATTTGACGAGAGATGTGAAAATAAATGAATGAGAGGCACCGGAATCAAATAAAGTTTTCACCGGAGAGGCATAAATGAGTAATGTACCTTCCACCATATTCCTGTCTGCGGTTTCATCGGCATCAAGATTTTCTTCTGGCTCGCCTTCTAGAGGAGCTACAGCAAAGACCCGTCCTTGTGTCGCCTGACGTAACACTTGACCGCTCTGCCTTGTTTGTTTTGTGTTTGTGACCTTACTTGCGCATGGGGATAGGGTGGCTTTTGTTGCGAGGTGTTAGGTGCCAAATCAAATGGTTGAGTCCTTGCATGAGTTTGTTGTCCAGATCTCTGATTTTGTGGTTGACGACGGGGTTGGGGGCAAGTACGTGATATGTGCCCTTCTATTCCGCAATTATAACATGTGACCGAAAAGTTTTGACGTTGTTAAGAGAGTGCTGGAGGTGATGCATGTGTAGTCCTTTGTCTTTTCTCCTGATTTGAAGGAGGTTCTGAGATCGTCTTCTGTTTAGTGCCCACTCCTCTCTTTGGTTCGCGATTTTTCATAATGTCTTCAAAATCTTGTTCGATAACCAGTGCTTTGTTCACTACATTGGAATATTTTTGAAATTCGAAAGGGACTACCCTGGTACGGAGGGGAGTCTTTCATCCTTGAACGAATTTTTTTACTTTTTGTTTATCATCAGGAATGAGATGGGGTGAAAAACACGATAATTCAGTGAACTTAGCTTCATATTGACCGACAGTAAGATTCCCCTGTTCTAAATTCATAAATTCGGCCACCTTTCTATCCTTCACACTCTCGGGAAAGTATTTTTGGTCAAATTTCTCACAAAACTTTTCCCATGTCCATACTGTGTTTGCAGAGGCTGCTCTTTTGGTTGCCTTCCACCAGTGATCTGCTTCTCCTTCTAACATGTATACTGCTAAGACCACTCTGTCTTCATCGGTACACCTCATTCCATCAAAGAGTTTTTCCATTTGATTCTTCCAATTGTCTGCCTCCAAATAATCAGTTTGCCCTTTAAAGACGGGTGGTCGGAGTCTTCTGAATCTCTCTAATACATACCCCCCCCCCCACCCCCACCACCTTGTGGAGTCGGTATTTGGCGTTGATTTATCATGTTATTTGTTGTCTGTACTTGCTGGCGGAGGAGAGATGCTATGTCACCTAAAACGTTGTATAGCCCCTCTATTGACTGTTCATCACCTGTTTCGTTGGGTGCAGATGGAGTTGCTTGACTCTTCCTTTTAGGCAGCATGATCTACATTTAGGAGAAAATCAATTTAGTACCCTCAAAATATTAGATCGCCCAAATACACACGCATGAATTAAATATTCCAGTAATAATAACTAAGTTATTCATCCTTTAAATCTAGATAGGTTATGTCACTCCATATGTTTGTTTGGTGGAAGTTTTGCAAGAAAGTCAGGTGGCTGGATAGGCAGTTACTCTAGAATTTATTCCTTCTAAACCATACATTTAATCGATTTAAAATTTGGAACAGATGTTACTGACTTCAAGGTGTATCACCAGAAAAATTTTCAGCTCAAAATACTTAATAATTCTTAGATTTTCTCCTTGATAAAGCTAGTAATTTGTTGCTGTTCAGCAGCAGATTTCACGTTTCTCAGTCTACTTCTAGAATAGCTAGAATTTTTCTACAATTCCGTTTGTTCTGAAATTTTGTAGGGATATCAATGGGTATATTACTGACCTTCAAAACAATTTTAAAAATTTTTAGACTTGTATTATGTCATGTGTGATCATAGGTATGAATCTGGTCCATAATTTCAGTCCTATAAGTGAAAATTAAGGAAAATTCAAAAATATCGATTTTTGGTCAATCCACTTGTCGTGATTTCGTGGGAATGTCTTTATAACCCTAAGAAAGATCACAGAGGTTAAAATTTTTAATTTTTATGACTTTTGATTAAGTAAAAGGTTCACTAAGGTGGGAATTCACCTCCCACGGTACCTAGGTACATGTGTCTAAATTCAATGGCTATTCTAAAAGTATTTGGGAGCCTATGTTTAGAGTTTCTACATTCATGAAGCTACCCTATATCCTAAAACTTTAGCAGACTTTTTTCCCAAGGCACAGTTTATATCATTCCTATTCTCTGATATCAACTGTAACGCCCCCAAAATTCGACACTCGAGTATATAAACTCAAATTCCGAAATCAAGGGTGTTAAGTAAATAATGAATGAATCATTCACAATCACAACTGATATTTTTCTTTTCCATTCACAAGGTACCAAATATATAGAATCAAAATAAACCAAACTTTGAAAATTAAAATATTAATCAATGGGTCTACGAAATTGTTCCAAACTGTCTAAACTAATGGCCATCTAATGGGCCTTATTACATCAATACTTTCAAATTAAAAATAAAAATAAATTAATTCTAAAAAATCTTCTAAAGTATTCCCTCATCTGGAATTGCTTCTTCGAAGTCTTCTATATCATCACCTGTCACTACGGTTAATCGCATAACACTGCGTCAGCTATAAAAACTGGTGAGCATTCTCATATAGTTTAACACACGTACTTCGATATAGAAAATCACTTGACCATTAAAGTACAAATCATTACAATTTCAATAGTAATTTCATCAAACCAAAATCTCTTAAACATGCACGTGATGCATGGTATGCAAGTATGCCTCAACAATCTCATTACGGTTATCAGTAGAACATCCAGGGTCAGTTTATAGTCGGGCCTACACTATTTCACAACTGCAGAGTTGGTCTCTTGTACACATCAGGGAACTCACCCAACCTGCCAAAATCATCTGATATCCACCGGGTACGCTAGTATAGTATCTTGCACACACCAGGGAGCTCAACCAACCCGTCCACAATCGATGGACTATCAGAAGGGTATATTGCACACACAGGGCGCTCAACTCGGGACTGTTGCACACACTTGGGCGCTTACCTAGACAATCATCAATGGGTCTATTGCACACACCAGGGTGCTCACCCTACAGTAATAACTGGAGTTCACAAATCGTGCCATGCATGAATCAAATTATTACTTCAAATCCCCTTAAAGCAAATCCACACTCAGCTAATACATGTACAACATAATTTAACTGAAAATCTCTACATAAATATTTAAAATTGATGCAAATCATAATCACTTGAAAGAGTCTCTTCTTCTTCTCTCTTTCTTTCTTTCTTTCCTTCTTCTTTTTCTTTCTTTTCCTTTTCTTTCTCTTTCTTCTTCTTCTTCTCCTTGCTACTGGAGTGTTGCCCCAGCAAAGTGAATCCCCCCCTGAAATCTCTCTCTCTCTCTCTACAAAAGCTCTCTCTCACTCTCTCTCTCTCTCTCTCTCTCACTGCTCAATCTGATGAAAGGGGCAGGGAGCAGTTAGGGGGTTTTATAGCTTCTTGAAGTTGGTGAATAGGGAGGACACGGAGAAGGGATGGTCCCGATTTGATGTGGCTTGCGTCTAATGCAAGGAAGGAGAATATCGTCTTGGATAGGTTGTGAACGGCCTGCATGGATTCCTAGTTGGAGTCGGAAATCCATCTGGAGGGGAATGGATGGCCTGGATCAACGCCATACAACATGAAAATTGCAGGTTTGGACGGTTGGCGTTTACGGAAAGTCTATCGGCCGCTGTTTGAGTTAGAGAAAGAAACGACTTCTTTCCAGAGATCTTTAGCATATGATACCCATTGGGGATCTAGGTGGGGTCCACACGAAGATCTGGAAGATATCCGAGCAGTCAATGCAGTGTAGATCCGGAGATCTTGAAGTTCTTTGATTTGAACGGTAGTTTGAGGAGAATCGGTTGCTCGGTTGATTGGAAAAAAACTTGAGGTGAATGATTACGTGATATAAATAAACTGGATGGACGGCTTGGATTTACCCATGGGGTCCACTCTGATGGACAGCGTGGGACACCAGAGACAAACAGCGCCCGCTGCTGTCGCAGCGCTGGAGAGAAGACGATCCGTCTTCTGTAATGAGCAAACGCATGGTCAAACGTGCGTTTAACCGAGCCCAACACGTGCATGCAGTGCACGTGGGTCCCACCGTGATGCATGTACGAAATCTACTCCGACCATCAGGTAGGCAACATAATTTTAAGGCATGACACAAAAATGGAGGCAGTTCTGAGGTTAGATGGCCCACTTATGGCTCGATTTCTGATCAGGGTACTTGTAGGATGATCGGAGGGCTGAAATTTGATATGTACGGTTAAAGTAGGTCCCTAAACTATTATATGAAGTTTTGCGTGAAAAAGATCGTCAGAAACTGGTATACTTAAAATCCTCAATTTAAGTTAAGTTTAACTAATGGCATTTTCGTAATTATTGTGAATTTGTGAGTTTTGTGAAATCCAACACTTCTACGCTATTTTAGGGTTGATTTTGAACAACTTTAATAATGGGACCTCATACTAATTCCCTAGGGATTATTTATTATTAATTTATCAATATAATAAATCACATTATTTACTAAATAATTAATTAAAGTGTTATTTTAATTATTTCGAAAACTTGGGTCATTACAATACGGGAGATGCAATTTTTGGGGGCAATTGAGGGGATTTTGAGGAGATAGAAGCCATCATTATTGAAGACCATTAGAGGCTTTATTCCTAACCTATTGCAAGTTATTCTTCTTGTGATTCATCATAAGCTTGGAGCATTCAATGCCAAAATGAGAATGGAACTGTTCCCTCTTGATTCATAGGAGTTTAGACACTGCTCAATCTGATTAGGACCTTTTAAAATTCTTTTCGCCTACTTACATAATTTATCAATTTAAACTAAGTAAGCAAGAATACTTCGGCTTCCAAGCCTAAGTGGGTCTAATCAATAGACTAGCATATGATTAAAAAAATTAACGTCCTAGTCTAAGCATGCATAGATTAACATATGATTAAACTAATAAAGCACCTAATCTATGCAACGCATGTAGACTATATGAGAGTGGATCATATAAGCTCAAGTCTTCTTAAGAAGGTGAAAGTACATCATGTGTATGTGGATGTGCCTATCAAGTACCTAGCATACATTCTAATTAAGCATTCATAGTTAAACAAGTAAATACAATGTATAATAAGAAATGTGCCAAAATACAATCACAAACACAACAATATATAGCGGTTCGACTTTGGGTCTACTCCACTCCCAGTTCAAGTACTCAACCCCTTTAAGCACACCGACATTTACTGGAGAGTTTAAATCTGGTTCCTCCCAACTGAGGTGTTTTAAATCAGATCCACCAAATTAGGGAGTTTACAGGTTCCTCCCAACCTACACATTCACACCCGTGTTGATGGCTCTTCCTTGGAGACTAGTTTAAGCTCGACAAATGTGCCAAGGAACGACAAACGTCCCTGAAATTTAGGCTCAAAAAACGTACCAAGGAATGACAAACACCCATAGACTTTTAGGCTCAACTAATAAGTCAAGGATCGACAAACGACCCTGAATTCGAGTTTGACAAATAAACTCTACACTTAATTCCCACAAGGAAAAGAATGGATGGACTCTTACAAAAGACAACTCACTTGTAGGATTTGAGCCCCATTGTAGCACCGCTTCGGGTTGCTTCTTCTTGTTCTTCCGTGCTCAAATCAGCTTCCCTTGTGCTCCCCCAATCTTTGATGCCGCTGCTTTGCCAAGGCTGTTCGCTTGCCTCAAGTGCAAGGTTGCGATGTAGTAATAATTCTCGATAAGACCAAGATCGATCCACATGGAATTAGGGTAAACTGATTCAAAACATTCCAGCAACTTCAATCTCAGCAATTTTAGATTTCAAATTAAAAAACTAACTAAAATAGTAACTTTAGGAAAATTCTGGTAGGCAACGAAGGCCTCAAGGATCCACTTGTAGTAGTCCCATATGAATTCATTCATCTTAGCATAAATACAACTAGATTTGAAGTTCTGTCTTTCTTCTAATTGGAAGATTTAGCATTCAAACATAAACAATCCCCACTTAAGTAAAAAAATCAAATTCTAGTTCTAATGAAGCACGTATAATTCAAACATGTAGCCTTTAAAGTAACAACCATATTAAGAGACTATGACATGCTCTAGGGTTACTACAATTCGGATCTAATCAATTCAAACATGATAATCTTAGAGAATTGTAAGGAACCCATGTCCGAAGCACATGAACTCTCATCAAACATCCAAAAATACCAACTTTATTCAAACTAGAACTTAAAAATCCAAACTTTAGGTAAAATACTTGAATCAAACTAATTCTACATGATGACTGACTACAAGCTTCACCTCTTAGCCTTAGCTAAGAGGTTCTAGTCGAGCATCATCATGCTACAACTAAAAAAAATGAAAAGCTAAAGAAAAATATGAAAAATCGAGTTTGGGAGAGTTGTAAACGCTCTACGACGATCCTCTTCACCTCCCAGGAAGTCCCAAGCCTTTTATGATGCCTTAGGAGCGAACCCTTGGTGTCCTTTTGTAATGAAAAGGCCCTACCGACTCAGAAATTTTCAGAATTGTATAGCCACTTACGCAGCGCATGAAAATTCAGAGTTTGTTGAGCAAGCTTTTAGATTTCTGCAGAATTCACACTGGCCGACCGGTCTTGACCGGTCGGACCTATCTGGTGAACATCCAAAGAGTGTAGGAGAGGTGGCCTGCTTCTGGCTGACCAATCGGACCTGTTTGGTCCTTAGTTCAGCGAATTGAGAGCAACTTGGTGGGCGACCGGTCAAGACCGGTCAAGCTTCCTTTTCTTCCTTTCTTTCTCTCTCTTCTCTCCTTCTTTCTTCTTTCTTCTTTGGCCCACCTTTGGTCATCATTAAAGGGCTTCTAAATACGATCTTTTAGTCATCAATTAGGTGAAGTACCTCTCTCATTCCTACAACCACAAAACATACATTAGATGGTCTTCTAAACATGAAAATCATGCATAAGATATGATATAATGGGTTAGAATATGTATAAATTAGAAGCTCAACAAAGGCTTCAGCTCCAAGATTAGCTCCCTTGCATATGATGCTCCATTGGAGATGCCCAAGGTGCTAGAAGGTAGGTTTGAGATCTCTACAACTAGTGGAAGTGGGTTGCCTAGAGAGTCTCACTTACAAGGATCTTATCATAAAGTATTAGATAAGAATATCACTATCAAGGATAATCCAATCTCTAGATATCAAAAGAGGGACAAGTGCATCTTCATCATGAGCTTTGAATGCTCCATTCTTGTGATGAATTACAAGGAAGATCACTTGCTTGGGTTAGTAATAGAGCTCCTAAAGGTAAGCACTGGTGGTAGCTTCTATATCCTCAAAATCTCTCTCTCCTTTAGCCTAAAGACTATCTCTCCCGTATTTAAAGAAAATCTTCAACAGTTATAAAATGGGTAGAAAAATGGCCACTTCGATATATCGAATTGGAGTTTCGATTAATCGAAATTATCTTCAATATATCAATATGTCATTTCGATATATCGAAGAATATGTCCAGTGGATTTGTGAAGTTGTTAGACCATCTCTTCGATATATCGAATTGGGGTATCGATATATCGAAAATCTTAATTCGGATATATCGAAGGGTATTTCGATAGATCGATCATATTGTCCAGGGAGTTATGCATTTACTGGATACTTGATTCAATATATCAAATAGACCTTTTCAATATATCGAAGGTCTATTGAATAGATTTTCGATATATCGGAGGTCTATCAAAAGTTGCTATTTAGGCTTGATTAATTATAGCAACTTCCACCTCTTTAATTAACCTAATTTATTATGTTTTTCTATATGATCTAAGACTAATAAAGATGACTAAGGGTATTCCTAATTGGTCTAAGTTATCTAAGAGGTTATGGGTGTTTTGGTTCAAAAGGTTAGGGTCACCAAGGCATCTCATTTACCTGATCTTCTTCCTTGATGCTTCTTGTCCACTTGAATCTTCAGTATTTAGCTTGCCAAGGCTCAACCAACATTACAATACATGACGTGATTGAAAAATAAGGTGCATTAGTATGCCACAGAAAAGTGCACTAATAGATTGACATTGAAAGTTTAGGACGGCCGCCTCATTCCCATATATGATCTCGAGAAAACATCGATGACTTAAAAGAGTCCCAAAACCAATTATTATTATCGCATCGACATTCATTGAGGAGTATGAAGGGCTTCCTAGTGCCTTGAATACTGCACGCATTTTGTATTTTTGAAAATTTTGAAATAAGTCGTCACCTATAAAACATTGTTCTATGGAGTTTTTATTGCAAAATTTTGAAGATTTTTTCTAGGCCATTATTCTTTAAACAATGCACCCGATCTCACGAGTGAGCATTGTTTGATGATTTTTATTTTGGCCCTCAATGGTTTTTTGAAAAGAGGTCCAGCCTGTCATCCCGACTCCACTAAGGATACCAATGGTAACAATGAAAGTTGGTTTTTGTTAAAAAATATATTTTTTGGATTTTTGGAATGAGATCCATCTTGTTATCTCACTCCATCGGAGATTTCATTGGGATGATCGATGTTGATTTTTATTGAAATATTTTTATTTTTATTTTTTTTGTAAGGATCTAGTCTACCATTTCATGATCTAACGGTCACGATCAGGATTGGATTTTATTGAGATATTTTTTTGAATTTTTTTGAACGATCTAATCCATTGTTTCATGATCTGATAATCATGATCGGGAATGGTTTTTATTGCAAATTAAATTTTTTTTTTTATATATAAATACCGACATTAGTCGATCGGTAGGCCATCCTATCCTGATTTGTAAGGTTGAGGTTGATCAGGCCATGTGCACATGTGGGGCCAAGCCTCTCTTAAATCCTCTCTTAAATCTCTCATTTTCCCAAGCCTTCTGCCTTCTTTCTCTATTTTCCATTCCCTTTCTTCCTCTTCATCCATCTAGCACCATCGCCAAACCCCTAATTCCTTTGCCGTTTTAGCCAAATCTTGATGCCATCAACTCTAATGTCTGACTCTCATCGTTCCTCTTCATCTTCGCAAGGTAGTGATGTAACTTTGGTAATTTTTAAAAAACTTCATCAAAAGTTGGCACCATGGCTGCCTATTTTAATTTTGAGGTTTGCACAGCCCATCCGTGACTCATTTTAAAGATCATAACTGTTGAAGTCATAAAAATGGGTCCGTGCACCTGTAGGAATTGGTTTTGCCTGAATCGGGCCCTGTAGCCTTTGATTTTATCACTTCGATCATGGGGCCTGCTTTGGGCGATCTCAGCCATTAAAAGTGCTTGATTTAACCTTAGAAATGCATTTTCCCACTTGCCAAATGTTGTTGCCCATCGAAATTATGGGGCTTGCTTGAGATGATTGGGCCCCTAGGGCTAAGCTGAATAGTTGATCTTGTGGTCAGCAAAGTCGTGTGCATTGGGGTGTTCGTTCCTACTGCCAACTAGTACTCGAAATGCCACCATCTACTCCATTTTCTTTGAGGTCCCGACTGGTGCAATTTAAGCCGTTGAATTGAATTCATCAATCATTTTCTACGCAGTTCTTAACATGTGGTGGTTTGCTTCGATAGATGGGCCTGCTTGAGATATCCAACGCCCATTCAATAAATCCACATGGTTGATCATGTGCACGACTCAATCATGTATATTTGGGCTGTTGTCCCATTACATTCGAGTTATGATTTGAATGATCAGGAGGGTCTATCCTGCATGGACTCTCTCCCAATTGCCTTAATTTTCGCATGCCTTTGTTGATTCTTGAATTTTCATGCTTCACCTGATTTCTCATCTTTAGGAAGGTAGTCATGGTGTCACGCCCCAAAATTCGGTATCCACATTGGCCAGGCTGAAATTCGAATATGAATCCCAAGATCCATTAGGTTAACCTAATCAAATTATATTTCTAATCAAATACTTTCTATTCATTCTCACAGGCAATCAGAAACTCAAGGGAAAAATAAATATCATTAATTTTCATTAATCAACTCTCTTTTCTCATTACGTTGGAATCTCAAGTTTAATCGAACCTAATGAATAAAATAATACATGAAATCCAAACTAAACCAAATTAGCAATATTAAAAAAATAGAAGAAATGTTTAGCTTGTTCGAAATACTTCAATTTGCACCTATAAAATTTTCTAAGGGAGTGTGAGCATGACGGCTCGTGGGATCATATCCAATCAACTACTAAAAAATGTTAAATTCATAAAACGCTGAATTTATAAAAATAACAGAATAAAATTTCAACGAAATGATTAGTAATAAAATTTTTACAAAAGAATATAAAATAAATGGTCGAGTCATAGTGCGTAGTACCCCAGGCTAGTAGGGGCCTCCTACCGAGGGCAAAACCCACGTTAGTCTCGTACCTAACATGTAGAGTGAGTCCAGGATGATAGACTCTTAATCCTGAATAGTCCCATACCTATGGAGATCGTGGCTCATGAATGTGTGCAATAAGACTATATTTACGCATCTACAATCTCAAATATAGGAGAGAAATTGGCGTTAACATTTACATAACAACAATTACAATAACAAAATAAACTCCAATAAAATAAATTCTCCCTGATCCTTTTAGGGCAAAGCACCCATAACATAAATAATTACTTGTCCATATAGGGAATCATCCAAGGCAGTGCACCGACCAAGACAGTTTTAGAAAATCCGACAATCACAATAATAGAAACCCATGGCAGTGCACCGACCGTGATAATTTTAGGGCCCCGAAATAGCACACCTTATAGCAAACCATGACCGACTAAGACTGTTTTAAGAACCCAAGGTTGCGCACCCGATCTCAAAGCCAAATTAAAATAAAATGTATGTATGCTTGTGTAATAGATGTAATTCCTAAAAATAACCACTACGCTATGCACATCGTTCTCTAATCACGCATAAAGCTCATAGTAAGTTATTAAAAAATCAAATCTAAAACAATAAACACATATAATTCATAGAATGTGATTCCAACTGAAATAAAACAAAATGTAACCACGTGAATCATACTATGTAAATCAACTTTGAGCAAAATAAATCTAAGTTAACAATAATAGTAGAAAGCTAGAAAATAATTGTTGAGCTCTGAATTGTGTATATTCTAACCCCAATTCATCACACATTATGCAAGATTTATAGAATTAAAGACCCATCTTATATGTGTATTTATGTTTGTAAGAAGGAGAGAGAGACCTCAATCCAATATTAAAAGGACTACTTTGAAGCACTGAAAAGAATAGAAGAAGAAGAGTCAAAGAGGTGGAGGAAAGAAGTAAGGAAGAAAGGAAAAAGAGAAGGAAAATTGACAAGAAACAGTCTCCAATATCGATCATCCACTTCAAGGACCAATCGTCTGACCGGTCTAAAATTCAAGAGACCATGCTGAACAACATTAGACAGTTTTTGCCTCCCCTAAGACCGGTCGTCTGACCGATCTAAATTTCAAGAGACCATGCTGAACAACGTTGAACAGTTTTTGCTTACTCAAGATCGGTCGTCCAGAAGCCATGACCGGTCGTCCGATCGGTCTGAAATTCAAAGAAAATGAGATGTCTTGTCTAGAGCTTGCTGGACTAAAATCATGCACCCAGGAAGAAGAAGAAGGGTGGATGACAAATAAAAGTGACTGTGAGCCCAGGAAGGTTTCAATGGTGGACATCATTCTCCTCACTGTTTCCTGCGGTGTGGTCCATTTGAGTTTTGTATCTGCCTCATTTCTTATTTAATGCCTTAAATAAGAATGGATGGACGAAGTGGATAAAACAAATACATCATGGTGGGACACATAGAACGAAAAAATCGGAATTTACTATTCAGTAGTAGAAAAAATATTTTCAAGCGAAAAAAGCTAAATTGTTCGAACTTGTTCGAACTCGTAAAAATTGTTCAAAATCCATATGTTTGAACATGTTCGAACATGATTGGGCTAGACCAAATTGAGTTCGAACAGAGCCATCCTATTCAAATATTTGTTCGAACATTGTTCGAACACACCCACTCAAGTAGTGGAACAATTCGATCTGGTCCATGTTCGACTCGGATCGGATCGTTGTCCACCTCTATCTCTACTTAAGTGACGTCACCAACTTTTGCGGGCCCCGCTAAAATTATCTGTTAAAATGGACGGACAGACAGGATAAAATACATAAATCACGGTGGACCACATAGAGTTTACTCAGCACGGTAAGCGTACTGAGTTACTCAATGCGCAGTCTGCTTCCGTGAATTGAACATTTGAAAAATTCTTTGGGGTCATTGAAGTTTTGGATCAAGCTAATATTACTTTTTTTTCCTTCGCCCATGTCTGGGTGATCTTATGAACATGTTAGATTACAAATAAATATCACCATGAGCCTTGGGAAGGTTTCAACGGTGGATATCATTATTCCCACTATTTCTTATGGTATGGTCCACTTGAGCTTTGGATATACTTCAATTTTGGGCTCAACCTCTAAAATGAGCTGGAAACACGGATGGACGGCATGGATAAACCATATACATTCTAGGTGGGCCCAATAGAGTTTAATCAGTATGATAAGATTGTGCCGAGTAACTCAGTCCGCAATCCGATTTCCCATTCTGCGTCCACCCTAGACCGGTGGGGGTGCGTCTTAGTGGGTGTTACCGCTACCGTGGGGCCCACCTTGATGATGTATTGTATATGCATACCGTCCATCCATTTCTACATATCATTTTAGGACAGGGTTCCAAAAATTAAGGAGATCCAAATCACAGGTGGACCATAACATAGTAAAAGTGGTGATCAAGTGTCTCACCATTAAAAATTCCAAAGGGCCCATAGTAAGGATTTCATAATGTTTATTTTCCATCCAACCCATTAATAATGTGTAAAAGATTTGGATGGAGTGAAAATACAAATATCAGCTTGATCCAAAACTTTTGTGGCCCATAAAATTTTTTTAACAGCTATTCATCACTATTTCCAGTGGTATGGTTTACCTGAGATTTGGATCTTATTGGGATTTAGAATCAGGTTCTAAGATGATAGAGGAAATCATATGGACGGAGTGGATATACAAAACATGTATCACGGCGCGCCCCACACGGTCAGGCTAACGCCCATTGAGCTGTTACACCATAACACAACTAATTTGCTCCCAGACGGTAAGACCCTTACCATGGGACCCTTCCTGATGTATGTATTATGTATCCACATCGCCCATCCGTTATTCGTAATTATTTCAGGGCATTGTCCAAAAACTGAAGTAGTTCTAATTATCAGGTGTACCATATCATAAGTGTGGACCCTCGCCGATTTTTCGTGTTCCCACACGACATCTTCTCCCTTCCCCTTTCCTTTCGGAAAAGAAGGAGATGAGGATGCGTGAGTGCGAAATCGCCGTTTGTGCCACTGGCTTGCCTCGTTCTCTAGGGCTTCGTTTGGTTGTCGTATTGAGCTGGATGTGTTTAAGTGAATTTATATAAGACCAGAGTCGCCACTAGCCAATTACTTCGAATCTACAGTCGGCTAGACCCTGTAGAAACGTTAGAGAAGAGAATCCGAAGATTCCTTCCTCTAAAATGACTCCTGTTGATCTGCGGCCAGAAATTTAAGGTAAGGGATCACGGTTACAGGGTGGGAAGAGGTTAAGCACCCCACACACTGCCCGTACCGAAGTACGGTCTCTACTTCACAGAATCGATCGAATACTTGAAAGTCTAATTTAATCCTCGTATATTCTCATGAATGACATGATGCATGAATGCGGGTCTGAACAGTAAGAGTTTCTGATGGGCAGGTTCCAACAACGGGCAAGCGCAGAGCGTACGCTCGAACTGACAGGTGCTTAATGTAAGACGTATGCAGTGTGCTTGAATGATCAAGGTGTTTTATGGTGAAGTATGAATGCAGGTCTGAGCAGTAAGAGTTTCTGATGGGCAAGTTCCAACAACGGGCAAGCCCAGAGCATACGCTCGAACTGACAGGTGCTTAATTTAAGACATATGCAGTGTGCTTGAAGAATCAAGGTGCTTGTAGTGAAGCAGGGGGGTTGGAAGAAAAGTAAATGTTGCACTTATGCTAGATGCAAATGAGATGATGCTGGATGAATGATAGCTGGGTGGACGGTGGTGTCGCAAGGGTTGGCTTCGAGTGGCTGGATTAAGACTTGGATGGCTTGAGAGGCTTGGACCAGTAGTCAGGCAGGGCTGGGCCAGGGCTAGACTCTCCTCACTCGGGCTCTCCTTGGTGGGAAAATGGGCTAAGGGGTGGAGAAGGGCACTCGAACGGACAGGCTCTCTTTGGACTCGAAGGGATGTTGAAATGAGAAGGGGAGGGGGGTATTTATAGCAGCGAGGAGTGGCAGTTTGCGTAATTTTGTCCTGGGCGGCCTGCTATGGGCCGCCCGTACGGCCGCTCCTCGGTTTCCAGCGAGTACGGTCGCTCCCTCGGGGCTGCTGTTGGACTTGCTGGTCGACTCAGTGAGTTGACTCAGCGGGTCGACTCAGTGGTTTGACTCGACGGGTTGACTCGACGGGTTAACTCAGCGGGTTGACTCAGCGGGTTGACTCAGTGAGTTTGACTTTTTAAAAATTTTTTGACTGGCCTTTTTTTATGGGGGGTTTTTCAGGGTGGTGTTTAGGACTGGGTTGACTGGGTTCAGGCTTGAACTGGGCTATGTAATGGGGCTTACAAGGGTGAGTTTGGCTGAGTTTGGACTTGGGATTTGGGGGTATGGTCCTCATTCATCCAGCTATCTCTACCAACAGTGTAGCCGAAGGTGGGGTGTCTACAGATGCCCCTCTTTGGAAGAGGTTGCGTGCAACCGAATGCCAAAGCGAGTGGACACCCCACTTCTGACCCGGTCATTCATGGATCATGGTCTGAAATCATTGCTTGCCTTTGCATCTGTGCCAGTTGATCGTTTGGAAACCGATCACTCGCACATACCACGGGAGTTTGGAGAAAACGTTGCGATTGTCCCTACATGCGCTGCAACCTGGGTACCCAATCGCAACCCTTCCATTCCCGATCGGTACTAACATCGGAAAGGTACAGCAGAGCCTCTGCGTCGACAGTCTTATGAGGATGCTGACCCTGAGACTGATTGTATGATGTTTGATGTTTTCCCAGATCACTCAAGGAGTACTTGTTTCGCTTGACTGTCAAAGTGGTTAGACGCCCTGCGTCAGATAGTCTTACGGGATTCTACTACGCCGACTTGGACTCAGTCAAGGTACTTCAGGCATCCACGCCTAGGTATGTGCGGGTGGGCTTTTTCCACCCGATCTGCTGGTTTCGATGCTTGGTTTGCAATTCATTCTTTCCTTGATTGTGGTCTGGAGTCTTTGTTGTCCTTTGTATCTGAGTCAGTTGATTGTCTGGAAATTGATAACTCGCACATACCGCGAGAGTTTGGAGAAAACGTTGCGATTGTCCCTGCAGTTTGGTGCAACCTGGGTACCCAATCGCAACTCTTCCATTCCCGATTGGTACTAACATCGGAAAGGTACAGCAGAGCCTCTGCGTCCGCTAGTCTTACGAGGATACTGACCCTGAGACTGATTGTGTGATGTTTGATGTTTTCCCAGATCACTCCAGGAGTACTTGTTTCGCTTGACTGTCAAAGTGGTTAGACGCCTTGCATCAGATAGTCTTACGGGATTCTACTACGCCGACTTGGACTCAGTCAAGGTACTTCAGGCATCCACTCCTAGGTATGTGAGGGGTGAACTCTTTCCACCCAATCTGCTGATTTTGATACTTGGGTTACAATTCATCTTTTCCACCTGTTCAAATGGTTTCTGTGACCAAGCCTTTTGGCTTTCATCTTTTTTGTATCTTGGCATGTGGTACGACCGCACTGACACTGGAGTTCAGTTCGACCGTACTTTGAGTGCATTGGATCCGATGATCTCTGGGGAAACCGCGAGACATCAGATCTTATTTGATTTTTGCGTCGGCTCCTACCCAGAGATATGGAAGATCTCCTAGCGTGTTGGAGGCAGAACGCTCTACTGGAAAAATATTTTTGGATTTTTGAAAAGATACCCACTCTGGGGAGTGATACTCCGTGGGGTTTTTATTTGCGAATAGAAATATTTTTTTGTCTTTTTGAAATGAAAATCTGGTTTGCATGTGCCTCCACTTAGGGATGCCTGTGGGGTCTTTAGCTAACCGACTTTTATTTTGAAAGCAGGTAAACATGATGATTGATGCGATGGATGCTGATGCATGAAGATGCATGATGAATGCATGGCTTGGTTCATTCTCTTTTCGTTTGATGATTTTGCTTTTGTTGGAGATGCAGAGAATTTTGAGCTTATTGCTTGCAGGGTTGTACTCCCTTGGGGATTTTTCTTTTTGATACGGAGGTTTGGACAGCGGGTTGGTCAAGATCCCGACCCGTGGTCGATCAGGTCCATCGTCCCAAGATGCTGTTTCTTTGCTAATGAGAATGTACGAGGATATCATTCGACTTCAAGATGTTCTTCTGGGCATACATGTGATTGAGAAGGTGTTTGGTTGCCCGTTTTGGTCAAGATTCCAATTTGCGGGCGATTGGATCCGTCATCCCATACTGTGAAGTGAGCGGAGTTCAAGACTCCTGAATTGTAGTGCTGGGGATGCTAATTTTTGTGATTTTTTGTAAATATGTGGTCCGAGTTTCAACTGAGTGGTCAGGATAGAGATCGGTTTATTGAAAACGCAGGAAATATTTTTTGTGATTTTCGAAATATTTTTGATGAAAGCAAGAGAAATATTTTTGTGATTTTTTGACAATATTTCGATTGAAAGCAAGGGAAATATTTTTGTGATTTTTTGACAATATCTTGATTGAAAGCAAGGGAGATATTTTTGTATTTTTTGCAAATTTTTTATTTGAAAGCAAGGGAAATATTTTTTTGTGATTTTTGACAATACTTTGGTTTGAAAGCAAAGGAAATATTTTTTTTTGTGATTTTTGCCAATATTTAATTTGAAAGCAAGGGACATATTTTTTTTGTGATTTTTGAAGAGGTGATTTTGCAATGTTTTTGTATTTTGTGATTTTTCTGAAATGCAGGGAAAAGTGTGGAATTTTCATCCACTTCCAACTTCTACTGCTGGTAAGGCACCCGATCCATTTTACGTCAGCGAGCAAGACGAGTCTCACACAGTTAAGTGCCATAGTTTTACATCTTCGGATGAGGAGATTTTGAGGGTTTTCAGTCAACACACCCACAAAGTTGCCTGTTCCTCATGTGCAATGCACATAGACCACGTATCGTCCGACGGACTCCTTCGGCCACAAGATGAGCCACATCCTCACATTTCCCTTAGTCAATCCAGTTTGGGGTCTTACGTTGCTCACAATTCCGTGAGAGTGAGCTTCACCTCCCAACAGCCTTAATCCCCTTCATGAGTTTTAGGAACAGGGAACATCCGTCAGATTCAACAGCGACTTCCAAATCAAGGTTGTCCATCACGGTGCGTTCAACACGAACAGGATTGCGGAGTTCTGCCCGCCTCAGCCTTTACCTGTTTAGGAGATTCCAGACACCCGTACGATCAAGTGTCAGCCATGTCTGGAACAGGTTAGGAAAGAAAGCCCCCGAGAAGTTAATCCCAGTGTAGTTTTAGGTCTTCGGACCACTGGAGATGAATTTGTGCAGTTGCAATTTTTGGTGAATCAATTTTTTTGTTTTTTATTATTTTTTTTTGAAAAGGTTCCAGATTTCAACTCGGGTGATCGAGATTGATGCTTGTTTTTGTGGAAAGCTTTAAAATATTTTTGGTGTTTTTGAAATGATCCGGGTTATCGAACCTTGATCAAGGCTGATGTCGGTTTTTATTGAAAATCTCTCGGGATGTTGATCCCGACGTAGTTTAAGGTCTTCGGACTCTGAAACTGTAAAAGAGGGGCAAACATTTTCGTGTTTTTCGAAATGATCCAAATCATCAGACCTTGGCCTGAAAGGCTGGGATCGATGCTGGTTTTTATTAAAAATCTCTCGGGACGTTGATCCCAACGTAGTTTAAGGTCTTCGGACCAGAAACTGTACAAAAGGGGGCAAACATATTTATTTATTTATTTATTTTTTGTTCTTTTTTTTTGGAAAATATCTGGTATCAGCGGATCTTGATTCGAGCAGTCACGGCCGATCCCGGCTTTTATTGAAAATCTCTCGGGATGTTAATCCCGACGTAGTTTAAGGTCTTCGGACCAGAAACTGTACAAGTGATGTATATATTTTTTTGGTTTTCTGAAAATGTCCGAGATCGTCAGGTCTTGATTCGATCCAAACCGATGTCGGCTTTTATTGAAAATCCCTCGGGATCCTGATCCCGACGTAGTTTAAGGTCTTCGGACCCTGAAACTGTAAAAGAGGGGCAAACATTTTTGTGTTTTTCGAAATGATCCAGATCATCAGACCTTGGCCTGAAAGGCTGGGATCGATGCTGGTTTTTATTAAAAATCTCTCGGGATGTTGATCCCAACGTAGTTTAAGGTCTTCGGACCAGAAACTGTACAAAAGGGGGCAAACATATTATTTTTTTTTGTTCTTTTTTTTTGGAAAATATCCGGTATCAGCGGATCTTGATTCGAGCAGTCACGGCCGATCCCGGCTTTTATTGAAAATTTCTCGGGATGTTAATCCCGACGTAGTTTAAGGTCTTCGGACCAGAAACTGTACAAGTGATGTATATATTTTTTTGGTTTTCTGAAAATGTCCGAGATCGTCAGGTCTTGATTCGATCCAAACCGATGTCGGCTTTTATTGAAAATCCCTCGGGATCCTGATCCCGACATAGTTTAAGGTCTTCGGACTAGTTTTTGGGTGTGGACCCTCGCCGATTTTCCCGCGCTCCCACACGACGTTCTTCTCCCTTCCCCTTTCCTTTCGGAAAAGAAGGAGATGAGGATGCAGTGAGTGCGAAATCGCCGTTTGTGCCACTGGCTTGCCTCGTTCTCGAGGGCTTTGTTCGGTTGTCGTGTTAAGCTGGATATGTTTAAGTGTGTTTATATAAGACCAGAGTCGCCACTAGCCAGTTACTTCGAATCTACAGTCGGCTAGACCCTTGTAGAAACGTTAGAGAAGGGAATCCGAAGATTCCTTCCTTTAAAATGACTCCTGTTGATCTGCGGTCAGAAATTCAAGGTAAGGGATCACGGTTACAGGGTGGGAAGAGGTTAAGCACCCCACACACTGCCCGTACCGAAGTACGGTCTCTACTTCACAGAATCGATCGAATACTTGAAAGTCTAGTTTAATCCTCGTATATTCTCATGGATGACATGATGCATGAATGCGAGTCTGAACAGTAAGAGTTTCTGATGGGCAGGTTCCAACAACGGGCAAGCCCAGAGCATACACTCGAACTGACAGGTGCTTAATATAAAGACATATGCATGTGTGTTTGAGTAATCAAGGTGCTTGTAGTGAAGCAGGGGGGTTGGAAGAAAAGTAAATGTTGCACTTATGCTAGATGCAAATGAGATGATGCTGAAAAAGAGTAGCTGGGTGGACGGAGGTGTCGCAAGGGTTGGCTTCGAGTGGTTGGATCAAGACTTGGATGGCTAGGGAGGCTTGGACCAGTGGTCAGGCTGGGCTGGACCAGGGTTAGACTCTCCTCACTCGGGCTCTCCTTGGTGGAAAAATGGGCTAAAGGGTGGAGAGATGGACTCAGAGCTCTCGGGCTGAAATGGACTCGAATGGCTTCTTGAAATGAAAAGGGGAGGGGGGTATTTATAGCAGCAGAGAGGGGCATTCTCGTAATTTTTTCCGGGCGGCCTGCCATGGGCCGCCCGTACGGCCGCTCCTCGGTTTCCAGCGAGTACGGTCGCTCCCTCGGGGCTGCTGTTGGACTAGCTGGTCGACTCAGTGAGTTGACTCAGCGGGTCGACTCGGTGGTTTGACTCAACGGGTTGACTCGACGGGTTGACTCGGTGTTTTGACTCGACGGGTTGACTCGACGGGTTGACTCAGCGGGTTAACTCAGCGAGTTGACTCAGTGAGTTTGACTTTTTTTTTTGGGATTTTTTGACTGGCCTTTTTTATGGGGGGTTTTTCAGGGTGGTTTTTAGGACTGGGTTGACTGGGTTCAGGCTTGAACTGGGCTATGGAATGGGGCTTACAAGGGTGAGTTTGGCTGAGTTTGGACTTGGGATTTGGGGGTATGGTCCTCCGTTCAACCAGCTATCTCTACCAACAGTGTAGCCGAAGGTGGGGTGTCTACATTGGGGTTGGGCATACTTACCTTGCTTTTTTTTGGCTTCTGACGGGGCTGACTGTGATTTGAGTGGTCCGAATTGCTTGATTTGGCCCTGCGGGCCATTTGATGATCGGATCTTGGATTCCGGCCTTCTCTCTTGATGATCATGCCTTTGATCTTGCTGCTTTTTGACTTGTGTAAGCCTTCCAATGGTTTGGATCCTGATGATTTAGCCCTTGAATGATTCAGATTGATAGATTCGGCCCTGTGGGCCCATTTGAGACCTTAGCTTTACTTTGGGGCACCTCTTTTGATGACTTGTGAGGTTAAGAAGGCTTCTAATGGTGTGGATGATGGCTTGAACGTCTCAGATCGCTTGATTTGGCTTTGTGGGCCCACTTGATGGTTAGATCTTGGATTCTGGCCCCTCTTTTGACGATCCAACCTTTGATCTTGTTGTTTGATGACCCATGCGAGCTTTTCTATGGTTCAAATCATGATGATCTAGTATTTGAATGACTTGGATTGCTTGTGGCCCTCACTTGATCACCTTTCCTTCTCTTTGACTTGATCAGCCATGTTCTGGCCGCATTGCTCCGTGATTGGACCGGTGGGGCACCTTTTATATGATCTTGATCAACCTCAGTCGAAATCTGGAGTGGACCGGAGCCTTGGGCGGCTCATGGAGCGCCATCTGCTGACGTGGACTGTCAGCCTCACCTACCAAGAACCCTGGAGCCAATCCCGCGGAGAGAGGAAATCTACGTCCGTACGGGCGGCCTAGGGCAGGCCGCCCAAGGCTCGCCTCTTGAACGGCCTGGGCTGGCTCTGGTTCGGACACTCTCCTCTGTCCACTGTCCCTGTCTCCTCATTCCCTGCACGTCCGGGTTCGATTGCAGCCATGAATATTCCTTTTGTCCCTTCTTTCCTTCTCTTTTTGTCTTTTTCTTTATTGATCCTCTCTTGGGCAGCCATTGATGATGGCTTGGGGGCCATTGTGGGAGAGATTGGTGGGTCCCATGTTGCAGCAATTGATGAAGGCTTTAAAGATGGTGAGGTGCCTTTGATTGATGGTGGGGATGGAGCATTGAATAGGGGTATTGATGATGAATTAGGGGTGGTTGTTGGGAGAGCTTTGAATGGCTCTATTAATGGTGGAATGGCTGTAATTCCAGATTTGGGTAGGCCTTTGATTGTGGGAGAAATGGATGGTATGGATAGGATGATAAGATGGGACATGGGTGAAGCTATGCATCCCTTGAGTGTGGGCCCCATGGATGATGTGATGGATGGTGATGATGGGACCATGAGGGACATAGATGGGCTGATCTCATGCTTGGATGGGATAGATGGTTCAGATGGTATTTTTGACGGTTTGGATGCTCTTGATGAGGGCCAGGATGTGCGGTATACTTCTTTGGGTGGACTTGATGTGATCATTGATGATGTTCCCCTGATGATGGACGGTGTGGATGCCTCGATGATCCCTTTGATCGGCCAGGATGATGATTGGATTCATGATTTCCTGTTGGAGGGGGCCGCAGGTCCAGATCTGACCGTTGATTCTTCGATCGGGGCTGCCGAGACCCTTTTTGATGGTTCAGATGTATTCTTTGACGGTCAGATTAGCCAGGATGTCACGATGTGTGGTGTGATCTTCACTGATAGTCCTTTTGATGTAGAGCATTGTCCTTCCCCTGATCGTCGGTCTTTTGCGCACTCTGTTCATGAGGTGGGCGAGTCTTCCCATGCGGCTGAGGTTATGACAGTTTCAGATAGTGATGCGACTATATCAGACATAGCCGTTACTGAGGGCAGGTCAGGGGCTGTCGAGTCTGCAGAGGTTCCAGCTTTTCCTTCTCCTTCGCCCGTTGACCTTCCGATCCTTGATGAGTCATCATTGATTTCTGGGCCTTTTGTGCTGGAGGGGGTACCAGTGAGAACTTGTCAGCTGCTTCCTCGTCCTCTTGCTCACCACGACTGCTTGCTTGGCTTGACAGCTTGTCGGCTTATGAGATTCGAGATTTGGAGTCTTATGGCTTCGGCAGTCTAATCCATATGGCTAGAGTTGATATTGATTGGAGGATGCTTGGAGCTGCCTTGATTGACTGGGTCCCTTCGTTGAACTTGTTCGCGTTCAACGATATGGAGATGGGACCTTCTTTGGAGGAGCTTGCTCGCTTGATGTTGAGCTCTTAATTATGCATATTCTAATCCCAATTCATCACTCATTGTGCAAGGTTTGTATGGTTTGGAAGCTAATTCAATGCATGTTTTGTGACTACAGGATTGAGGGTGGACTCTACTCAATTGAAGATATAATGAGCTCATTTGGAACTATTCTAATAAAGAAAGAAAGAACTAAAGAAGAAAAGAAAGCAGAAGAAAGAAAGAAAGGAAAAATACAAGAAGAAAAGAGGGCTGACCGGTCGTGACCGGTCGGCCAAGGAAGCCAGACCGGTCAGTGACCGGTCAGCCATGCAGATTAGGCTCCTACTGAAGACGTCCGACCGGTCTTGACCGGTCGGACATATGTGCTGGAACTTCATTGAAAAGGACCTCATTGCTGCTGTAAGGTGGATGAAAACATCCGACCGGTCTTGACCGGTCGGATAGGCTTGCTGGACTGATGTTCTACGAGGCCCGACCGGTCTTGACCGGTCGGGCATACCTGCTGGAGTGTTTTCACTTGAGGCCGACCGGTCATGACCGGTCGGCCATGCGTACTGAGTTGGAACTTTCTAATTTCTTCCCGAAATTCTCTGCGTTGCGTAAGTGTTACGCAAATTTCCGATTCTTCCGACGTTGGGGAGCCGCCAAACTATAAATAAACACCTAGGGATTGTTTCTATGGTATCCTAGAAGGGTTCAAGCGAGGTTGGAAGCTGTGAAAGTGAAGATTGGAGTTTCACAACTCCTTTTGGTTTGCTTTGCTGTTTTTATGCTTTTTGTAGTTGTTTCATGTTTCCTTGGATCATGAGCAGCTGAGGTGAAGCTTGTAGTGTATCCAAGATGTTTTAATTCGTAGTTAAGTGGTTTTCAGTTTGGAATTCATGATTATGAACTAAGGTTTGAAGTTTATACAAGTTTTTAAGTAATTTCTCTTAGTCTTGTGATGACTCATGGATGTTTGGATGAATTACTTATCTTCTTAATTTGTTTGCAACGGTTTAGACCTGTATGATCCGAGGAATTGGAGTGCGCTCTAGTACGAAGCTCTTCATAAAGGGGCTTCATGCCAAAGTTCTAGTTTTGGTTGATTATCTGGAATATGTATGGACTGTGCATATAATTTGAATCCAGTTCAAATCATGATCTAGCCTTGTCTTGTGAGAAGACTTGAGGATGGTTATGATTGGGAATTGGACATATAGAAAAGGTGAATGACCTATGCAATGAGCATGCTCAGATCAGCCTAGAGTTGAGTGAACTTTATGCACAGAACTTACATGTTGCAGACTTCTGGTTTAACAGTTCTATCATCCGACTAGATAGACCTGACTGGTGACTCTAGTTGAGAGAATGGGAAACCACAACGGATTGAACATCGAGGATTGCTACAAGTGGATCCTCGAACTCCTAGTACCTTCCTATAATTGTTTACATTCAATTTAGCTTAAACTGTTAATCACACACATTCTATTCAAACTTTGATTGTTAGCTTCAATAGAAACTTGTGGATGAGTTTGTGACATCCTACATAAGTCCCTGTGGATCGACCTCGGTATTACCGAGTTTATTACTACATCACAACCCTACACTTGGGCGAGCGAACACTTGACAGGCCTACCCTGGGATTATGCTCAATATTTTTCACCGAAGACGTCGTCGAAGACTGCTACACCGCAGAACTGGTTCGGGATCCCTTATCTTGTTCGGCCTGCAGCTGGTGGCCAGGATGCTGTAGTGTTCTCTTTGGACCTGCTGTATGATCTTTTTTCGGGTTCTAAGAGTACGGCCGGTTCTACCTTTGCTCGGAACGCACTGATGTTCTGCTTGATAGCTGAGGTGCTATTTTCGGGATGGCGCAGGTCCCAGACTCCTTTGCTTTTTGAGGTGATGAGTCGAGCTATCCGACGGCAGGGGATCATTTCTCTCATCTTGGCCGAGCTATTCGATGGGCTGACATTTCTCTCATTTCTCTCACCCTGGGCCGCACTCGTGTCCTTCGCGGCTGCTGTGCATTTCTTCAGGTATCTCTCCTACACCTTTTCCTTTTGCTTTGTCAGGACTTATTTTGCTCTAGCTGAACTTCTTTTGTGATCAGGTCTGGTTATGGGAGCGTCTTTCTCTGACCGTTCCTGTACCTCTTCCTGGCATCCCGGGCTCTGACATCATGCGTTATATCATGGAGTTCCTTCCGCCTTCAGCTAGGATGAGTGAGCCCTTGTATCGCAGGATGTTCGCTGAGCTTCGTGACTGGAACGTTCGTTGGGAGTCATCTTGGCTTTCACTTCCTCCAGTGCTTTGCGATGCACACCGTCTTCCTCTGATGTTGGTAGGCTTTCGATCTTACTTTTCTTACCATCCCATTCGGTTCCTGCGGCAGTTTGGGTATGAGCAGGATGTTCCTCTTTTCGCTTTCACGGGTATCGGGCGTCGAGCACTTCCATCCAGATCTTCTGACTTTAGGACCCGGATTGATTGTTCTTGGGCGAGTTACTTGACTGCTAATTTGCTGGGTTTTGAGCTGAGGACTTTTCCGATGGCGACCGCCCCATATCAGTACTGGGTTGCTGAGCAGTCTTTGTATCGACGTATCCCTTGTTGGCACCGGACTGTTGATGAGGATGAGCAGGATATCCTCGGAGATGCTGGCTCTTCATCTGGTTCATATGAACCTTTTGAGGAGAGCCCTTTTATCGATCCTGGCTTCCTTTTGGCCACTCATGGCCATCTGCTGTCTGAGATCTCCGCACTTCGGTATCATTGTGAGATGATGTCGAGGAGATTGGCTGCCGATCGGAGGTTGTCTGATGAGGAGACAGCGATCTGTACCCTTGAGCGCGATGAGGTGCATTATCTGCGTATGGAGGTGAGCAGGTTGAGAGCGAGATTACTTCATTATGATTCAGAGGACTCACCTGATGTGGCCGAGGAGGAGGGTAGAGATTAATTGTGTTGGCCACCTGCACATTCCTTTTTGCATATATGATTGATGATGATGCATTTTTTTTATATTTTTTTGAAAAAGATGATATGACATGTGTAAAAGAAATATGATACTTTTAATGAAAAAGAAGAAAACTTTTTTGGGAATCTATTGTGCCATGAGTTGTCTTGTGAGTGTGTCTGGACTTTGTGTCGGGATATAGGAATCAGAACTGGGGCTCGGTCAATAATTTGACCGATGTCTCGAGATTTGACTTGCTTGATCCTTTGGTTCCCTAGAGATGTAGGCAATGGAAACTCTTGCTTCCTGAGATTGTCAGAGTTTGTAGAGTTCTTCGCTCCTGACTGTACTTCCTCTTATTCTTGCACTTTCACTGCTTGAACCGATCTGGAATGTCTGATTTCTTGGTACCTGCACTTTTATTTTTTCTTTTTTTTCATTTGAGCCATTTTTGCCTGCAGTGCTCTTTCGAGTTTTCACCACAGCCGGCTTTTTCCCGTCATTTTTGCCCGTGGCGCCCTTTCGGGTTTTCACCACGTCCCCGGTATTTGGTCTTGCCTGCCCCTTGGCAGCTATGCTGTTTTTACCCTTGGCGCCCTTTCAGGTTTTCACCAAGTCCGCTGTATGCCCACTGTTTTTACTCGGAGTGCCCTTTCGGGTTTTCACTCCGCCCTCTTTGTTTAGGCACACATTTTCTTTTTCTCTTTTTTTTTCTTCTTCTGCATCCTTAGATAACTGCGGCGGCTAGAGGTCGGGAATCCGTCGTTGCCGGCCGATGGCAGTCTTTCAGCCCTTATCCTGAGTTACGATAATAGAGCTGTCGGTCTTTGCTAAAGACCCCTCTGAGATGAATGGATGGATGACTGTGTTTCTTGGATTGATTTTTTTTCTTGAGTGCCTTTCTTTGGCTTCCCTTTTTCTTTCTCTTTTTTTCTCTTTTTTTTTATATATTCTTTTTCTCCCCCCCCCCCCCCCCCTTTTTTTCTTTTCCTTTTGAATCCCTCTTTTTTTTTTGTATGTTTCTCTTTTTGAATCCCCTTATTTGAAACACTTGTTGGTGGACGGAAATGATTTCTCAGAGATCTTAGCTTTGACCCCTTGACTTCAGCTCTATTAAAGTAACCTTTGATAAGGTCAGAATAACTTACCCGTGAAAGATCTTCACGTTGTCGGCGTTGGTTGGCTCAGGAAGATCCACCCCTCTCATGCTGGTGAGTCTGAGGGCGCCTCCGGGAAGTACTTCTCTGACGATCAGTGGCCCGTCCCACGAGGGTTTGAACTTTCCTCTGGGATCTGGAAGGTGCGACGGTAGAATCTTCTTCATGACCATGTCGCCTACCTTGAAACTTCTTTTTCGGACTCTCTTGTTGTAAGCCCGAGCGATCCTTTTCTGATAACACTGAGAATGACTTAGTGCACGCATGCGCTTTTCATCTGCTAGTTGCAACTGATCGAATCTGGCCCGTTGCCATTCTCCTTCTTCAATTCCGCTTTCTAATAACACCCGAAGTGATGGTATTTCCACTTCGACTGGTAGAACTGCTTCCATTCCATAAGTAAGCTCGAAAGGAGTAACGCCCGTAGCAGACCGTACAGACGTTCGATAGGCCCAAAGTGCATATGGGAGCATATCTGACCAATCTCGATAGGTCACGATATCTTCTCGAGTATCCTGACGATTGTCTTGTTTGCGGCTTCTACCCCACCATTCATCTGAGGACGGTAGGGGCTTGATCGATGACGTTTGATCTTGAATTTGCTGAGGAAGTCATCCATCTTCTTGTTGACGAACGGGGTCCCATTATCTGTGATGATAGCATTAGGGATTCCATACCGGCATATGATGTTGTTCTTTATGAATTTGATCACTTGAGATGCTACAATCGTGGTGTAGGAGGCTGCCTCTACCCACTTGGTGAAGTAGTCGACTGCCACAAGTATGTACTCGTAACCATTTGATGCTCTGGGATTGATCTTGCCGATGATGTCGAGTCCCCAGATGGAGAAGGGCCAGGGGGTGGTCAGGTTGTATAACTCTGATGATGGGGCGTGGATTTGATTCGCATGCTCCTGACACTTGAAGCATTTTCTGACGTGCTGGCAACAGTCTGTCTCCATGGTGAGCCAATAGTAGCCGAGTCGTAGAATCTTCTTTGCCATCATGTGCCCATTCATGTGAGGGCCACAGATTCCTTCGTGTATTTCTTTTATGATCTTTGCAGATTCTGTTTCATTGACGCATCGGAGGAGGATGTGATTATAGGATCGCTTGTAGAGAACTTCGCCACTGATGGTGAACTGGCCGGCCAAACGTTGGATGGTTCGGCGATCTGTTGCTGTTGCTGATTCTGGATATTCCTGGGTTTCGAGATATTGCTTGATGTCGGCATACCAGGGTTTGTCAGGGACAGCTTCGGCTTCTTCTATTTGCAGGCAAAAAGCAGGTTCTTCTTGAATTTCGACTGTGAGCTCCCATTCTGAAGCTCCTTTTGGTATCTCGAGCATTGATGCAAGTGTGGCGAGAGCATCTGCAAACTGGTTCTTGGCTCTGGGCATGTATGAGAAGGTGATTTCCTTAAATTCTTCGATCAGATTGTCAAGATACACATGATATGTATCAACTTCTCATCCTTGGTCTTCCATTCGCCATTGGTCTGATTGATGATAAGCTGTGAGTCTCCAAATACTCGTAGCTTCTTGACACCCAAGATTATGGCTTCCCTTAAGCCAGCGATGCATGCTTCGTACTCTGCCATGTTGTTGGTGCACTCGAATGCGATGCGCCTCGAGATAGGAATAGGGACATCGTCTGGAGAGTAGAGGATTGCTCCAATACCACTCCCTTTAGAATTTGCTGTGCCGTCGAAGAATAACGTCCACTCATCTTTTTTCTTCTTTTCTTCCTCTTCAATGAGCAAGAGATCTTCATCAGGGAAGAATGTCTTGAGCGGCTGATAGTCCAGGAGAGAGTGAGCCACAAGATGATCGGCGAGGGCCTGTCCCTTGATTGCCTTTTGAGTGACATAGGTGATGTCGAACTCAGACAAGAGTAGCTGCCATTTAGCTATTCTCCCAGTGAGTGTCGGTTTCTCGAACAGGTACTTGAGCGGATCCATGCGAGCGAGGAGGAGAATAGGGAATGCAATCATGTATTGACGGAGTCGCTGAGTTGCCCAGACTAGGGCGAGGCAAGTCTTCTCGATCGGGGAATACCTGGTCTCGTAGTCGGTGAACTTTCGACTCAAATAGTATATTGCTTGTTCCTTCTTCTCGGTCTCATCGTGTTGGCCGAGGACACAGCCAATGGCTTCTGCTGCTACTGAGATGTATAACAATAGTGGTCGTCCGGGAGCGGGCGGCACTAGGACTGGAGGATTCATGAGATATCTCTTGATGCGATCGAAGGCAACTTGGCAATCATCATTCCATTCTTTTGGAACGTTTTTTCAGAGGAGCTTGAATATGGGCTCACAGATAGCTGTGAGCTGTGCGATGAAGCGACTGATGTATTGAATTCTGCCGAGGAAGCCACGAATTTCTTTCTCTGTTCTAGGAGGGGGCATCTCGATGATTGCTCTGGTTTTGGTCTCGTCGACCCTGATGCCATCCTCGCTCACCATAAAGCCGAGGAGTTTGCCTCCCATTGCACCGAAGACACATTTCTGAGGGTTGAGGCGGAGCTTGTACTTTTCTAATCTGTTGAATAACTTCTTCAGATCTTCAAAGTGTCCTTCAATTGTGCGAGATTTGACGATCATGTCGTCCATATATACTTCAAGTTCTTTGTTCATCATGTCGTGGAATAATGCTGTCATTGCTCGCTGATATGTTGCTCCTGCGTTCTTCAGACCGAACGACATTACCCTGTAACAGAAGGTTCCCCAGGGAGTGATGAACGATGTCTTCTCACGATCTTCGACGGCCATCTTGATCTGATTGTAACCTGAGAACCCGTCCATGAATGAGAAGATTTTGTATCCAGCAGTGTTGTCGACCAGAGTGTCGATATGTGGCAAAGGGAAGTCATCTTTAGGACTGGCTTTGTTGAGATCTCGGAAGTCGATGCACATTCGAACCTTGCCGTCCTTCTTTGGTACTGGCACGATGTTGGCGAGCCATTCAGGGTAGTTGGAGACTACCAAGAATCCCACGTTGTACTGCTTGATGACTTCATCTCGGACTTTCAGAGCCCATTCTGGCTTCATTCTTCGAAGTTTCTGCTTCACTGGTTTCATATCTGCCTTGGTTGGTAGATGGTGTACAACGAGCTCTTCATCGAGCCCCGGCATGTCTTCATATGAGAACGCAAAGTTGGACAATCTTGGAGCTAGGAACTTTATCATTTTCTGTTTCATCTCAGGTGGCAACGATTTTCCAATGCGTACTTCCCTAGGGATCTCAGGTGTCCCCAAGTTTACTATCTCGAAATCATCGGCTACAACATTGGCTTTGGATTCGAACTTTTTGAGGAGATCCTCAAGTTCGGGAGCAGGATCATCATCTTCCTCGTCCCGAGCTTCGTCCAGACCCATGAGTTCGAAGTCTAATTCGATGTCGAAATCATATGATTCGACTTCAAACTCATGCGACTCTTTAGACGAACTTGGCACACTATTGAATGCAGGAAAGGAAATATTTTTTGGTTTTTGAGATTTTTCTGAAATGGAAATACTAGATGTTTTTGGCTTTTGAAAGTTTTTTATTTTTTTGGGTTTTTAAAATTCACGGGACTTTGAACAAGCGGGCATTGCAGACCATGATTGATCCCAACTTGTTCCAAAGTTTCGATCGTTGCCTAGACATGCCTTTTTTTTTGGAAGCTAGAGCCCTCAGATGGCTCTTTGGCTGATTCAAAAGTTAGGGGAACAGATGACCATTCAGGACCCCACACTTCCTCCCCTGAAGAGGTGGGGGTTGATGATTTGGGCGAAGAGTCACGATCTGGCCCAATGACCATGACTTCTTGCTGGTCAGGTTCGAGATCTGAGTCGTACTCAGTCCCTCCCGGATCACTTACCTCGCATTGCAGTTCGTCTGGTTCCACAGTGAGACACAAGTTTGGAACCTGGACATCAGACCAATCTAGGGCTGGCCACTTCCCTTTCTTGGTCCAATGGATGGGCTGCTTCTGCCCCTGGCTGATGATTGATGATGTTGACTTTGCAGAGATGGGCAAGTCATGCCCCTTGCTAATTGGTGCTGAGATGGGCAAGTCGTGCCCCTTGCTAATTGGTGCTGAGATGGGCAAGTCGTGCCCCTTGCTGATTGAAGTGGGCAGGTTGTGCCCCTGGTTGAGAGAAGTGGGCAAGTTGTGCCCCTGGTTGAGAGAAGTGGGCAAGTTGTGCCCCTGGTTGGGAGCAGGTGTCAGAGTAACCTGGTCCTGAAGCTGCTGTATTTGACTTCCTTCTTCGTCTTCATTCCTTTTCTTCTTCTTCTGGAGGCTTAGATGGTTCGAGAATCTGATCCCATCGAATGGGGGGCCACGTGGCCCAAACTAGGCTCATCGGGAGGCCTTTGTGTAGTGCAGTCGGTTGATTCCCTCCTGGATCTTTGCAAGGTTCTCCTGGCTTGACGAACTGGATGGGTGAGCACCGAAATTTCTTCCTTCTTTTGTCCATGAAGGTTGCCTTGTACCCGAGTCCCCATTTGCGTTGGTTATATATCAGTGGTACCTTTCTGGACTTGAAGTGATTCTTCATTCGATATTTGAGGCTCAGACGCTCTGCCGGTGAAAAGACATGGTCCACCCTTATCGGTTCTGGATTGGCGATAGAGTTCACAGTCTCGAATTCGAAACTGTGAAACGGGATGTCTTCTTCAGAGTGCTGGATATCAATGACAGGGATGTCTGGTTCAGTGGCAGCAACATTGGAAGGAATGATGAGTTCCTTTTCTACATGAATAGAGATCACTTGATTTCCACAGATGTATTTTACCCGTTGATGCAGGGTTGATGGCACAGCTCCAACCTTGTGCAGCCAAGGTCGTCCGAGCAACATGTTGAAAGAGGCTGATATATCCAGGATTTGGAATGTGATGGTAGAGATTTCTGGACCTATCTGTACCTCTATATCGACCTCCCCTTCCACTGATCGGCGGGTGTTGTCGAATGCTCTAACGCATATGGTGCTGGGTCGAAATGAAGAAGGGCTGATTCCTAGACGTTCCGCGGTCTTGAGTGGGCAGACATTTAAGCTTGAGCCATTATCGATAAGGACCATCGGAACACAGAGGTCTTTGTATCGTAAGGCCATGTTGAGGGATCGCCCATGATCGCGCCCTTCTGGTGGCAACTCATTATCTGTGAAGGTGATGGCGCGCTGAGCTAAGAGTTGTCCAATCATCAAAGCTATCACTTTTGGTGCCGTATCAGAGGAGACGTGAGCATCGCTCAAGGTTTTGGCAAACATTTCTCGGTGTATGCGAGATGTGCAGAGTAGCTCCCATACTGAGATTTGTGCAGGGATTGACTTGAGCTGAGTTGCCACATCGTATGCGGCTTCATTTTTGTTGCCGAGGCCTGAGAGAGCGCCTTTAGGATCCCCTCTGTTCTGATTATCTCTTCGGATGCAACGCCTATTGGGATTCATGTTCCCCACTTCCGCACATTCTGGATAGTGCCATGGAACCTCTTTGTAGTTTTCCTCCCTTTTGCATTCTAGGATCACCAGTTCTTGCAATGGTGCTGTTGTGGGTACTAGATCTTCCTCGTATGGAGCTTTTGCCTTAAGAACTACATTGTTGCCTGTGCTGAAGGGGTAGTATCGAGGCTTGTCTTCATAGACCACATAAGGTCGTGGTCCTGGCTTGACTGTTCCTGGGGCAGGAGGTTCCCATGGAATGAATACTGGTCCTCTTGATATGGCAGGAGGTTTCTCTGTTTGTCCTAGCTACCGTAGTGTGATTGATACGCCTCCGGGACTTGCCCCTTGCAATATGACAGGCTTGACTGGAAAATCTCCTTCCAAGACAACGGGCTCTTGCTGCTGATGAGTGTAATCCTTCCATTGCGGATTGGATTGTTCTGGAGTTGCCCCTTGCAAGATGACAGGTTCGTATGTGGGCTCAATGTATGATTGTGCTCCTTCCAGGACGACTGGTTCCCAGCTTAAATGGTTATAAGGTGCCCCTTGAACAACTGGTATATCATATGGAGGTGCTCCTTCGAGCACTACTGGCTCGGAGATTGAAGGAAGAAAGGGACTTGCCCCTTGCAAGACTGGAGGAGGATTTGTTGGCTCATAAGTGTAGGCGTGAATGGATTGGATGGGGGAGAAGAAGCGATCGAGATGATCCCCTTCTTCTATACTATTGACTGCAGGGCCACGAGACGAACTGGGGTCCGTCGGATGTTGAGGCAGAGGATTCTGAAGGATGTTGGTGGAAGCTGCTGGAGAAGTTCCAGGGACCGAGATGACGATCTTGCGGTCATCAATTAGGTCTTGTATAGCATTTTTCAAAGTATAGCATCGATCAGTGGCGTGGCCACGTCCTTGATGGTAGGCACAGTACTCATTTTCTCGGTAGTTTGGAGGCAGAGGATGAGGCGGAGGCCTAGGTGTCATCAGAGTGAGTAACTGCTTTTGTACCAGCGTAGTCATGATTTGACTAAGTGGTTGACTGAGTGGAGTGAACTTCCTGGACTCCCTGTAATTCTGCCTGTTCTGGTATGAGTATTGGCCGTTTCCTCTGAACTGCTGCTGTTGTTGAGGTGGTTGTGGCTGAGGATTCGGTTGTGGCTGATACCGCTGAGGCTGATGCTGAACTTGATTCTGCTGATACTGTTGACGTCCCTGTGGGGGAGCATGTTGATTTCCTTGAGCAGTGGTGTTGATGTTGTTTACCTCTGTTGGGCGGGGAGGAGAACCACTGCGGTTTCCATTCCCGTGCCCGATAGGTCTTCCTTCCACTCTGTTCCTCTTGACTGGAGTGGCTTGATGAGGCCATGGGGAAATCGTCCCGGCACGGATTCCTGCTTCGACTTGCTCTCCAGCACGGATTAGCTGCGAGAAGTTCACATATGGATGCGAGATGAGATACCCGGATATGCCTGGATATGTTGAATGAACAATCATGGAGATTTGTTCTTCATCATCGATAGGCGTTCGCATTCGAGCTGCCATAGCTCGCCAACGTCCCACATAAGCTGATAGTGTTTCATCACTCCTTTGCCTAAGAGCTGCGAGGTTGGCTCTTCTGGGTGCCATGTTGAGATTGTATGCGAATCTGTCGACAAAAGCCTGGGAAAGCTGTTCCCATGTTCTGATGCGGTGGCAGTCCAATGAAGTGTACCAATCTAGGGCATCGCCCTTCAGAGATTTTTGGAACAAGCGAATAAGGGCCCCTTCATTTCCTGCGATTGTACTCAGCTCCCCGCAGAAAGCCTTGAGATGTGCTGTGAGACAACCGCTGCCATCGTATCTCTTGAATTTCGTAACCTCAAAGTTTTGAGGTACTTGAGCATCTGGGAAAGGACACAAGTCTCTGAACTTGGTCGAAGGTAAGTCGATTCCTTGTTATCGTTGAAGCTGATTTTGCAAGATCTGGAACTGCTCCCGCAACTCGTCCAGTCCTGAATGTTCTGCTCGAGCGACTGGTGCCTCTTGGAGTAAGGCACGTTCTTCTTCGGCATAGTGGTCGATGTATTCGACCCTATGGGCTTGCTGACAAGCAACCACGGGTTGCTGAAGTTGATTTGATGATTGGACTGGATTCTGATGAACTTGTGCTTGAAATGATGGTAACTGAACTGGAGACTGTACTGAAGGTTAAACTGGAACTTGCTGGAAATTGACTGGATTTTGCTGAATTGAAGATTGCTGAAAATTAACTGGATTTTGCTGAATTGAAGATTGCTGAAAATTAACTGGAATCCCATCGGCGGGGATGTGCTGGAATTGAAAAGTGCTCCTGTTTGCAGGAGGCTGAGATGCTGGGAAGTGACCCCCTTGTTGGGTATTCGCCACTGTCTGCTGATTGATGTGGGCTTGACACTGACCCCTATTGTGGGCATTCGCCAGTGCTGTCCCTGTTGTTGGAAATTGAATTGAAATCCCATCGGCGGGGATGTGCTGAAATTGAAAAGGTGTCCCATCGGCGGGGACGTGCTGAAATTGAAAAGGTGTCCCATCGGCGGGGACGTGCTGAGATCTACTGAGATTGTTGTTTGCAAGATTGACTGGAAGCTGACTGGAAGTCCCTGCGACCGGGATGCTCTGAGATGGCCCCGTTGTTGCAGGAAGGTATTGAGAAGGATGCCCCATAGCAAAGGGCTGAGAAGGCTGCTGTCGGTAGTCTTGGGCAGACTCCGATGGTTGTGCTTGATTTGAACTGGAGGCCGGAGGGATCCGGCATGGTTGTTGAGATTGCTGAACTGGGGCAACCTGATTGTTGGCTGCTGCGGTGGTTTGTGCTTGCATGAATTGCAAGAGCATTTGTTGCATTGCTCTCATTCCTTGTGCCAATTCTTGTATGATTGGCGTATTGTCAACGGGCTGTTGCGCTGGAGGTTGCGCTTCGGTCATTTCGAGAGTAGGGAAGTGATGAGTTTCTTCTTCGTGGTCGGACATGGCTTGCTGAGCCCGAGTGCGGATTATGCTGCGGAAGGGAAGTTGTCTCCGCGTACGTTGAGCCCGAGGAGGCGCAATGGTGAGGACTGTACTCTATTCTTTTTGGGTTTTGGGATTTTCTATTTTTTTTGTTTGGTTTTGGGATCTTTTATATTTTTTTTTTGTTCTGGGTAGAATGCTATGCAGATGAGATTGTATGAGGATTAGTGACTTTCAAGTACGGGAAGGATTCTGTTTTTCAAGTCGGATCACGACTAGTGGGACTAGCTCATCCCCAGCAGAGTCGCCATTCTGTGGACCCTCGCCGATTTTTCGTGCTCCCACACGACGTTCTTCTCCCTTCCCCTTTCCTTTCGGAAAAGAAGGAGATGAGGATGCGTGAGTGCGAAATCGCCGTTTGTGCCACTGGCTTGCCTCGTTCTCGAGGGCTTCGTTTGGTTGTCGTATTGAGCTGGATGTGTTTAAGTGAATTTATATAAGACCAGAGTCGCCACTAGCCAATTACTTCGAATCTACAGTCGGCTAGACCCTGTAGAAACGTTAGAGAAGAGAATCAGAAGATTCCTTCCTCTAAAATGACTCCTGTTGATCTGCGGCTAGAAATTCAAGGTAAGGGATCACGGTTACAGGGTGGGAAGAGGTTAAGCACCCCACACACTGCCCGTACCGAAGTACGGTCTCTACTTCACAGAATCGATCGAATACTTGAAAGTCTAATTTAATCCTCGTATATTCTCATGAATGACATGATGCATGAATGCGGGTCTGAACAGTAAGAGTTTCTGATGGGCAGGTTCCAACAACGGGTAAGCGCAGAGCATACGCTCGAACTGACAGGTGCTTAATGTAAGACGTATGCAGTGTGCTTGAATGATCAAGGTGTTTTATGGTGAAGTATGAATGCAGGTCTGAGCAGTAAGAGTTTCTGATGGGCAGGTTCCAACAACGGGCAAGCCCAGAGCATACGCTCGAACTGACAGGTGCTTAATTTAAGACATATGCAGTGTGCTTGAAGAATCAAGGTGCTTGTAGTGAAGCAGGGGGGTTGGAAGAAAAGTAAATGTTGCACTTATGCTAGATGCAAATGAGATGATGCTGGATGAATGATAGCTGGGTGGACGGTGGTGTCGCAAGGGTTGGCTTCGAGTGGCTGGATTAAGACTTGGATGGCTTGAGAGGCTTGGACCAGTAGTCAGGCAGGGCTGGGCCAGGGCTAGACTCTCCTCACTCGGGCTCTCCTTGGTGGGAAAATGGGCTAAGGGGTGGAGAAGGGTACTCGAACGGACAGGCTCTCTTTGGACTCGAAGGGATGTTGAAATGAGAAGGGGAGGGGGGTATTTATAGCAGCGAGGAGTGACAGTTTGAGTAATTTTGTCCGGGCGGCCTGCTATGGGCCGCCCGTACGGCCGCTCCTTGGTTTTCATCGAGTACGGTCGCTCCCTCGGGGCTGCTGTTGGACTCGCTGGTCGACTCAGTGAGTTGACTCAGCGGGTCGACTCGGTGGTTTGACTCGACGGGTTGACTCGACGGGTTGACTCGGTGTTTTGACTCGACGGGTTGACTCGACGGGTTGACTCAGCGGGTTAACTCAGCGGGTTGACTCAGCGGGTTGACTCAGTGAGTTTGACTTTTTTAGGATTTTTTGACTGGCCTTTTTTTATGGGGGGTTTTTCAGGGTGGTGTTTAGGACTGGGTTGACTGGGTTCAGGCTTGAACTGGGCTATGGAATGGGGCTTACAAGGGTGAGTTGGCTGAGTTTGGACTTGGGATTTGGGGGTATGGTCCTCCATTCATCCAGCTATCTCTACCAACAGTGTAGCCGAAGGTGGGGTGTCTACAATAAGAAACAATGATGAGTGGCTGTCCTACCATTAAAATTTTTTTAGCGCTAATCTTTATGTTTTTTTAGTATTTATTTAACATCCAATCTGATTATAAGGTCAAATAAGCCAGCACCAAGGAAAAAATAAATAAATACTAGCTTAATCCAAAACTTTTGTGACCTATTAATTGTCATTCATACTTGTTTCTTATTGTATAGTCCACCTGATAATTCAATCTACTTAATTTTCAGCATATCGGTGAAGATGGAGTCCGAAATTTCCCTCGGTTGTACGTCTAGGACTAGAGATTCTCCACGTCTATTTCGAGCTGGACTGGACTACGATGAATTTGTTTTGAGGCCCTTGGGACACTTTCGAAAGCTAGAGGGCTTGAATGCCCGATCCGGCCATAGTTATACATATGGATCTGGATGGAGTCCAAAATTTTACGTGGACATCTGTCGCGGACAACATATGCTCCACGTCAGTTTTAAGAGGAATCCCTCACTGATAAAGCCACTTTTGAAGTGTTTAGGTGGCTTTTGAAAGATTAGTATGAAACTCTAAAACCTTGAATAAGTGCGGATTCCAATGCAGGTGAAGTCTAAAATTTACCTCAGCAGCACGTCCAGGACGTGAGAGTCTCCATATCGGTTTCGAGATGGATCGGACTTCAAAAAGTCATTCCGAGGCCCTTGTGCCACTTTCGGAGCCAAGAGGCCCTAATTGCCCGATCTGGCCATAGTTGTTGCTTATGGATCTCGATGGAGTCCAAAATTTTACGGGGACGTCTGTCGCGGATAACATACGGTCCACGTCATTTTTTAGTGTAATCAGTCACAGATAGAGCCTCCTCTGAAGCCTTAGGTATCTTTCAGAGGATTGATATGAAACTCTGAAACAACAAGTAAGCACGGATTCTGAGGTAGGTGGAGTCTAAAATTTCCCTCGGCAGCACATACAGGATGGGAGAGTCCCCACGTCGGTTTTGAAATGGACCGGACTCCAATAAACAAGTTTCAAAGTTGTCGGGTCACTTTCTAAGTTGAAAGGCCCTGATTGCCGAATAAGGCCATAGTTGTGCTTATCGATCTCGATGGAGTCCAAAATTTCATGGGAACGTCTTTCGTAGAAAACATACGGTCCATGTCAGTTTTGAGCGTAATCAGTTGCAGATAGAGCCTCTTCTAAAGTGTTTAGGTGCCTTTCAGAAGATTGGTACGAAACGCTGAAACTACAAGCACAGATTCTGAGGTAGGTGGAGTCTGAAATTTTCCTTGGTGACACGTATAGGACCGGAAAGTCTCCATGTCGGTTTTAAGATGGACCGGACTCTGATAAAGACTTTTTGAAGTCTTTGGGCCACTTTCGAAGCCAAAAGGCCCTAATTGCCGAATTAGGCCATAGTTGTGCTTATCGATCTCGATGGAGTCCGAAATTTCACGAGGACGTTTGTCGCGGATAACATACGGTCCACGTCAGTTTTAAGCATAATCAGTGGCAGATAGAGCCTCTTCTGAAGTGTTTAGGTATCTTTCACAAGACTGATGTGAAATTCTGAAATCGTAAGTAAGCATGGATTTCGATGTAGGTGAAGTCTGAATTTTTCTTTGGCGGCACATACAGGACGGGAGAGTCTCCACGTCGGTTTTGAGATGGACTGAACTCTAATAAAGACGTTTTGAGGCATTCGGGCCACTTTCGAAGCCGAAAGGCCCTAATTGCCGAATCAGGCCATATTTGTGCTTATCGATCTTGATGGAGTCCAAAATTTCGTGGGGACGTCTATCGCTGATAACATACGGTCCACGTCAGTTTTGAGCGTAATCAATTGCAGATAGAGCCTCTTCTAAAGTGTTTAGGTGTCTTTCACAAGATTGGTACGAAACTCTGACACAGCAAGTAAGCACGAATTTCGATGCAGGTGAAGTCCAAAATTTCCCTCGGCGACACATATAGGATGGGAGAGTCTCCATGTCAGTTTTGAGATGGACAGAACTCCGATCAAGACATTTCGAAGCCTTTGGGCCACTTTCGAAGCCGAAAGGCCCTAATTGCCGAATCAGGCCATAGTTGTGCTTGTCGATCAATGGAGTCCGAAATGTCACAGGGATGTCTTTCACAAATAACATACGGTCCATGTCAATTTTAAGCGTAATCAGTCGCAGATAGAGCCTCTTCCGAAGTGTTTAGGTGTCTTTCAGAATATTAGTACAAAACTTCGAAACTTGCAAGTAAGTGAGGTTTTGACGAAGGTGGAGTCCAAAATTTCCCTTGGTGGTATGTCCCAGACGGGAGTCTCCACGTCGGTTTTGAGATGGACGGGACTCCGATAAAGACGTTTTGAGGCCCTTGGGCCACTTTCCTTACCAAGAGGCCCTGATTGCCGGATCAGGCACTAGTTGTGCTTATGAATCTCGATGGAGTATGAAATTTCGCAAGGACGTCTTTTGCAAACAACATATCCTCGATGTCAATTTTGAACAGAATCGGTTGTAGATAGAGCCTCTTCTAAAGTGTTTAGGTGTCTTTCAGAAGATTGTTACAAAACTCCAAAATTGTAAGTAAGCACGAATTTCGAGGTAGGTGGAGTCCACAATTTCCCTCGACAGCACGTCCAGGACTGGAGAGTCTCCACGTCAGTTTCGAGATGGATCGGACTCCGATAAAGATGTTCTGAGGCCCTCGAGCCACTTTCCTTACCAAGAGGCCCAGATTGCCAGATCATGCACTAGTTGTGCTTATGGATCTTGATGGAGTCCAAAATTTCACAGGGACGTCTGTTGCGGACAACATACCGCCCACGTTAATTTTGAGCGAAATCGATCGCAGATAAAGCATCTTCTAAAGTGTTTAGGTGTATTTTAGAATATTAGTACGAAACTCCAAAAACCGCAAGTAAGCGCAGATTTCGATAAAGGTGGAGTCTGAAATTAACCTCGGCGGCACGTACATGATGGGATAGTCTCCACGTCGGTTTCGAGATGGACCAGACTCTGATAAAGACATTTTGAGGCCCTCGGGCCACTTTCCATACCAAGAGGCCCTGATTGCCAGATAAGGCACTAGTTGTGCTTATAGATCTCGATGGAGTCTAAAATTTCACAGGGACGTCTGTCGTGGACAACATACTGTCCACATCAATTTTGAACGGAATCAGTCACAGATAAAGCATCTTCTAAAGTATTTTGGTATCTTTCAAAAGATTGGTACGAACTTTAAAACCGCAAGTAAGCACGGATTCGGATGCAGGTGGAGTACAAAAATTTTCCTCGGCGGCACGTGTAGGACGGGAGAGTCTCCACATTGGTTTCAAGATAGACCAGACTCCGATAAAGATGTTCCAAGGCCCTCAGGTCACTTTTCTTACCAAGAGGTCCAGATTGTTGGATCAAGCACAGGTTGTGCTTATGGATCTCGATGGAGTTCGAAATTTCGCAAGGATGTCTGTCACGGACAACATACCATCCACGTCAATTTTGATTGGAATCGATCACAGATAAAGCCTATTTTAAAGTATTTAGGTGTCTTTCAAAATATTAGTATAAAACTCTGAAACCGCAAGTAAGCACGGATTCCGACACAGGTGGAGTCCAAAATTTCCCTCGGCAGTATGTCTAGGATGGGAGAGTCTCCACATCGGTTTCGAGATGGACCAGACACCGGTAAAGACATTCCAAGGACCTCAGGCCACTTTCCTTACCAAGAGGCCCTAATTACTAGATCAGGCACTAGTTGTGCTTATGAATCTCGATGGAGTCCGAAATTTCACAGGGACATCTGTCGCGGACACATACAGTTCACGTCAATTTTGAGCGGAATCGGTCGCAGATAGAACATCTTCTGAAGTATTTAGGTGTCTTTTAGAATATTGGTACGAAACTCTAAAACTGCAAGTAAGCGCGGATTCTGTTGCAGGTGGAGTCTGAAATTTACCTTGGCGGTATGTCCAGGATGGGAGAGTCTCCACGTCGGTTTCAAGATGAACCAGACTTTGACAAAGACGTTCTGAGGCCCTCGGGCCACTTTTCTTATCGAGAAGCCTTGATTGCTTGATCAAGCACTAGTTGTGCTTATGGATCTTGATTGTGTTGAAAATTTCACGGGGACATCTGTCGCGGACAACATACTGTCCACGTCAATTTTGAGTGGAATCGGTCATAGATAGAGCATCTTCTGAAGTGTTTAGGTGTCTTTTGAAAGTCCTAAAAATAATGTGTCCTAATGTTTTGACGGTGGTTGCTCAATCACCACTGTTTTCTCTCTTACGACTCGCTCCAGTCGTTAATCATGCTCATTTTTTAATCCCTTGTCCTAGTGGTATGCCAAAAACTGGTGGACAGCGTGGATTTACAAGAAGCATTCAGGTGGGCCCAACCAACGATCATAGTGCATGATAATAATTTGCGATGCGGGGTATAATGACTACGGATGAAAATCAGATGGCATTAGGACGTGACGTCGCTTGAAGTGATGTCACCAACTTTCATGGGGCCCATCGAGATGTGTGTGTTCTATCCACACCATTCATCCATTTGGGGAGACAATTTTAGGACATAAACCAAAAAATGAGACAAATCAAAAGCTCATGTGGACCCCACCAAAGAAAACAGTGTCATTTGTTTTAATGGTCCATAAAATGTAAACTGTTGAGACTTCGTAGGGCCAAACCATATGTCGGATTAGCCTAATTTTTTTTAACCATAACCAAATATGACCTAATAAAAAATATGGACGGTTTCGATTATATAAGTTATTGAAGGTGGGCCACAATTGAAGATTGAAGTGAATACCCAAATGGCAATGCAAATCTGTAAATAATGGTTCTAGAGATATTAACTTGTAATTCAAGAAACCTGTCCCAGTGACAGGCGAGAGTAGCTTTGTTGATATATATTTTTTAAATGACAAAAATGCCCTTCTCAAAATGGACGAGCGATGTGGAATTTTCGTCCTCTGATGTGGCCCACCTACTAATTGAAATACAATGGGCTCTTGAGATCCAAGAGTATCTCAGTGGATAAGCCTGATTAACAGTTCATATGTTGAAAAAACATATTGTGGGGCCATATAATTAACTGCCTTTGTAAGTTAAGCATAACCGACATGCACTTGTAGTAGAACCGGTCCTGATTTCTAAAATCAAAACAATTTACGTCCTTAACTCCTACTTTCTACACCTAAGGCCACTCATGAGCTTAGCTACTAATCCTTACTCTCTAAGTATAAATAAATAAATAAAACAAAATGGCATAGCAACCCACCGATGCTGCCATCCCTCTCGAAACAATAACATTACATTTATTTAGAAACTGCTAAAACATTTTGTTTGCTTTTCTAATGACATTGCTGTCTCACACTCTTAGTCACACGTTCTATATGGTTCACGGATAAATGAACAGGATGGGGTTTGGGATTAATTGTTGGTTGAATGATCTTGATCATGGATGCATAGATCTAAAGACGGATCGACTGGTGTTTAGGTTGTCCAAAAGAACACTTCACGTTGGTTGTTTTCGATTCAAATGGCTGAAGTAAACGATTCCGAAACAATAGATGAAGTGGTGATAAAGATGTGTTGAAGAGTATGTAGGTGGGCACAAGTTAAAGTGTTGCTTTCCAAAATAAAAAATGAAAAAAATAAAAATATACGGGTTCAGATTCTAGGATGCACACGTGTTTAACCACCTGTGTACATATGCAAGCGCGAAAATTTTCGGGTATTACAGTTAGGCTCGGGTTCTCTGGTTTGGGTTTAGGTTTGGTCAGCACTTGTCTAAGTAATTTTTTTTTTTTTTGTTACCAGGAGTGGTGAGGCCCACTAGAGGTGGATGTTGGGAAATCCACTCTGTTCATTGATTCGGTCGGGTCATGTAGGGTATGAGATCGAGAAGGAGGTAAATCTAAAACTTAGGTGGGTCATACAACAAGAAGCTCTGGAAAATTACGGTTGGTGAACGAACGGTTGGAATGTGAGTAATGGTGATTTGGCTTGGTGATCAAAATGAACTTGATTGGTTTGGATGGGAATTTAATGGTTGAATGGCTTAATGCATTGGTTGCAGATAAGATGTATGGGTCGGAATTTTAGACTGATATGTACACGAATGGATAAGGTGATCTAGATGTTGGTTTAAGATGATTAGGTGGTCAGATGGTGGAGCAGACAGTCAGATGTCTTGTCTAGCAATGAGGGGTGTTTACAAAGGTTGATTTGAACAAATGAAAACAAACGAATGTATTGGAGTATACTGGGTTTTTAAGGTTGTTATGAGAGTTCCAAGTGTGAAGATGCACGGAAGTCCAAGTGTCATTTATTGAAAATTACGGGTTCAAAATGGGGATGTACATGTGTTTAAGTACTTGTGTACATAAGCAAGCATGGAAATTTTGAAGTATTACATTCTACCCTCATTAATAAAAATTCCATCTCTGAAATTTAATACGCTAAAAACTGTACTTGAATCAGGTGGTATCTCTGTGAAGGCATGACATTGCGTTGGCATTTCCTCTAACTGTGACTCCTCTTCAAGTAACGACCTGCATTTTTGGTGTTGAACTCTGCTCCTCTCTAGTGTTGTGACGGCGTGTCCTTGGGTTGATGGGCAAGATGGCGACTGCCTGACTTAGGTCGTTGTTGCTAAAACGGAGTCTGTTTGGGGTCTTGTTTGCTGCGATTATTGGGGAGGTTGTTGGCGGTGTTGCGGTTGCTAATGTTGCTCGATATAGCTACAATGATTGCTGCAAAGTCTTTTAACACTGCTAATATCAAGTTTCTTGGTATGGTTACGAAGAAGCTTCATGTTGTGGTGGAGTACGAGTCGTCCTCAGTATTATAGTGTAGCGGCATCACATGCCTGCATTGCGTCGTTCTGTGGTGGTGCTGGGTTGTCATGACCTCAAGATACTTCTTCGTATTGCTGAGGCGTGTCCACATAAGGCTTAATTAGATAATTTGAGGGTGGCGTCCTGGCATCAATGTGGTCCTGAGTCTGAGGTTGTGGTGTATGTCCTCTTGGCCTTGGTCATTGATGCTGGGGAGGCCTAACCTATCGATGGGGCTGCTGAGATGGCCTTAAGATGTCCCGTGGATGTTCTTACAGTTGTGACCTTGGTTATGACTGTAGCGCTCTCTATGGATACGATGGGGATGATCTCGAGGATGATGTTTGTGCTGAAGAGTACGGTGGGGATCATTTGCACATAGATGGTGGCACATTTTGTGGAGGTGGCCCATAGACTTGTGTTTGACGACCCCAAGTGTAGGGTCATGATGTAGTAATAACTAGGTGAATCCTAGGTCAGTCCACATGGATAGGAGGTTCAAACACACTAGATCTAAACTATGATTTAAAACTAAGAATTTAAGGAATTAAAGGATTAGGATTTCTTCAGCGAATTGAATTGAATTGAAAACTATAATAAACTAATAACTAAACACTAAGGATCTAGGGATCCACTTTTAATTAATTTCAATGTCTAGTTCATTGATTCCATCTCCATAACTCAATTAGAATGGAATAAGGATTCATTCCAATTGGATGATAGAAACAGTTGAATCGTAAATTAAAACTCCAATATAGAATATGATTTCAATTCATTGATTCTCTCAAGAAGCACTCGGCAATTGATCATAGGAAATTCAAAACATCTACCTTGCCTAGAGTCTACGATAGATCAAAGAATTTTAGAAATCAATTCATTCTCTAGTCAAGCATTGTAATTGCACTTCCAAGCATCCAATGTGCCTGAAGTCGATAATGGATCAAAGATGAAATAATAGAAAAGATTTAAAAGTAAAATTCAAATCATATTCAATCTAATATCATTATTCAACTCATAGTACCGAATCAAACAAATTAGAACATTGAAATTAAATTAGAAACATCACCCATTAGCCTTAGTTAAGAGATGAGCTAGACATAGCTATCTTTAACTAGAAAATAGAAAAACAAACTAGGAAACCAAAGAAGCACAAGAAGTCGGGGACGACAGGGCCGCTTCACCCTCTCTCTCTCTCTCTCTCACTCTCTCCTCGGGTCTAGAATACCCTAATTCCATGTAGAACTTCTCCTTATATAACTCTCTTCATTGATTTTAGAAAATTCAGAAAGTTTCACCGACTTTTGCAAAATCACGCAACAATTTTCACACTTCCACGGTCTACCATAAAAATCCACAGTCAACCATGACTCTCAGTCCAGCAACCCACGGTCAATCATGGATATTTGCGATCGACCGTGAAACTCTAGGGTTATTTTTTGAATTTCTAAATTTGTATGTTTTGGCCCTAAAATTCTGAACTCTACAATTCTAGCCTTAAAATTCTGGTCTTTTAACATGAGTTCTTTTAATTCTTCAAGTCTTTATTGGGCAATCAAACCTTGAATTCTCTTGGACTTCAAATCTTCAACTTTGTCACAAATTATCTTAGATTTCTCCTCATTCACATGTACACTGAAAATAAGCTTAATGAGGCTAGTGATGTAAACTTGGGGAAAAATATGTAAAAATTGAGCATTTAACACACCCTCTATAACGCCCTGAATTTTTTCAGAATTTATTTGAAATTATTTTAAATTTTATTTTGATTAATTATCGTACATTTACCATTGATTTGAGAATAGCGGACCATCCGCGGGAGATCTGATAGGGTACCCTTTATTAAAGTTTCTTAGAATGATCCCAGAAACATTGTAGAAAGATAAGATTTTTAAAAATCACGCACTTTTCAAATAATTACGAAAATGCCATTAGTTAAAATTAAGTTAAGATGATACTTTTAAGTATTATAGTTTCTGATTATCACTTTCACGCAAAACCCTGGACTTAAGATTTTGGGCATATTTTAGTCGTACACGTAGAATTTCAGCTCTTAGATCAACCTAGAAATAGCCAAATCAGAAATTAGTCTGTATGTGGCCCACCCGATCTCGGATCTGTTCCATTTTTTTGTGTCAACGCCTAATTTTAGGTGGCCCAACTTCTGATCAGAGTGAATTTTGCATATACATCAAGGTGGGACCCATGTGTGCATTGCACCTGATTGAGACATGCGGTCAAACGCACTTTGACCGTGCGTCTCGCGCACGGCAGCGTGCATCCACCCACGCACGACCGCTGTCCCATCCTTGGCTGCCGTGTGGGCCCTATCTCACTAATCTGAGCCGTCCATCTTCTTTCTAGCAGTAAAAAACTCCCTCCTATCAAGTGGTTTCTCGTTTCATCGCAAATCAAAGACGATCTCTCCTTCTTTCTCATCCCTTGAGTTTTGTGATCTTCTAATTCGGAATTTCTTTTCGCATGGGAAGCTAGGGAACCTTCTAGAGGATCCTGAGTATCTTTCCTAACTATCCAATCCTTTGAAGAATCATCCTCTAAACTCTCTCGCCGCGCAAAAGACCAACCAAACGAGTATGTGCCTTGATTTTGTGGACCCCACATGCCTAATTGGACTCATCCAAACCTACCCTAGGTGTCCGATCATCACATAAATCGTTCGTTCAAAAGTTTCCATGTTCATTTTCTCTCTTTCCTATTCATTTCACACCGACCGTTCGTTCGTGTGTGGGTCCCATTCTGAAATATACTACGTCTATTCTGTAGCCCATACTCATCATAACCCTCACTCGAAACCCCTTTTCCATTCGTTGTGTGTGTGCCTCCCAAAGTGATTCGAAATATCTTAAAAACTCATCTTAAAATAGCAACTGTCTATCCATTGCTTTCTTATCTACTCTAAACCCTAGAATTCGACCCAAACTCTATAAATAAGGACTCTCTTGGCCATATAGAGCACTACCCACGAATTTAGAGAGAGAGAGAAGAGAAAGAAAGAGAGAGAGAGAAGAAAGAGAAAGAGAGAGAGAGAAAGAGAAAAAGAGAAGAAATGAGAGTTCTTTCTTATATTTTTTCCAGCGGTTAGGATCTTCTACAACCCTCTTCTAAGTCCATCCTAAAGTGAGGATTTTCCTTCAAGCCTTTCATTAATAATATCACGATTATCATAAGTTCTTTTGTGGCATGTGAAATTATTTTATTTTGAGTTATTGATCCATATAACATGAAGTTTAACGTAGGATTTACAATGAATATTATTACATAATGATGTGATTCCTTGTTTAGATTTTTTACTAAGAAGCATGTGTATTTGTGTTATTTATCTTTGTGAAATCTATGCCCTTATTTCCTTAATCTATGTTTTACAAGTAACATTAGTTTTCATATTGTGATATGAAATATGTGTATAAGATCATCATATGGACATCTCATTATTGTATACTCTTTGTCCCTAAGTTGGTAAAATTATTCGATGTAGAGAGATGGAACCCCTGAGAGGTGTCCATAATGGAAGAATATATCTTGACTTAACTGAGAGAATGAAATGATTGTTTGTCAATGGATCCTTACATGTACATGATGCTTGATTGGACTCATTTACATTACATGAGTATTTTAATAAATTTGGCCATGATGTACAACATTGGCTTCTTGGGACATGATGAAGTCATAAAACGGGACAATGAATGGACACTAATGGTATACAAATTCTCATGAGCTGGGGTTGGTGCCATGGATACTAAGCCTGAGCTGTTGGCCTATGTTGGGTCACTTGCGACTCCCCATAGTGTCCAGTGAGCTACCGAAAATGGTTGTATGTAAAATACTTAATAAAATGAGAAACAAACTCATGCATACACTAGGGCTCGACTTGGTGAGCCAGCCCCTTTGGGTGTCATGGATGAAGTTTTGGAAACTTGTTCCACTTCTTGCCATGCACTATTTAGTGGAAGTGTATTGGGGGTTTTCTGCTTCCATTAGTTGGTTTAATTTCACTCTGGTGTGTATGGGGTGTCTCAACCTTGGGCTTCCCGCATTCGTTTAACGGGTGTGTATCGGGTAACTCAACTTGGGCTTCCTGCATTCGTTTGTCAGGGTGCGTTAGCCAGAGCATGCATTCCATGCATCGTATTAACAAAGATTTTTACTTGATTGTTTTGTTTGAATAAATATATCATTGTGTTGCGTTACTCTGAGTTTTGTACATCATTATTCTTGATTGTCTTAGAGGGAATATTTCCCACTATGATAGCATTTAACGTTATCCCAATTGCAATTTAAATGATGCAGGTGAAGATCTAGGTATTGAACCTGACTTTCAAGGTGAAGAGTTCGATGGTTCGTACGATCACATGGCGGATGAAGACGTTGAAGTAATTTAGTTGATGTTTTCATTTATTAGATATTTCTTTTGATTAGTGGTTACATTTATGGAAATTGTAATAAGTATTCCAGAAAAGACATGGTTTGGTATTTTGATTGATTAGTATGAATATTGGTTGATTCCCTTATTTAAACATTGATGATGAAATAGTAAGTTGGATAGAATAAGATGAACATTTGTTTCCGCCATTGTGCTTGAATGCTATATTTCATTATTTAACAAATCAATTAGTCCATGATTTACTTGGGAATTTGGCCATCGTGTCATACACGAGAGTCGAAAATCTCGGGTCGTTACACCCTCAATCAACATTTTGCTAGTCCTCAAGTAAAACATGCTAAACTTATTTTCAAAACCCAAAGATAAAAAACATTATTTTCGAAGAGTAATTTTATAAATTCATATAATTCTTCAAGTTATCTAAATAATAGAATTCCAAGGCACCCAATTTTCAAAATATCGTCTCCCTTGTTTCTATCACTTAGTAAACAAACTAATTGAGTTCAAATCGTTAATCCACTAGTAGAAAAATTCAAAACAATGAGTTTCATGGGTGTACGATGGAATCTAAACTTAACATAGATAGGGGTTTAGTCATCCAAAGTAATGTTAACACTCATAATCACTATGAATGGTCAAATCAACCAAGCATTAAACCAAAATCCGCCTTATTGTTTAATGTGATTTTTCAGTTTTTATTTTTTATTTTTTCATCGATGATTTTCACTCTATTTTGCTTTCTTTTTCTTTTCTTTTCTTTTTTATATTCACTTTTGAAACTTTCAATCATACTTTCATACTTCTTTTCATTCAATAGATAGCCCTTTTCGATGCTCTCTATTTTCTTAACTGAATCTTTTTTAATTCCTTTTCACATTTTCACTTGAACATGATGGACAAGTTCCCCAAGCTTAGTTCCTAGCACTCTTAATAATCATTAAATCATATTATAATATTAAACTTCAATCCTAGTAATGTAAGCTAGAAGTGAATTGTGAAAATTCATGACTCAATTAATGTTTAAAACTTTCTAACAGAAACTTAATAAAACGAACTTAGTTTACAAATTCATTAAGTAACTAGATTCTAGGCTTCAAAATTCTCATCACTAAATGCCTTATCATTCTAACATTCATATTACCTTTCAAATTATTCAAATTCACAAAATTTAACTTCTAAAAAAATTTCTAGCCCAAAACAGCAAATATCTGAAAACTTTACAGGAATTCCTACCCCCAACTAAATTCTAGATTGTCCTCAATATTGAAAATTATATGCATTGAATAAAAAACATAAAAGAAAATAAAAATAAACAGGAGTGGGTGAAATAGTATTTGAGCCAATGAATACAAAAATTTGAATTCTATAAGGTTGGTAGAATTAGTAAAACCAAAAGCAAATTATCCTTAAAAAGTAAGTAAACTACTTTAGAAAAGTAAAGGGAAAATGCTTCTCATTATTGATAGATGTTTTCATCTTCTGGCTCATATCACAACAAATTTCTCAATAAGACCATCCAATGGCCCATTTTGCAGTTGATTTGAATATCCTAGAGCATGAACGCCTAGAGAAATTTATAAACCTCAACAAAAAATCTTCGTTCAATATTTTGAGGTGTCTAAAATGTATAATATTCACTTGTGGCAGAAGGATTTTTAGTGTCAGTGTACCATGGTGTATGACAGACTACAATTAATTATAATTCATAAAATTTGTCTTTTATCGATGTAGTCTCAATAATTTACGAAGCTTCAAACTTCAGTTCAAATTTCAACTCTTCTACCCTTAATGGTAAACATTAAGGATTGGTGGAAGGAAGATGTTCACTCCCCAAGTGCAAGGTTGCGATGTAGTAATAAATTTAGAAAGATAGAGTATCGTCTCACAGGGATTTGCATGAGTATTTACAAAATTAATCTGAAATGCTTCTAATTGTTATTGAATTAAGAACGTAAATCTGAAAATTAGAATTGAATGTGTATTGTGAAATAGAGAAAATTAATATGCTAAAGGCACTAGAGCGTCAAGGATCCACTTTTGGTTATTTCTAATGCATCAACCTAACTAGGTCTCTCAACAACTCAACCGGAATCGAAGTCTTATCTCTATCCAGCTAGAATATGAAACACTTAAATCAAATAATAATTTTAAAGTAGATGTGTTGTTCATTGATTTGGTTCCCTCAATAAAGCTCAGGCATTGAGCACACTTAATTGTATAGGCCAATCATTTATCCAATCTAATTGAGGTCATAACCATAGCCTTCATCAAATCATGTCACTAGACTTGAGTAGAACCAATGATTTGAACTCTAATTAAACCAAAATCAATAATTAAAACAACTATATCAGATCTACACAAAAGATAAGAACTTCAATTTGAAATAGTTCTGACATTAAGAACAATCATCTAGATCACAGGGAATTTAAAGTGTCTACCATGCCCGTAGTCTATGGTAGATCAAAGAGTTTTATATATCTAAATAATTCAAAACAGATAAACAACTAGAATTAGATCATCCAAGCATCACATGAGCCCGGAGTCATCAATAGATCAAGAGAAGAACTAAAACTAGGTTTTATTCAAACTTAAATAAAATCATTGTTCTTCAATAAATCATCCAAACGAAATCTAGGTTGAATCAATCCATCAAAAACAAACCAAAAGCTTCAACTCTTAGCTCTAACTAAAAGGTTTTAGTTCATCTCTAACATCCTTGAATTATAAGTCTAAAAAATCATAAAAACTATTAGAAAACTAGAAGAAAATTAGAAAAACTTGAAGTATAATTCTTCTCCCAAGCCTCCTTGATGTTCCCCATGTCCTAGCATACCTTGGGAAGGAAGAAAACACCTCCTTTTATAGTAAAAATCACCCACCATAATAGAAACTTCAAGATTTGTGTAAGTTTTTACATAATTGAGGCGGTGGCCAACCAATTGGAGCTAAAAAAACCCAACTATAAAAACTGTCTAGACCTCCCTGTGCATTGGCCGATCGGTCGGATCTGGTAAAAACAGTTCAGCGAGTTCAGCTCAAAAACTTGAAAATATTAGTGCACTTTTCTGTGGTATACTAGTGCACTTTGTTTGTCAATGACTTAGGTCAGTAGGTCTAGTGTCGGTTGAGCTTAATGAAGACGAAGACCGAAGACTCAAGTGGCCCGGCTGCATCAAGAAAGAAGAATCAGGTAAATGTGATGCCTTGGTGTGCCTTGCCTTGACCAAAACCTAACCCATAACCTCTTAGATGACTTCCACCACCTAGGTATACCTTTAGTCATCATCATTAGTCTTAGAACTCCATGAAAAACATGATAAATTAGGCTAATTAAAGAGGTGGAAGCTGCTGCTATAAAAAAGGCTCAAACAGCAGTTTCCGATAGGACTCCGATCAATCGGACAGGTGCTCCGATACGACTCCGATCGATCGGACAAAAATTCCAATCAATCGGAAATTGTCCCAGAAAAAATTGAAAACTCACTGGACATATTTTCGATCAATCGGACAGTCTTCCGATCCATCGGAAGGGGCTGTCCGATCGATCGGACAGTGTTCCGATCAATCGGAATTTCTTCCAGAGACTTCTCTGGATAGATTTTCGATCAATCGGACTTGTCTCCGATCAATCGGATTGGGCTTCGATCAATCGGACACTTTTTCTGATCAATCGGAGATGCACGAATCTGCCCGTTTTTTGACCGTTGGAAGAAAATCTATTTAAAAGGGGGATTCGTTTTTTGAGCTAGGAGAGGGGATTTTGAGGAGATAGAAGCCACCATTGCTAGAGATCATTAGAGGCTCTATCCCTAACCTAAAGCAAGTCATTCTCCTTGTGTTTTCATCACAAGCTTGGGCCATTCAATGGCATCTTGAGAATAGACTTGTTCCCTCTTGATTCCTAGGGTTTAGACACCTTGATGATAGTTAAATCCTTTGTCTAAACACTACCTAGGAGTCCATTTAGGTGCATTTCTCTAGGAAACCCATTTTCTACCATTTGTAGAGGTTTCACCATTCCCTAGCACCTTGGGCATCTCCAATGGAGCATCACATGCAAGGTAGCTGATCTTGGAGCTGAAGCCTTGGCAAAGCAACGGCGTCAACGATCGAGGGAGCACAAGGGGAGCTGATTCAAGCATGGGAGAGCGAGAAGAAGCAACCCAAGACGGCGCAACAAGGGGCTCGATCCGACAAGTAAGGTTGTCTTGTTAAGAGTCCATCCACTCAATTCCCTGTGGGAGTTGAGTGTAGAGTTTGTTTGACAAACTCGCCCCGAGGTCGTTAGCCGATCCTTGGCCTATTAGTTGGGCCTAAAATCTAGGGACGTCAGCCGTTCCTTGGCACGTTAGTTGGGCCCGAAACAAAGTCTCCAAGAGGGAGCCACCAACACGGGTGCAAACGTGTAGGTTGGGAGGAACCTGTAAACTCCCCGGTTAGGGTGGATCCGAGTTAAAACACCTTGGTTGGGAGGAACCAAATTTAAACTCCCTAGTGAATGCCGGTGTGCTTAAAGGGGTTGAGTACTTGAACCGGGAGTGGAGTAGACAAGTAGTCGAACCACTATACATCGTTGTGTTTGTGATTGATTCTTGAGCACATTTCTCTTTATGCATTATGTTTAATTGATTAATTATGAATGCTTAGTTAGGAATGTATGCTAGGCACTTGATAGGCACATCTACACTCACAAGATGTACTTTCACTACCTCATGTTGACTTGAGCATTTCTTGATCCATCCTCTATAGTCCACATGAGTCACTTAGACTAGGTTGCTTATTGCTCTTATCTCTTGCTAGTCTTTTAATTGGACCCACTTAGGCTTGGAAGCCGAAGTGGTAATCGCGTACGTATTTTAATTTGCTGATTTGTTAAAGTAGGCGAAAAGATTTTTTAAAAAGGTCCTTATACCCCCCTCCTATAGGTTCAGCCATAATTCTAGTTGCTCCTCAAGCTTCCGCACGCGTATGCGTAGGGTGTCGTGTTAGGCTACCCGACGCAATTTCATTTGGTGTCAGAGACAGGTTGCTCTTCAAGGACGTAACCGTCTAGAGTAAGATCCGATACCGGAGCACTAGCATCATGTCTAACCGAGATGGGAGTACCACCAACCGTCCACCCTTCTTTGACGGGTCCAACTATGCTTATTGGAAGGCGAGAATGAGAATTTTTCTCCAATCCATGGACCGTCCGGTGTGGCTTAGCACACAAACTGGATATACCTTACCCACCGAGCAAGTGGAGGTTGATGGATAAAATATTGTCATTCCCAAAGATGATTCCAAATGGGATGACATAGAGAGAGCTCAATACATGGCAAATGCCAAAGCTCTCAATGCGATTTGCTTGTGCGGTTTCCCCGGAAGAATTTCAGCGCATTCTCACATGTGCAACTGCAAAAGAAGCGTGGGATATACTTGAGGTTACCCACGAGGGAACTAGCACAGTAAGACGCTCGAAGCTTCAGCTCTTAACCACCAAATTTGAAAACATTAGGATGGAAGAGACTGAAACTTTCATGGAGTTTTATACTAAATTGTCAGATATTTGCAACTCCATGTTTGTCTTGGGGGATCCGGTTCCGGAATGAAGGATTTGTAGAAAAATACTTAGGTCCCTCCCGGAAAGATTTGACTCTAAGATAGTTGCCTTAGAGGAGTGTAGAGACATAGATAACATGAAAGTAGAAGAACTCATAGGTTCCCTACAAACTTTTGAACTACACTTTAAGGCCCCCCTCTAGAAAGAAAAACATCACCCTAAAATCCTCTCACAAACATAAGAAAATTAAGAGTGAGTCGGAGGAAGATAGCGATGATGAGGATGATGAGGAAGAAAAATTAAACAAAAAATTCAAGAGATTCTCAAATTTGATAGAGGAATAGCCATGACAAGAAGGACAAGAAGGGTGATAAACATAAAGGGAAATCATCCAAACCTTCATCCGTCCGATGTTACGGTTGCGGTCAAGGTGGCCATATTGCCCCGGATTGTCCGGAAACGCCTAAACCGAAAGGTAAAAAGGCGATGGCTGCCACGTGGGATAATACGGAGGAGTCGGACTCCAAATCCGATGACTCTGCTAGTGATGGGAGCCAACATAATGATCTAGCTCTCTCGGCTTCCACCATTATCCCTCTTCCCGCTTATCTAAGAGGGGATCCCAACCGCTATCCCTTCTAGGAGTAGAAGGAGTTCTCAACCCCTCACCTCATGCTACATTTTATGAGGGTGTTGAGGAAATTAGTTACCCTTAGGCTTATCAAACTAAACATAGTTAGTGAGGGTAGCTAGAAATGCTTATATAGGTAAATCTGAGGATTTCAGCCTCATTTCTATGTGTATGGGAAAATCAGAGGATTCAAGCCTCATTAGCCCAATTTTTGATAATTTAGCCTTGCTTTTAATTAATATATTTGCTTGCTAGATTATCACCATGCTTAGATTAGCTAATCATCTTGAGTTTTATGCTTCATTGTATGCTAATCTTTGCTTAGTATTGGTCTTGATATACCAATAGGGGAGGTTGGTTGATTGGGCTATAAGCCCTTGAGCTTTAATGCTTAGTGTATATCATAGATGACCAATTATGCATGATTAACTATGCTTAGATAGATACATTTCTTGTTAATCATGTTCCTTAGCATGCTCCATGTATTTATGTATCATGCTCCCTATACTCTCCTTGTTAGCATGTGTTTATAGTTATAATTGTGACATACTATCTTCTCTTACCTTGACCTTAATTGTTGCATCATTAAGGGGGAGAGAATAGCTTGTCAATTGCTAACAAAAAGGGGGAGAAAGATCAAGTCCTCACCAAAACTAGTTTGCTATGTTTTGTGATGCAAGGATTGACAGGTTATGGGGGAGCAAACTGAAGAGGAGCTGCTTCGATTAGGCATGTCAAGAGTCCTGTATTTCATTTTATATCAATGTAATCTCTTGTACATGTATTTGTTTTGGTAGGTTAGGTTTTTGTAAGTAATTGACAAAGGGGGAGATTGTTAGTGCACTTTTCTATGGTATACTAGTGCACCTTGTTTGTCAATTACTTAGGTCAGTAGGTCTAGTGTCGGTTGAGCTTAATGAAGACGAAGACCGAAGACTCAAGTGGCCCGGCTGCATCAAGAAAGAAGAATCAGGTAAATGTGATGCCTTGGTGTGCCTTGCCTTGACCAAAACCTAACCCATAACCTCTTAGATGACTTGCACCACCTAGGTATACCTTTAGTCATCATCATTAGTCTTAGAACTCCATGAAAAACATGATAAATTAGGCTAATTAAAGAGGTGGAAGCTGTGCAATAAAAAGGCTCAAACAGCAGTTTTCGATAGGACTCCGATCAATCGGACAGGTGCTCCGATAGGACTCCGATCGATCGGATAGAAATTTCGATCAATCGGAAATTGTCCCAGAAAAAATTGAAAACTCACTGGACATATTTCTGATCAATCGGACAGTCTTCCGATCCATCGGAAGGGGCCGTCCGATCGATCGGACAGTGCTCCGATCAATCGAAATTTCTTCCAGAGACTTCTCTGGATAGATTTTCGATCAATCGGACTTGTCTCCGATCAATCGGATTGGGCTTCGATCAATCGGACACTTTTTCTGATCAATCGGAGATGCACGAATCTGCCCGTTTTTTGACCGTTGGAAGAAAATCTATTTAAAAGGGGGATTCAGTTTTTTGAGCTAGGAGAGGGGATTTTGAGGAGATAGAAGCCACCATTGCTAGAGATCATTAGAGGCTCTATCCCTAACCTAAAGCAAGTCATTCTCCTTGTGTTTTCATCACAAGCTTGGGCCATTCAATGGCATCTTGAGAATGGACTTGTTCCCTCTTGATTCCTAGGGTTTAGACACCTTGATGATAGTTAAATCCTTTGTCTAAACACTACCTAGGAGTCCATTTAGGTGCATTTCTCTAGGAAACCCATTTTCTACCATTTGTAGAGGTTTCACCATTCCCTAGCACCTTGGGCATCTGCAATGGAGCATCACATGCAAGGTAGCTGATCTTGGAGCTGAAGCCTTGGCAAAGCAACGGCGTCAACGATCGAGGGAGCACAAGGGGAGCTGATTCAAGCACGGGAGAGCGAGAAGAAGCAACCCAAGACGGCGCAACAAGGGGCTCGATCCGACAAGTAAGGTTGTCTTGTTAAGAGTCCATCCACTCAATTCCCTGTGGGAGTTGAGTGTAGAGTTTGTTTGACAAACTCGCCCCGGGGTCGTTAGCCGATCCTTGGCCTATTAGTTGGGCCTAAAATCTAGGGACGTCAGCCTGTTCCTTGGCACGTTAGTCGGGCCTGAAACAAAGTCTCCAAGGGGGAGCCACCAACACGGGTGCAAACGTGTAGGTTGGGAGGAACCTGTAAACTCCCCGGTTAGGTGGATCCGAGTTAAAACACCTTGGTTGGGAGGAACCAGATTTAAACTCCCCAGTGAATGCCAGTGTGCTCAAAGGGGTTGAGTACTTGAACCGGGAGTGGAGTAGACAAGTAGTCGAACCACTATACATCGTTGTGTTTGTGATTGATTCTTGAGCACATTTCTCTTTATGCATTATGTTTAATTGATTAATTATGAATGCTTAGTTAGGAATGTATGCTAGGCACTTGATAGGCACATCCACACTCACAAGATGTACTTTCACTACCTCATGTTGACTTGAGCATTTCTTGATCCATCCTCTATAGTCCACATGAGTCACTTAGACTAGGTTGCTTATTGCTCCTATCTCTTGCTAGTCTTTTAATTGGACCCACTTAGGCTTGGAAGCCGAAGTGTTAATCGCGTACGTATTTTAATTTGCTGATTTGTTAAAGTAGGCGAAAAGATTTTTTAAAAAGGTCCTTATACCCCCCTCCTATAGGTTCAGCCATAATTCTAGTTGCTCCTCAAGCTTCCGCATGCGTATGCGTAGGGTGTCGTGTTAGGCTACCCGACGCAATTTCAGAAAATTCGACCTGTTTGGCCCCATGGCCGACTTGTCAGCCGACCGGTCGGATGTGTAACAACAGGGTCATTTTCTGCAGTTTCTGTACTTTGCTTTTCTAGCCCTGCAGCTTTGTACTTTGGTTTTTTTGACCCTTCTAGGTCTTTTAACATGATTTCTTCAAGGTGTTTCTTTATTTTTCAAGTCCATCTTTTATGGCTTCTTTCCTCGATTCTTGGCATGATTTACTTGATTTCCAAGCACTCTAAAGTGGTCTTTTAGCATCGAATTCACAAGGTCTCTCTATCATTCCTACAAACATAAATACATGCATAAGATGAGTCTTTAACACTATAAATCATGCATAATGTGTGATGAATTGGAGTTAGAATATACATAATTCAAAGCTCAACAGAAGTACTTCAAAATAATGTTTCCCCTGGTCAGTGTATTAAGTGTTAAATATTACATATTTATCCCCACTTTCATAGCATTTACTTGTCCATAAGTGTGTTAATTTGGTCTAATTAGATGTGTTTTCTATATGCAAGGAGTATTTGGAAGATCGAGATGTTTTAGAGCAATTCATGAGGATTAGAGTGCTTAACAGAAAAAGATCAAGGATTAAGAAGAATGAAAGAATTCAAGCATTGAAGACCAGTTTCAAAGTCGTAGAAAATGACAATCCTTGATACGATCGAACAGGGTTCAATCCTGTTCAATCCCATCAAGAAAATCAGGAATTTTGTAAGTTGGATGCTGGACAGTTTCGGATGATCTTCGATACAATCTAGCACACCTTTGATACTATTGACAGACCTTCGATAGGAGTCAATACTATCAGAGGTCCTATCAAGAAAATCTGAATTAAATTTGATGCTTATTGGACTATTTTGGCACATTCTTCAATCATATCGAAGCATGGTTTCAATACTATCGAAACCCATCGAAGGATGCTCAATATTATCAAGGGTTCCATTGACTGAGGCGGTGGTTGCGTGATTTTGTAAAAATTGGTGAAATTTTCTGAAGTGCGTAAGTTAGTTGGGTTTTTACTATTTAAATGAGTGATCTACACATCCAAATCAATTTAGAATGTGGAGGGAGAGGAGCTCAATGGTGGAACGGATCTACACCAGATTCTTTAATTTTCTTCGCTTTTCTAGGGTTTTTCTGTTTTATTTTGAGAGATTAGTTTAATTATGATTATAATTGGCTAAACATCTTAGCTAGGGTTAAGAGGTGAAGCTTGTAATCAATCCATGATATTTAAGTTTATTTGATTCAATTACATTGGGTTTTAACGATGAATTTGATAGATTGGTTTGAATAAAAGTAACAGTTTTAGAGAAATCTTAGATCTATTGTTAATTTTAGTTACTTTGGATGTTTTCGATTTTCTGAAATTAATTACTTACGTTTATGAGAGTATTAATTTGTAAAAACCTTGGATTTAACTTAATTTTTTTTATTATGGTGAATGCTTTGTGCTCACTATAAGTTAAATACTTTGTTCTTCGATGTAGAATTGATCAATTGAAGTTCATATCCTTGTTGGTTTTTTTAATTATGAATTAACCGCTTTATCTTCCAATTGGATAGAACAGGATTTCAATTCCAATTGAGTTATTGAGATTGAATCGATGCCGTTAGCATTACGTATTGATTATAAGTGGATCCTTAGCACTCTAGTTGTTTTCTTATTAATTATTTCTCCTACTTTAAATTCTCTAGATTAAAAATCCAGATTTAGATTTCCAGTTTCTTTCTAATTTTAGTTTAAATCTAGAGTAATTTGAATCATTTCTATTACACAATCCCCGTGGATAATCTTAGTCTTTTCAAATTATTACTACATCGCAACCTGCACTTAGGGTTGTCAACATCTAGGTTCGACCAAGTTTTTGATGCCGTTTTCTGGGATTTGGTTATAGGTTAACAGTTATAAATTACTTTAGATTTGTGATTTCTTTTGATTTGTTAGGATATGTTTAAATTCCTATTATGTTCTTAGGTTAGAATTTTCTGAAATTTCATATTACTAACTTTGCTTTGTGTTTTCTATTTCGTAAGATTCCTTGACCTAGTTCATCGTATCGGATGTTATCCTTCCAACTCTCCCTTTTTAATTTACTGTAGATTTTATTTCTAGTTTTTATTAAATTCCTAAAAGTATAATTGGTTTAGTTTTAGAACTTAGTCTTTGTGTGTGTATGCCGAAGTTGGTACATGATCACACATTTGTCTTTTAAGTGAAGGAGCACTAGTTGAAGGACTCACTATTCACTAGGCTATTAGAAAACATCTGAGTGCTTGTGAATCATTTAGAGATATGGCTGAAAATTAACCAAATTAATAAAACCATCCAAACCAAACTAAATAAGATGAGAATGAGGTTGATAATGCTCCTCTGCTTAGAACTTTGCGTGATTATAACTTACAACCTACAAGAGTGAGTACACCCTCTTGTATGATTTTTCCCCATAAGAATAGAGATATAGATATTAAATCAGGCGTAATTCAACTTTTTCCAAAGTTTCATGGGCTAGACTCTAAAAGTCCATATTTACATCTCAAAGAATTTGATGAGGTTGTAGCTACTTTACACTACAACAATGTTTATGAGGACACAATCAAACTAAAATTATTTTCATTATCTTTGAAGGAGAAAGCTAAGTCATAGCTTCACTCCTTAAGGCCAAAATCTATCAAGACTTGGGCTGAGATTGGGAGTTCTTTAAAAAGTTCTTCACAGTTCATAAGACCAATACACTGAGGCGTGCTATTATGAACTTCTCCCAAAAGAAAGATGAAACATTTTTCAGTGTTAGGAGAGAATCAAAGAACTCTTGCTAGCTTGCCCCCATCATGGTTATAAAACATGGTGCATTATTAGGTTATTTCGCGATGGATTAAACTCAAACATGCGCTAATTTGTATAAATGATGTGCAACGACAAATTTTTGAATAAGGATCCCAATGAGGCGTGGGACTACTTCGATATGTTGGCTGAAAATGTACAATCATGGGATACCTCCAACAAATCAAGTAGTTCCAAGCCTACAACAAAAAAGAAAGGAGGAATGTATGTCCTAAGAGAAGAAGATGATGTAAATGTAAAGATAGCCAGTCACATAAGGAAACTTGAGGCCATGGAACTTAAGAAAGTAGAAGCGGTTAAGGCTAGTGAGACCGTGAAAAGCGTATGTGGTATCTATGCAAGCAATGTACACTTTACGTCGGATTTTCCTACAATTCATGTGTTTCAAGGAGTGTTAAATGAACAACCAAACATCATGAACGCTTATTAATGGCCATTCAACACTCCCATGTCTAATATGTATAATTTTAATTGGAAGAACCATTAAACGTACCTACGACTAATGCTAGTATTCCTCCTCAAGGGCCTCATCCACCTTAAAATGTCATTCCTTATGTGAACCCATTACAAGCACAAAGGAAGGTGACCATTGAGGACATGCTACAAGAATTCGTGCATAGCCAAGCACAAATCAATCAAAGTACCATGCAAATGTTTCAAGAATTGAAAACATCATTTGAAAGGATGGAGTCATGAATGAATGCTAGGGAAGGGATTTTTTCAGCCAAACCTCGGCCTAACCCAAAGGAACAATGTGAAGTGAGTGACCCCAATCCTCTCAAACAAAACATTGAAAGTTGAAAAACGATTGATAAAACCATTCTGATGAAGGTTGAAAAACCTAAGAACTCAAAATAACACAAGAGTGATGATGAACCAAGCAATTCTCTTCAAGAGTAGGAACAAGAGCGTGAGTACAAGCTGGTGGCTCCTTTTCCCTAAAGGTTGATATCACCAAAATCTCTAGGCAACTCTAAGGAAATTTTAGAGTTTTTTTTTAAACAAGTTAAGATAAGCATTCCCTCGCTAAATGCCATTAAACAAATTCCTTCATATGCCAAGTTTCTAAAGGACCTTTCCATAGTCAAGAGAATGCATCATATGCAACAAAAAGCCTTTCTTAATAAACAAGTGAGTGCCACCATAAATTAAAAGGCTCCCCCAAAATACATGAATGGTAGTCCCAACATCTCATTCATCATAGGGGATTATCATATTGAACAAGCGCTCTTAGATTTGGTGGCAAGCGTGAATCTTATATCCTATTCGGTATACGAGCAATTGGGTCTCGGTGAATTAAACCCACTAAGATCACTTTACAATTAGTCAATTGATTCGTTCGAATATCAAAAGGGGTAATTGAGGATGTGCTTGTCCAAGTCGACAAATTTTACTATCCAGTGGATTTTATCATCTTGGACACACAACTGGTGATGGATGTGAGCACTCAAATACTAGTTATCTTAGGCTGACCATTCCTGGCTACATCAAATGCAATTATCAATTGTCGAAATTAAGTTATAAAATTGACCTTTAAAAACATGACATTAGAACTCAACATGTTTCATATGTGCAAAAGGCAAAGGGATAGTAATGAGGACCATGACATAAATGTTCACAACTCCAAGTGTAGAGCTAAGAGGTCTAGCCAATCAAAGATATGATTGAACTAGAACTCAAAAGAAAACTAAGAAGAAATAAAGTAAAACTAGAAAAACCTAGAGAAGGAAGAAGAAGAACCTCCACTTCGAATCTCTTCACCTGCACCACATCTAGGACTCTTCTATGATTGATTAGGAAGGCAAAGGACCCATCTTTATATAGGAAAAATTGCGCACCACCACTCCAAGTGCATAAGATTTTCACACTTACGTTGGTTGGCGATCGATTGTAGACAACTAGAGACCAGTCGCAACTCAGATAGCCAATGAACATAACTGAAATTCAAACAGGATCTTTATCAGGCGACCGATCGCAGGTCCCCAACAATCAGTCACAATTTCTCCATTGGCCAGTCGTAAATTCTCAGAGACTGGTCGCAATTAGTCTAAAATAGTCTAGTAAGCAAACTTCAAAAATGGCAATTTTTTCTCTTAATTAAACTGGTCATAGCTTTTTTGTGATCGGTTGCTTGATGTTATCAACCGGTCTCCAATTTCCAGAGATTGGTCGTAGAATGCTATTTCTTTTGGATTTTGATTCCTTCTTTCCTCTCTTCTATGACTTTTTTCTTCTCATCTTTGTCTCATCAAAGGCTTGTCTTTTAAGCACTTCTAATCATCCTTTTAATCATTAAATTCATGTGGTTTCTCTCCATTACCTGCAATCACAGAAACAAGCATAAGTCTAGAGTTTTATTAGTTCAAACCATATAATTGTGCTGTGAATTGGAGTTTAAGTATGCACAATTCATAGCTCAATAAAAAACATGATTAATTCTATCATGGAAGATGAGTTCCTTAGAACTGAATCCTCCAATCCCTTAGAAGCATGCTTGGCTCACTTCATAGGTTCCGATGATGATATGATTGCAAAAGTTGTGAATGCCTTGCTGAATTCCACTCTAGTAGTTGAAACTAATCGGTAGAGGCCTAAATTTGAAAAGTTACCTCTAACCAACTCTTAGCCTCTACCTTCTAGTATCGAACCGCCAAAGCTTGACCTAAAATCTCTACTATTTAAATTGAAATATGTTTATTTAGGTCAAGATGAAATATATCCTGTGATTATTTCTTCTCACTTGGAGAAAAATCAAGAGTGTGAGCTGATCAAAGTACTCAAAGAACATAGAGGAGTCATTGGATGGACCATTGCGGATCTCAAGGGAATCAATCCCTTGATCTATACTCATTACATTCACCTTGAAGAAAATGCCAAAACCATTAGACAACCACAAATGCGTCTAAATTTAAACATGAAGGAAGTGGTTAAATGACAGGTGTTGAAGCTATTAGATGTGGGTATCATTTACCCAATTTCTAATAGCCAATGGGTGAGTCTAATTCAAGTGGTTCCTAAGAAATCCGTAATCACCATCATTCCACTTCTAATTATTAACGATGTTTAATTCATATTATTCGATTAACTACTCAACTGGAATTAGAGTTTCATCCTATCCAGTCGGAATATGGAGCAGTTAACTCATAATAACACATCTCAAATAGACAGATTGTTCATTGATACAGTTCCCTCAATAAGGCTCAGGCATTGGACGTACTCGATGTTAGTGCACTTTTCTGTGGCATACTAGTGCACCTTATTTGTCAATTACTTAGGTCAGTGAGTCTAGTGTCGGTTGAGCTTAATAAAGACGAAGATCGAAGACTGAAGACAGACCTATTGCATCAAGAAAGAAGAAACAGGTAAAAGTGATGCCTTGGTGAGCCTTAACCTTGTACCTATCCAAAATCATAAACCTCTAAATGACCATGACCAATGGACATACCATTAGTTATCTTAGATTGGCCTTAGGTGTCCCAAAAAGACCTCCAAAAGAATGGCCAAAAGGTTGCATGTTCTCCTATAAAACACATCAACCAATTCAGTAGAAAAACATGCCTGTCCGGGCGCCGACCTAAAGGAAATCCGTCCAGTGAGTTGGTCAGAAAATCAGAAGGTCATCGGGTGCCCGACCACAACCTGTCCGGGTGCTCGACCAGTGCAAAAAATGACCAGTTTCACAGACCCATTCTGGACTAAATTTCGGACGCTCTACCACAACCCGTCCAGGCGCCCGACCAGTGCAAAAACCATCCAGCAGCATAGACCAATATCTGAACTGAATCGGGCGCCCGACCAAGTGTCCACCGAGCGCCCGACCAGCTTAAAATGTGTCCAGTGACCAAATCTATTTTCTAGACTGGAGTTCGGGTGCCCGACCAAGTGTTCATCGGGCGCCCGACCCTGTCCGAATCTACACATTATTTGACCATTGGGAGAAATTTTATAAAAACGGGGGGTTCGTTTTTAGGGCTAACAGAGAAAATTTTGAGGAGATAGAAGCCACCATTGCTAAAGACCATTAGAGGCTCTATTCCAAATCCATAGCAAGTCAATCTCCTTGTGTTTCATCACAAGCTTGGGCTATTCAATGGCAATATGAGAATGAACTTATTCTCTCTTGATTCCTAGGAGTTTAGACACCTTGATCATAATTAAATCCCTTGTCTAAACACCACCTAGGAGTCCAAATAGGTGTATACCTCTAGGAAACCCATTTCCTATCATTTGTAGAGGTTTCACCATTCCCTAGCACCTTGGGCATCTCCAATGGAGCATCACATGCAAGGGAGCTGATCTTGGAGCTGAAGCCTTGGCAAAGCGGTGGACATTAAAGATCGAGGGGAGCACAAGGGTAGCTGATTGAAGCACGGGAGAGCGGACATCAAGCAACCCGAAGCGGTGCATCAAAGGGGCTCAATCCAACAAGTAAGTTGTCAATTATAAGAGTCTGTTTTCACTCTTTTCCTGTGAGAAATTGAGTGTAGAGTTTATTTGTCAAACTCGCATTCTAGGGTCGTTTGCCTATCCTTAGCTTGTTTGTTGAGCTTAAAGTGTAGGGATGTTTGTCGTTCCTTGGCGCGTTTGTCAAGCCTAAAATGAGGGACATTTGCCGTTCCTTGGCACATTTGGTGGGCCTAAACAAGTCTCCAAGGGGAGCCACCAACACGGGTGTAAACGTATAGGTTGGGAGGAACCTGTAAACTCCCCGGTTGGGTGGATCCGAATTAAAACATCTTGGTTAGGAGGTACCAGATTTAAACTCCCTAATGAATGCTGGTGTGCTCAAAGGGGTTGAGTACTTGAATCGGGAGTGAAGTAGATAAGTAGTCGAACCACTATACATCGTCGTGTTTGTAATTGTATTAGAGCACATTTCTCATTATGTATTGTGTTTAAGTGTTTAATTATGAATGCGTAATTAAGAATGTATGCTAGGCACTTGATAGGCTCATCCACACACACATGGTGTACTTTCACTCCTAGAGTAGACTTGAGCTTAATTAATCCAATCATTTATAGTCTTCTTAGGTTGCATAGATTAGGTACTTGATTAGTTTTATCATAAGTCAATCTATACATGCTTAGACTAGGATGTTAATTGTTTTATCAAATGCTAGTCTATTGATTAGACCCACTTAGGCTTGGAAGCCGAAGTGTTAATCGCTTACTTAGTTTAATTTGTTAAAACTGTTAAGTAGGTGAAACGATTTTAAAAAGGTCCTAATCACTCCCCCTCTAGGACTTAACCATAATTTTAGTTGCTCCTTAAGCTTCTGAACTCGTATGCATAGGGTGTCGTGTTAGACTACCCAACGTAATTTCACTCGATTGTATAGGCCAATCCTTTAACAAAATAAGTTAAGATCATAATCATGGTCTTTCTTAAATCTTGTCACTAGATTAAAGGTAGAACCATAATCTGAACTTTAATCAAACTATAATTAACCAATAATTCCATCAATCTCAGAATTTTACAAAAGATATGAACTTCAGTATTGAAACAGTTCCCACATTAAGAACTATGTTTTAGAGTACAAGGAATTCAAAGCATCTACCATGCCCGGACTCTATGATAGATCAATGAACTATATAGGTTTAAACAATGCAAAATAAATAAGTTAACTAGATTTAGAACCTTTAAGCATCCAATGAGCCCAAAGTCATCACTAGATCAAAGAAAAATTAGAACTAGAACTTTATTCGAACTAGAATAAAACCAAGTTCATTAATAAAATCAAAATTCGAATAAAAAGAACTAAAACATCACTAATAAACTACAAGTATCACCTCTCAGCTCTAGTTGAGAGTTAGCCTAAGAAAAAAATAAAAAAATTAGAACTAAAAAATGAAGAAAAACTATAAGTAGAGAAGCTTGGAGCCTTCTTGCTCTCAATCTCCTTGCTCCCCATGTCCTTGATACCTAGAAGAGAAGAGAGCTCCCATATTTGTAATGCAGATAGGAAGACAACAACAGAGATGATTTTGTTTCGAATTATACGGGATAACAAATGGTCGGATTTATTTAAAATTTGAACTGTAGATTCCTTAGCATCAGTACTTCCTCATGGATGGTTTTGATCTCTCAAATTGTTCCTTGATTGGGCCCACTAATCAGAACAGTGACGCCTCTTCAATTCATGCAATTCAAACACATGCAGAACCAGTCATCTTATGATCAAGAGTACGGAGTGTACAGAGGTTGGATTGGTCTCAAATTTGAAACCTTGGTAGAAATCTTCCTCCTTTACATGATAGATGGATTAGATTGTAAAAAAATATTCCAAAATGTGGTTAAAAAATAAGAACCTTTAGAGCTTTTCTTTTAGACTATGGGTAGGCAGAATCTTTCAGGACTGTTCATTTTTCATCAACTAGTACGATCAATCCACACATCCGATTGACATGAAATTTTGTAGTTTTACAGATATCAATGTGCTCTACAAGATGGTCATCTTAAATTCTTCATATTATTAGTGGTGGGCCATTTGGACTGTTTCAAATTTAAGTCAGCGGTAATCAGGAAACTTTTATACATTTCATATTGTTTGGGCCGCCACGGTCAATTCGCAACTCGGATTGACATGAAATGTCTCAGGTTTTTTTTAGCATCAAGCTGATGTTCGACATGGACAAAACTGAATTTTCAAAAATCATCAAGGTGGGCCCCATGAATTAGACCAAATTTGAACATCGTGCATGCATCTTTTCGTAGGTTTAAAACACCCAAAATGAAAACTCTTTATTTCCTCTCTTTCTTATTTCTTACTGGACAAGTTGGATGTGGCTGACATATAAAAGGTGGGATGAAAGATGATGTGGTCCACCTATGGGATGGCTGTAAGTTGAAAAAGGTGGACGTATGGAAATCAGCTGCAACTGATCATGATCTTAGCTGATTGTAGAGACATTCGTTGTTGCTGCTTACGTTGAGAGGTTGCTGAAGATGAATGCCCAGCTTCTCCTACACGTGTGAAGAGTGGTTGCACGGATGGAGCTTGGATGGTCTCACATATGGAGAAGGAGATCACCTTGCTGAAATGAAGCTGGGATCTCTAGCTGCTGGGCTGGACATTTCTTGGCTTAACGTTAATGTGGGGTCCACATTGCTAGTCTGTTTGATAGTGATGATGGTCCACTCATCTACTAGAACGTCCAACAATTAGACGTGATTGTGAGGTCCACTAGCTGCTGGTTTTGGTGGCATGTGTGGCTAATCTGCTGCACTTGCTGGATGATTTTGAAAGTGGACTGTTGGCCGCTAGATTGCAATATGGATGGTTAGATGAAAGTAGGGTCCACTGACCTTGCTGTCCATTTGTTCCCTATTGAGCTCCTTTCATTCACATCTCTTTTTTGCTCCTATAATCATAAGAACATATTAAAGTCAGTCTTTAAGCGCATTGTTTTATGAAATTAAAGCATGGAATTGGGGATAAATATGCACAACTCAAGGCTTAACACACCCCCAACCAGCATTTTGCTAGTCCTGAGCAAAATATGCAAAAAATAATTCAACTCTCTAATCTCAAACCTTTCTCAGAAAACCAACTTCTTTAAAACCTAAGTTATGTGAGAGTGAAATTCAAAGACACTTAGTAGCAAGACAATGAAACACTTATCTTCTAATGACTTAGTGAGTGTTCAAACTGAGTTCCAACTAATTAATTGACGAATAGAGCAATTTAAACAATCATGGTATGGTGTGCCCAGTGAATTTCCAAACTCATTATCTTTCAGGATTACCCTTCTTTCATTGGATCGACTGGATTACAAGTCTAGAAAGCGTATAGATCAACAACAAGCCTATGACAAGAGATTGCCTTATGGCTCTATTGATGGCTTTCATACTAATCTCATTCCCTTTTTGGGTGGTCATAGGTAGCTCTTTTTTATATTTTCAATTTTTTCAAAACTTTTAATTTTACTCTTTTCTTTTCTTTTTCTTTTTTATTTCTTTTAAAAAATTAATAGTCGAAGAATAAAAAAGGCTCATTTCATACTAAAGCATTCTTTCCTGTAATGGTAACGACATAGGATGGGAATCCTTCCAGGATAAGAATCCTTTTAGGATAGGAATCATTGCCCCGAATTATATAAATCTTTTTCACTTGAACATGATGGACAAAACTCACCGACTTCGTTTCTCAACATTTTTAAACATAATCCATTCAACCAATAAAAACATCCTTCCAAATCCTTGCAAATGAGATGATGTGTAATGTGAACTAGACTCATTGATGTTTAAACATTCTATCAGTCAAACAATTGAAGGAACTCAATTCAAAATTACTACTTAGCCAGAGGATTATAGATTTTCAAAATCAAATTACTTCATATCTCATCATCTTAGATTCATATAGACTTGAATTTATAGAAATTTACTTTCTAAGAGAGTTTTAAAATCAGAAAAATCAAAGAATTTTCAAAATTTTTTTGCTTGAAATGTTGTAAAAACACTAGTAGATTCAGCAGGAATCTCACCCCACAACCTAAAGTTTACATTGTCCTTAATGTAAGAAATATAAGCAATGCATGCAATATAAGAGCAATGATAAAATAAAGAGGAGTGAGTGAGAGAAAGTACCTTAGAGAGAAAGTTATTCAAGATCAACTTCTTCAATATCTCCATCAGACTAGGAGATTTATTTAATCCTAAGAAAAAGTAAACCTAATGCAGCAAAATAAAACCTAACCTACATAACATACTCTACTTTAATTTAATCAAATGTAGCAGATGGTCGGAATTGGAGTAAGATCATCATAAATTGTAACAAGTTGTTCATTAGCACCATCCATAATCCTGCTTGATAGTATACATGGGTGTTCTTCATCATGAAAAGCCAAAAGAAACACACATCGCATATATGAGAAGAGGAGATAAAATCAGCAAAAAGGTATCTCCTCAAATTCTAGATTGGGTAATAATAATGCAAATATGGGTCCTTCAAGTCAGAATTATTTATGGGTTGAAAAACCCAAAGCAGTGGAGAGACATCAATCAATTCTTCTACGAGCAAAGGTATCTCCTTCACAATCAATGGTGATGAAATTAAATTAGTGGAAGGGGGATCTTCAATCACCGAAACCATATCAAGCAAGGTATCCATCTCCCCAATCATATCATTATTAAGGTCAAGGGAGTGGGCTAAGCTATCTTCTAGAGGGACAAGTCATTCATTCGAGGGGGTTTCCTTCTCCACAACAGACTCCTCCACATTAAATTGTAAAAATTCAGATTCAGTGGAGGGAAGCTTCTAAAAATTTTCCTCCTGATTAGTGTGAGACTCTAGTTTGGAATTTTGCAAAGCCTTCTCAATGTCTTAAATCATAGGATTGTCTGAATTTTCAAAGTGTGCCAAGAAATCTTCTAAAGAGTCGGAACATTCAATCAGGGGGAAATCTTTTTCCATATTAGAATTAGTCATGTCCGTTTGGTGGATGAGATCAAAATCATCTAATTCGGAAGGCTCCTTAGCATGAATATCCACTAGAGACTCATACACAATTGGCTAATGGGGAAATGAAACCATGGTTTCATGATCAATTTTCATACCTTCATTGTAATAAATCATATCATTACTCTCAGAATTTTTTATTTCCTCTGGTTCGTCAACATTCATCAGAATCTCTTCATCATTCAACCCATTGTACTTAAAAGAGATGATAGATTCATCGTAGTCGACGATGATATTGGGATCACTAAAATCAACCTCCTCTAATAATTGATCAAATAGGTTGGGTGGAGCTTGGGCAAGAGAAGTCCCTTCCTCCACATCGGTGAGGAGTGATTCAGTGGTCTCAACGTCCGATTCAAAATTTTTAGAAGTTTGTGAGATGTTTTGATTTAATTACTCAGTTATGTCCATATACTCTTGCCATATATCCTTAAGGGTTTTTGTCGGTTGGAGCACATGAGGTGAAGACTCTTGAGGATAATTTCTAGCATCCATGGTTGGTTCATCCCTAAATTCTGATGCTCCCACCAATTTGAAACGTGCATGTCATATGTTCGAGTGATAGATGGTTGTTCATATGCATAGTCATACAAGTGATCACGCAACGTCCTAACCGGTGAAACGTTATTCATCTCTTTCCATACTCTGCCATTGTCTTACCCGGTGAATTATTATGTGCATTATTCTCATTCTAGTAATCACGCAATGTCTTACATGGGGGAGTACTAGAAGTAGATTGGTTCTCTATGATGTAATCATAAATAAAACATTTTCGAGCATAATTATTTTGAGGCCCTTGATTCAATCGCTGATCATCTAGAAGAAACTTAGAATATTTACATGTCCACTTGAGCATTGGAATGATGAAATTCTAATCAATGGATTTAATTCTAACAAAAAAAATCTAGAAATAAAATAAAAGAGGGAGAGGAAGGATGGTACCCAAGATGATGAACCAGGTTAGAAGCTACCTACAAAACATAAAAAAACAATATTAGTAATCTAGAAATAGAAATAAAAACCATAATCCTAGAAAGTAATAAAGATTAAAACCTATCCTAACTAAAAATCTTAAAACCTAAAAGTGTTCAAAACCGGCACTCTCCCCGACAACGGCGTAAATATTTTTTCGCAACCCCAAGTGTAAGGTCATGATATAATAATAATCTCGATGAGATCGAGGACGTTCCACGGGTAAGGGATTTAGGTTCAAACACTCAAAAGGTTATTTAGGATCTAGGACTAACTAATTAAAGTAATCTAGAATTGATTTTGAAGATGTATAAACTAGAATTAAAGAAAAAATAGTAAAAATAAGTACCAGAGCATTAAGGATCCACTTCTAGTTATTAGCAATGTTTATATCACATGATTCAATTAGCTACTGAACTAAAATTATTACATCCTATCCAATCGAAATATCTAAAATTATTACATCCTATCCAATCGAAATATGGAGCGGTTAAATCATAATAACATATCTTGGATAGATAGGTTTTTCATTGATACTAGTTCCTTTAATAAGGCTCAGGCATTGGCACGCTCAATTGTACAGTCCAATCCTTTAATAAAATAAGTTAAGATCATAATCATGGTCTTCCTTAAATCATGTCACTAGAGTAAAGGTAGAACCATAATCTGAATTTTAATCAAACTATAATCAACAAATAATTCCATTAATCTTAGAATTTCACAAAAGATATGAACTTTGGTATGAAACAGTTCCCACATTAAGAACCATGTTTTACAGCACACAAAATTCAAAGCATCTAGCATGCCCGGAGTCTATGATAAATCAATGAACTATATAGGTCTAAAAATGCAAAATAGGTAAGTTAACTAGGCTTAAAACCTGTAAGCATCCAATGATGCCAGAGTCATCAATAGATCAAAGAAGAACTATAGCTAAAACTTTATTCAAACTAGAATCAAACCATGTTCATTAATAAAATCAAAATTTGAATAAAAAGAACTAAAACATCACTAATAACTAGAAGTATCACATCTCAGCTCTGGCTGAGAGTTGGCTTGAAAAAAACATGAAAAACTAGAACTAGAAAATGAAGAAAAGCTAAAAGTAGAAAGGCTTAGAGCCTCCTTGCTCTTAATCTCCTTGCCTCCCACGTTCTTGATACCTAGAAGAGAAGAGAGCTCCCATATTTATAATCTAAACCGGAAGACATCAACAGAGCTAATTTTGTTTCGCTTCGTACAAGATAACAAACGTTCGAATTTCCTTAAAATTTGAACTGTAGATTCCCTGACATCTTTACTTCCTCATGAATGGTTTAGTTCTCTTAAATTATCTCTTAAGTGGGCTCACAAATCAGAATTGTTATCGCCTCTCCAATTTGCACAATTCAGACACATGCAGAACCAGTCATCTTGTGATCGACTAGTTCAGAGTGTACAAAGGTTTGATTGGTCTCAAATTTGAAATCTTGGTAGAAATCTTCCTCCTCTACATGATAGACAGATTATATTGTCCAAAAATATTTCAAAATGTGGTCTAAAAATCGGAACCTTTAGAGGTTTTCTTTTAGAATTTGGTCAGGCAGAATCTTTCAGGATTGTCCATCTTCCTTCAACTGGTACGATCAATCTATACATCCGATTGCATTAAATTTTATAGTTTTACAGATGTCAATGTCATCTACAAGATGGTCGTATTAGATTCTTCATATCATTAGTGGTGGGCCACTTGAATTGTTTCAAAGTTAAGTCGGTGAAAATTAGGAAACTTCTAGACAGTTTGTATTTTTCGGCAGCCACGGTCAATCCGTATCTTGGATCGACATGAAACTTCTTGGGAATTTTCGGTGTCAAGCTGATCTTCGACATGGACTGAATGAATTTACAAAAGTCATCAAGGTGGGCCCCATGAATTAAACCAAATTTGAACATCGTGTGTGCGTCTTTTCCTGGTTCAAAACACCCAAAACAAAAACTCTTTGTTTCTTTTTCTCTTTCTTTTTTCTTGCTGGACACATTGGATGTGGCTGACACATAAAGGTGGGATGGAAGATGATATGGTCCACTTATGGGACGGCCGTAAGTTGAAGAAGGTGGATGACTGGAAATTAGTTGCAACTGCTCAAGATCTTTAGGTGATTGCAGAGACATTCGTTGCTGCTGCTTACGTTGAGAGGTTGCTGAAGATGAACGCCCAACTTCTCCTACACGTGTGAAGAGTGGTTGCACAGATGGAGCTTAGACGTCTCACATGTGGAGAAGGAGATCACCTTATTGGAATGAAACTGGGCTCTTTAGCTGCTAGTTTGTGGACAAGTTGGGCTGGACATTGCTTGGCTTAATGTTAATGTGGGGTCCACATTGTTGTCTGTTTGATAGTGATGATGGTCCACTCATCTGCTGGAACATCTAACAATTAGACATGATTGTGAGGTCCACTAGCTGTTGGTTTTGGTGGCACATGTGGCTGATGTGCTTCTCTTGCTGGATGATTTTGAAAGTGGATTGCTGGCCACTGGATTGCAATATGGACGATTGGATGAAAGTGGGGTCCACTGACCTTGTTTTCCATTTGTTCCTTATTGAGCTCCTTTCATTCACATCTCTCCTTTTCTCCTATAATTACAAAAACACATTAATGTCAATCTTTATGTGTATTGTTTTATGTAATTAAAGCATGAAATTGGGGATAAATATGCACAATTGAAGGCTTAACACCTATCAATGGGTGTTTCATCAAGAAATATTATCCCTGACAGATGGAACGAGATATGTTTTGATTGCGAAAACCCTCAACTAAGTGTTTCCTCAATTAAAAGGGGGCAAAAGAAGGGCAAAAGATGCAAGTCTCGTGTAATCAAAGAAATAATGTCTCAATAAAAAGCAAAGAGCTTCCCTAATTTTCCAGTCCTCCAAATTGTATGAAGGACATTTATCATAGATTATCCAAGATAAAAAAAATTGCTAACTCTCCGAGAGAAGATTGATTTTACTAAAGGGATCACTAAGGAATTAAAAAGAAAAGAATACTGGTCCCTCAAGGGAGAAGCATCAATTTTGTAAGAAGATAATCGCCAATAAATGTGTTGATAAATATATAGGCCACAAAGCACACTCTAAAATGAGCCAACCACTCATGAAGCCTATTCTGATTCGATGATAATGAATTAATTTGTTCACTAAGGAATGCGGTGTGTGCTCTAAACGAGCCAACAACGCAAAATTTATACAAAATGTAGTGCGAGCTCTAAACGAGCTAACCAAGCGAAATTTATATAGGCTGTGGTGTGCACTCTATATGAGCCAACCACGCATAAGACCTACCCAAAGGTGGCGGAGAGCGCCCTATGGGCCAACCTCACACGTGAGACTTGTCATTTCTATCACTCAGATAGCATTATGGGGAGAGCCTATGTTGGCCCTTGTGAATGGACTTAGGTCGTAGGTGTTAAGCTTTGAATTGTACACTTTAAAACCCCAATTCATCACACATTTACATTGATTTCACTATTAAAAGACTTATCTTATACATATATTTGTGATTGTAGTAATGAGAGAGAGACCTCATGTATTTCATGTTAAAAAGACTCATTTGGACCACTATGAAGATTTAGTAAAGAAGAGTCAAGGAAAGGAAGAAAGAGACGAAGAAATCAAGTGAAGAAAGTTCGAATCAAAACTAGAAAAATTGCAGAAATAGACATTTTCGATGGATCCCCGATTGGTCTCCGATTAATTAGAGGACATGGCTCCGATAGGATCTTTGATCAATCGGACCATCTATCAGACACTAGAAAAATCAGATTTTTTAATAAAGTCTCTAGACAAATTTTCGATTTCAATCAATTGGAAAGGGGTACTTCGATCAATCGAAATCTTGTCCGATCAATCGAAAATAGGGATGAAAAATACCAACTCTCTGGATACTTTTCGATCAATCGAAATCATGCCGATCAATCGAAGTTCACATTCTGATCAATCGAAGATATTCTGCTTAATCGAAAATGTTTGCGAAACTACGTAAGTATTTTGCAAAATCCAGATGATTCTGAGACAGTGGCAGATTTTTGCTATAAAAGGACACCTCTACGTTCTTCCTAAGACATCCTAAAATAACTCTATAATCGCTAGAGGTGGAGATGATCAAAGTAGAGAGTCTACAACTCATCCGACTAGGGTTTTTCTAGTTTTATCATGTTTTTAGTAGTTTTTTCTTTTGAGTTTTAGTTCAACATTCTCCATGGTTGGCTAAACCTCTTAGTTAGGGCAAGAGGTGAAGCTTATACTCGTTTACAATACTTAGTTATATTTAATTTAAGTACTTTGGGATTTAATGATGCACAATTCTAGTTCTAGTTTGAAATAAAGTTCATAACTTTAGTTTAATCTCCTATCTCTTGTGATTATGCTTACATGGGATGTTTTGATTTACTGAAATTAATCAATGTGGTATTTTTTAGAGGATTTTGGGTTGTAGAGATCTTAGATTCATCATGATGTGGTGGATGTTATGTGATCTTACAAACCAAGTATCCTAAATGCTTATTTAGAACTAAACTAGTAAAAGTTCATATCTTTTTTTTTAATCTGATATGGATGTTTTATGAATTGATATTGGTTTGATTGAAGTTCAATTCATGATTTTAAATCAAGTTTAGTGACATGATTTGAGGAAGACCATGAATATGATATCACTTGTTTTGTTGAAGGATTGGCCTGTGTGATTGAATACACCCAATGCCTTAGTTGTTATGAGGGAACTATATCAATGGATAATCCATCCATATTAGATGTGTTATGATGATTTAACTAAATCTATCTTCTGATTGGATAGGGATAAGACTCCAATTCTAATTGAGTTATCAACTTGAATGGTTGAATTAGCATTGTGAATTGATTATAAGTGGATCTTTGGCGCTCTAGTGCTTAGTTTCAAAAGTAGATAATTTTATGTTTTTAAAATTCATCCTTTTATATAAATCTGAATTTAAATAATCCTAGTTACATAATTTAGAATTGTTATGACAATCCCTGAGGACGATGTCGGTCTTATGATCGAATTATTGTTACATCGCAACCTTGCATTTGGGGTTGGCGAACAGTAGGGGTGAAGAAAAAGAGGGTTCTAGTGTGTGTTGTTGATCACATCCAACCGTGCATAAGACCCCCCAGATTATTGCGCTTGTTTCAGTAGTAATGCATGGGGAAGGTAAGTCACGAGTCTCCCCCTCATTGACGGATTGACGGACAGGGATTTGGTAAAACCGAAGGTAGCCTTGAGAGCTTGGTAAACTATTACAGAGTTACAGAAGCTAACCATTTGTATAAATCATGTTGAGTTCACTACCTCGATAAGTTCATTGGGCCCATCTAATGGATTGGTGGTGTGTGAATTCCCCCAGTCCGCGGTAGATGTCATGCGAACTCTAGATGATTTACATGAAGACACACGTGTAAGACCTTTTAGCCACAATGTGTGCTCTAAACAAGCCAATCACATGTACCCTATTTGCTCCAACTACTTATGAGCTAAAACTGTAGTTGCTCCAACTAATTATGAGCTTAAACTTTCTTTCCACTAATAAGGCACCTACTAACAAGTACCTTAGGGTAGTACATCCAAGTAAAGAATAATTGATAAATAAGTATTTTATATGCTTTACGGTTAAACATAGTATCTAACCAAAATAATTAAAACCAAATCATACATGTTTTGCAATTAGACAAGGCAATGAGAATATGAATTTATGCATGATATGTATAAAAAGGGGGACATTGCATTTCATAGTGAAGAAAATTATATATTACACAAAACATAGCAGAGATTGTATACAATTGTTTACAAATGATTCAACACATTAATATTTAATGCTGGCATATATTCCTTGATATCCTGATTTAACTACACTTGTTCCCCAGTGACACTTAATTCAGCATTCATTATAAGTTGTAGATGGATTGGAATTCTTACCAATTCTTTTTCCAGAGATGTTATAGCAGTTTTCATCTTAGATAGTTCTTCCTCTTCAAGCTCTGAAATGCTCCTATTCTCCCCAATGCTCAGTTGAATTCCCTCGAGCTTACTTTCTTCTTCTTGCACTAAAGCCTGCAAGGATGCGATTTGAGCCTAGAGTGTCACAATCTGCTTAGTGGAATTCCTCTCTTGTTCCAACAAAGAATTACATTTATCCTAGTACCCGGTTACTAGAAAAGATTGTTGAGAGATATTGGTATTAAGAATAAAAAAATCTTCTTGACGACATTCTATCTTGAGAGTGACTCGTATATTTTGAATGGATGAAAGATAATGAATAGAGTCGCAGAATCGAGAGATAGAAGCATGGAGTCGAGAGATGTTTATCTTGGCAATTTTGGCCACACAATCAAGCATGACCAATGTGTCATCCAGCTGATCCCAATTTTCTTGATCCTCAAGCATAGAAGCTACCATTGATAAATCACTCTCAAGTGATGAAAGCTTGTATGGAGGAAGATTCTAAAAGGTTTGAGTATCTAAAGCCGATAGGATTGAGCCAATGCTTATTGAGGAGCTTGGAGCAAGCATTGCTGAAAAGAGCAAGAGAGCATATTAAAATAACAATGATAAATTATGAACAATGCAGGAAGGAAAATTTCAAAGTTACTTGTGGCATACATGATGACAAAATAACTGGCTGAGATAGGATTGAAGCAAAAGAAGATCCAACTGTGCTGGGGGCATTAGAAGTTTCTAGCATTGCCGCTCAATGATTAATGTTTAGAGTAGGTTCATCAGCAGAGTACTGGAATCCATCATTCTCGTTGTAGTTGTTGCTTCTGTAGATGGCTTAATAACAGGAGGGGATACCATAGAAGCATGAGCATTTTCACCCTCAGCAGTAGTCGTATCATCAGCTTCAGGCATGATGGTGTTTTGATCAACCTCCATACTCCTTAGGCTGGGTAAAGGTCCGGTAAATGGCTTTGGAATCACTCCTTTTGACACCTAAGAAGTAGCTCTTTCAACCTCCCAAGAGGAAGATACTTCTGAATAGTTGGAAGAGTGCCTCGAGCGGGAGAAACATTTTCAACAGGCGCATTGTCTACCAAGGAAAAGATCTTCATCAGAGAATAACATTCAATAATAGAAATCATTTAGTTTGGATCGATAGACTACATGAAAGCTTCCAAAGACAGTGTTGAATCCCCTATCATTGGATCTTGTGGAGTCCTAAGGGAAGAACCACTTCTGACAGTTCTAACACCTTTCTCATCATCACCAATATGAGCATTTTCATTTAGCCCCTCTTGGTCAGAGTCTTCAAGACTGTTGACCTGACCTTCTTCAGAACTCGATGAGGACTCCTGATAATCCTCGGTATTGCATGCACTGCTACTCTCTGATGATTCTTCCACAACCTTTTTCTTTTGTTTGCTAGACGAGCTAGATTCCCCCACAATTGCTTTGGATCTTAATGGGGCCGGGGAACTACTCGAACAAGATCGCCTAATCGATGGTAAGTCTCTAGGCATTCGACGCTGAGATGAAGGGGTGGGAAAGTCTTCGCCAGGAGTGATCGTCATTGTTTCTCATCTGGTGGGACTTGGAGTAGTAGGAGAAGCACCAACTTGAGGTTCAATTGGGGTTGCTGGTATTCTGTGTTAGGAGTAAGAGATGATAGATTTACTATCTCAGTATGTCTTTCAGCAGTAGCAACAAGTTCGATAGATGGTGGAGATTTTCTTCTTCTTTCACGATTTTAAGACATATTCAAAAGAGTTTTGCTCGCTATCCATCCCTCCAGAGTGTGGCTAACTTTATTTGTTGAATCGGTTCTTCTGTAGATGTGAGGAAAGATGCCTAGCTACTGGCAGTAACCCTTTCTTCTTCCACCACAACCAATTCCTTCAACTCTCTATTGACTCTTGAGTTTCGGTGGTGGCACCTAGAAGGAAAAGTTCATTGAATGACCATGGCATACCAAAAAATATTGCAGAGCCCACCACTACATCCAAATATACAAACTATGTACTCCTCGATCATACCCTAGGATGACGAAGGTGGTGTTAGTGTTTACGATCATAAGTTGTTTCCATATGAAAGCCCAATTATACAGACCTACACCATAACTTCTCATTATTCTAATCACTGGCTAAAGACTGGTGGCATGGTTTTATCAAATCTGAATAGGTGAGCAAGTTGACTTGGATAGTACAGTTTGTGCCAAAATTCATTCCCTCTCTTAGTGGAAGGGTGTTGTCTCTGATGGAGATAAAGAAATGCTTCTCGGTATATGTCAGGGAAGAATTGTCTACCATCTCCCTATCTTCGACGCTTGTCGAAATCGGAAAGTGGTTGAAAATGAAGGCTTTTGTGGCTTTAATCTTCTCTATAATATAAGAATATGACTTCTTGATCATCTTTCTCTATTGGTAGTACCACAAGGGAAGGTGTTCAGGATGCACGAATGCCCTATCTCTGTCACCATAAGTCTATGAAAAATATACACCCAACCAGCCAGCAAAGAAGTGCCATTGAGCAAACGCAGAAGATACTCCTGCGGTTGGTGATTTGCAACGGGTCGCAGCATCCCCAAATGCTCTGTAAAGCGAAAAAAGAACAGGCGGGGCTAGTGAGTATTGTTTGCCTTTTTCCATGGATCTGGCTACTTCTAAAACTGTCACTTTGATGTTATCTACGCACTTAGAACTCGAACTATTATTGAACTCAACCAATAAGCCAAGAAGCCACCTAGGTCACAGGATTCAAAAAATTTCTTCATGTGCTCGATTGGTCATTAGAGATTTACAAGATCTGAACTGTTGTAGCCAGCAAATCTGAAAATAAACTAGAAGTATATATAAGTAATTGATCTTGAAGGTATGGTAACAGGAATAAAACTTAAGGCACAGAGAGGGAACCCATACTTTAGATCGCGTGAAAAGTGGGCCAATCAAGTTTGATACAATATCCTTCTAGGGTTTAGGAACTTGGCAAACTCTGAGAATAACTCTATTGTAGCTAGTACGCGGAATGGAAGATTCATGGGTCCGAGGATGGAAAAATGCAAACTCTTCATTCGTTGGGATGAATTCTTAAAAAAGGTGACCTACTTTGTGCAGTCCTACCATGTTGTAAAGGATTTATTGTCAAGTGGAAAGAATTTATTGTTAAGCACCAAAAGTTTAGAAATCCCTTGAAAATGATTGGGTCACGGACAAAACAATTGGATGTTGCTACGATGGCTACATATATTCTTAGATCAGCCAGTTGCTTTCGATATTTATTGAGTATTACTTTGGCCTAGTCTTCATAATGGTCTCTCTTGCTTAGTAGTCGTCTGTTATAAAATTCTCGAGTACCCTAGATAGTGCCTTCGTCCGTAACAATTCCTCAAAATCGTTACCGAAGGGTCAATAGAAATAAGTATAATACATGTTTTGTGGGTCATAGCAAGGCATTAGAATCGCATCGATGAAATCTGACCCGTTTGCTGGCGAGAACCGCTCTTGGTGAGCCAACCCTTTAGAATATGATCTTCTTTGATGATCGAGTGCTTAGTGAAATAGAGGCAATTTTGCAACGCTACATCGGTCGTCTCATAATGAAACATAGAGTGGTGGCGATTCACTGTCAGAGAAATAATAGTCAACTCATCCTTGTGGGGATTTTGAAACTTGATGGTGGTCTGAATCACTTTTAGCATATCCCAAGCATTGGGAAGGCTTGGTTCGTTGAATTCTACTATCTTCTCCTGAAGCTTCTGCGCTTCGCTCTGTCGTCTTCCCTTCTTTGATCGGGATGGAGGGGGACTTGCCTCCTGAGCTGGGGGTTTACTGCTATCTATTCTCAAAGACTGACTAGTTTTAAGCCAAGCCTCCCAATTGGATTGTTTGCCCTTTCGAGGAGGTCTAATTATGTCACCAATGGTAATTGCAATCGTGATGGGACTTGGTAGGCGAGTGATTTGATCGTGAAAATCCTTCTTCGGTGAAACCAGTTGCCACATGAAAGAAGGATGACTTGCAAATGTCTTCTTCTTCTTCGATGGACGCTTTGATACTAAGGGAGATGATGGTGGATGAGAAGATGCGGGAGGAGTGGCAGCAGTGGCGGTTTAGCTCCTCGTTTGATGGGGAGGAGTTGGTGTTAACTCTGCAGACTTCTTCTTGGCCATTGAGATCTGTCAAAACACTATTTTATCAAATCAAGTATTGAGAAGATCTTTAGAAAATGCAAAACAATTGCTTAGAAAATATTTTGACAAGTTAAGCTTTGAAGAAATGAAAACTCTAGACTTAGAAGTTTTCAGCAAACTCCGGACTTAGAAGTTTCAATGAATTCCAAACTTAGAAGTTTTCAGCGGTTTTCAAACTTAGGAAGTGTTCGCTCGCCTCAAGTGCAAGGCTGCGATGTAGTAATAAATCTCGGTAAGACAGAGGTCGATCCATAGGGAATTAGGTAAACTAATTCAAATTATTCCAGCAACTCCAATTGCAGTAATTAAAGGATGCAAATTGGAAAACTAACTTAAAACAGTAACTTGTAAAAATCTATAATTTAAAGGAACTAAGGTCTCAAGGATCCACTTGTAGTAGCCCCATGTGAATTCATTCATCCAAGCATAATCCAACTAGAATTGAAGTTCTATCTCTCTTCTAGTTGGAAGATTCAACATTTAAACACAAACAATCTCTACTCAAATCAGAAAATAAGATTCTAGTTCTAATGAAGCAAATAGGATTCGAATATGTAGACTTCAAAGTAACAACCATGCCAATGGACTATGGTATGCTCAGGAATTACTACAATTCAAACCTAATCAAACCAAACATGATAATCTCAGAGAATTGCAAGGAACCCATGTTCGAAGTACATGAACTCTCATAAAACATCCAAAAATACCAACTTTTATTCAAACTAGAACTTAAAATTCAAATTTAAATAAAGTACTTGAATCAAAACGAATTCAACATGATAACTACCCACAAGCTTCACCTCTTAGCCTTAGCTAAGAGGTTCTAGCTGAGCATTATCATGCTTCAACTAGAAACAATGAAAAACTAACTAAAAGCATAAAAAATCCGATTCGGGAGAGTTGTAGACGCTCCATGACGATCCTCTTCACCTCCCACGAAGTGCCTGATCTTCTATGATCCTTAGGAACGAAACCTAGGTGTCCTTTTATAGTGGAGAGGCTCTACCACCTTAGAATCTTTCAGAATTACACAACACTTACGCAATTGCACCACAAAAATTGAAGCTTGAAGTACAAGCTGTTGTTTACGCATGGCCGACCAGTCATGACTGGTCAGACTGGGTTGGTCGACCGGTCGAACCTGTTTCCAGGATGTCCAAAGAGTATAGATGGGAGGGCAGGCCTATGGCCAACCGGTCGGACCTGTGCAGGGCCTGCTCCAGCAGCTTCACATGGAGGGCAGCAACATGGCCGACCGGTCTTGACCGGCCATGGCCCTTTCTCTTCCATTCTTTTTTCTTCTTTCTTCTCTTCTCTCCTTCTTTCTTCTTCCTTCTTTAGCCCACCTTGGGTCTTCATCCAAGGGCTCCTAAATGTGATCTTTTTATCATCAATTGAATGCAGTCTCTCTCTCATTCCTACATCCACAAAACATGCATTAAATGGGTCTTTTAACCATGTAAACCATGCATAGGATGTGGTATAATGGGCTAGAATATGTATAAATTGGAAGCTCAACACACACCCCAAACAGCATTTTGCTAGTCCCGAGCAAAACAAGAGTGAAACAAGCCACCTCTCTGAAAACTCAACTCTCTCTTGGAAACTATGTTTCTATAGACTTTAAGACATATAAGTGCAAAATTCAGAAAAACAAAGTAATGAGAAATTGAAGTCCTAAACTTTCTAAACATAATAAGGGTTCACATAGAATCCCCAACAATTTATTGACAAATAAAAGAATCTAAACATGTATGGTCTAGTGTGCTTTGTGCATATTCATCTCATGACTTTCCAGGATTACCTTCTTCATAAATTAGCTAAACCAAAGATCTAAGAGTGTACAGATCAACCAATTGCCTATGATAGAAATTTGCCTTACCGTTCCTTCGACAGCTTTCACACTACTTCCCATTTCCAGCTTTGGTTATGGGTAGACCATCCCCTGGTTGGTAATATGTAGCCATTTTCGAAGTTTTTTACTAATATTCAATAAATACCCATACTTTCTTTTTCTCTTTTTTTTTTCTTTTCATACATATTAGATAGGATTTTTAGAAATCTATATCTTTCATTCTTTTCTCTTATTTTCATATGAACAAGGATGGACAAAGTACCCAGGCTTGGTTCCTCAAAACTTTAATCTCAGTCTAACTAATCCACAAATCTATTAATCCCTTCGAATCATGAGAATCGTGTAATGTGATCTAGACTCAAAAGTGTTCAAATGTTCTATTGATCATACAAACAGGGGAATTCACATATAAAACTATCATCTTTAAGTTAATTTAGAGATCTCAAAATCATATCAGTTCATCTTTCATCCTTTCATACTCATGATATCTCAAGTGCATAGAAACAAAGTTTTCCAAAAGAACTTTGATGTTTTAAAAATTAAAAATTTTCTACCAACTTTGCTTGAAATGTCCACAAATTGCCAGATGAGGAATCTAATCTCATCTCATCCCCCAACCAAATCTTGCATTGTCCTCAATGTAAAAAGATATGCAATGAGGATGAACATGAGAGCAATGGTAAAATAAAAGAGAATGAGAACAATAGTACCTGAGAGAGTTGATCATGGAAGTCTACCATCGGTATCGAAATCTACTAAAGTAATTAAAATAGAAAAACAAATTAAACCTAATCTGCTCTATACCTCCGTTAGACTAAGAGATCAATCATCTTGATACACAGGATCATTCAGAGTGATGGACATGTCCTCTATATCAAATTTCTTAACAAATGGTTTAAGGTGTTGTCCGTTCACTTTAAAACAGTTACCATTCGCCGCATTTTCTATCTCAACAGCTCCATGAGGAAAAACGTATTTGACAATATACGGGTCTGTCCATTGAGATATCAATTTTCTTGAAAAAAGATGAAGTCGGGAATTGTACAAGAGTATTTTTTTACCTTCATGGAAAGATTTACTGAAAATGTGTTTGTCATGGAATGCTTTCATCCTACTCTTATAAATCCTCGAGTTCTCATAAGCATCGTTCCGGATCTCGTCAAGCTTATTCAATTAGAATTTGCAAAGCGAGCTAGCCTTGTCAATGTTGAAGTTCAATGCCCGAATTGCCCAATAGGCTTTGTGTTCAAGTTTCACAAGCAAATGATAAGCTTTCTCATAGACAAGTCTATAGGGAGACATTCCAATGGGGGTCTTATAAGTGGTGCGGTGAGCCCAAAGCGCATTGATTAATCGCAGCGACCAATCTTTGCGATCCGGCTTCACCGTTTTTTTCAAAATTTGTTTGATTTCTTGATTGAAAATTTCAGCTTGCCCACTTGTCTGTGGGTGGTATGGGGTACTCACTTTATGTCTAATGCCATATTTCTTCATTAAGGCTTCAAAGGGCTTATTGCAAAAATGAGAACCACTATCACTTATGATGGCTTGAGGCGTTCCAAATTTGGAAAGTATGTTTTCTTTGAGAAACTTTAGAACCGTATGATAATCATTAGTTCTACATGAAATGGTCTCTATCCACTTGGACACATAGTCTACGGCGAGCAATATGTAGACATGTCTAAAAGATGAGGGGAATGGTCCTATGAAATCGATGCCCCAACAATCGAAGGCTTCGAGATGTTGAATTGGGTTCAGTGGCATCATACTCCTATGTGACAATCCTCCTAGCTTTTGACAGCACTCGCATGCTTTGCAAAACTCGTGGGTGTCTCTAAACGAAGTAGGCCAATAAAAACCATACTGTAGAATTTTTACAGTGGTTTTCTTGGCGAAAAAATGACCACCATAAGCTTGATTATGACAGAAGGAGATGACAGAATTTTGTTCATCATTAGAAACACATCTCCTAATTATTTAATCTAGGCAATATTTAAAAAGTAATGGTTCATCCCAGAAAAACCTGCGCACTTCCCTTAAAAATTTTCGTTTATCTCGCGCAGTCCAATGAGTCGGCATCACACCTGTGGAAAGATAATTTACAATATCATGTACCATGGTGGATGTATAGCAACAAAGAGTTGCTCATCAGGGAATGAGTCCTTAATAGGTGACTCGTCAATGGAATCGGGTAAGACTAGGTGGGATAGATGGTTTGCCACCACGTTCTCTACTCCCTTCTTATCTTTAATCTCTAAGTCAAATTCCTGAAGGAGTAGGATCCATCTAAGCAAACGAGGCTTAGCATCCTTCTTAAAAAGAAAGTGTTTCAGTGCCGCATGATCCGTGTAAATTATGACCTTCGATCCTATCAAGTATGCCCTGAATTTGTCCAAAGTAAAAAACAATGGATAGGAGCTCCTTCTCCGTAGTCGAATAATTGACTTGGGTAGGATTCAAGGTCCTACTCGCATAGTAGATAACATGGGTTTCTTGTCCTTCCTTTTGTCCTAACACCGCCCCAATAGCATTATCGCTCGCATCGCACATCAACTCAAAAGCAACAAACCAATCCGGTGGTTGCATGATAGGAGCAGTTGTCAACATGTCTTTTAGATTTGAAAAACCTAATTGACATTCGACACTCCACTCGAATTTTGGAGAAGGTTACATAAGGGCTTAGAGATATGGCTGAAATCCTTTATGAACCTTCTGTAAAACCCCGCGTGTCAAAGGAAGGACCACACATCGCGTATGCTCTTGGGTGGTGGTAGGTTGGAATAATATCGATTTTGGCCTGGTCTACCTCTATTCTATTGGACGAGATGATATATCCAAGGACTATTCCTCTTTGTACCACAAAATGACACTTTTCCCAGTTTAGAACAAGGTTCTTCTCCTCACACCTTGTCAAGACCAACTTTAAGTGATTAAGGTACTCATCAAAAGTATAATAAAAAATAGAAAAAAATCATTCATGAATACCTCGAAAAATTCACCCACCATGTTTGAGATAATACTCAACATACATCGTTGGAATGTGGTGGGTGCATTACATAGTCCGAATGGCATCCTTCGATATGCGAAGGTGCCAAACGGGCATGTAAAGGTAGTCTTCTATTGGTCTTCCGAGGCTATCTCAATTTGGTTGTAGCCGGAATAGCCATCGAGGAAGCAATAATAGGAGTGACCCGCTAACCTCTCCAAAATTTGATCCATAAATCGGAGGGGGAAGTGGTCCTTCCTATTGACCGTGTTTAGCTTCCGATAATCTATGCACGTACTCCAACTGATGGTCACTCTAGTTGGTATAAGCTCGTTTTTTGCATTTTCTACGATTGTAATACCGGACTTCTTAGGGACAACTTGGGTAGGACTCACCCATTGGCTATCTGAGATGGGGTAGATGATACCCATATCTAGTAGCTTTAACACCTCATCCTTGACAATCTCCATCATATTTGGATTTAACCTCCTTTGAGGTTGTCTAATCATTTTTACATTTTCTTCGAGGTGTATACTGTGAGTACAAGCCAAAGAGTCTATCCCTTTGAGGTCTGCTATTCTCCAACCTATGGCTCCTCTATGTTCTTTAAGTAGCTCAATCAACTTGAGCTCTTGATCTTTTCCTAGGTGGGAGGCAATTACAACCGGGAATTTTCCTCTTAACCCAAATATACATATTTAAGCTTGGATGGCAAAGGTTTAAGGTCAAGCTTCGGTGGTTTGATATTAGACGGTAGAGGCTTTGATGTGGTTGGTGGCAATCTTTCAAAATGAGGCCTTCACCAGCTAGTATCAACTACCTGGTTTCTCATTACTCAATGCTTGCACAATGTCACTAATGATGGGGTCTTTGGAATCTTCAGAATGTGCCAAGCATGTCTCCAAATTGTCTAGTGTCTCAAGTTGGAGGAACTCCTCTTCTTCAAAGGATTCGAGCATGTTTACGTCAAAGAGCTCATCATCGTCATCCCTCTGCCTTTTGCCCAAGTGGAACACATTCACTTCCAATGTCATGTTTTCAAAAGACAATTGCATCACCCCGTTCCAACAATTTATGACTGCATTTGATGTAACAAGGAACGGGCGGACTAGAATCACCGGTATTTGAGTACTAGCATCCATAACCGGTTGCGTGTCCAAGACGAAATTCACCGGGTAGTAGAATTTGTCAACTTAAACCAATACATCCTCAACTATCCCCCTCGATACATGGATGGATCTATCAGTGAGTTGCAATGTGCTTTTGGTGGGTTTTAATTCACTAAGACCCAGTTGCTTGTATATCGAGTACGGGATCAAGTTTATGCTTGCCCCTAGGTTTAATAATGCACACTCAATCCGATAGTCACCAATGATATATAGTTTGTGGAATTACCGGGATCTTTAAATTTTGTAAGGGTCTTTTGGGTGAGAATGACACTTTCACTTGCTCATTCAAAAAGGCCTTTTATTGTTCATTGTATTTGCATTTGGTTGTGCATAGGTCCTTTAGAAACTTGGCATAGGAAGGAATTTGTTTAATGACGTCAAGCAATGGAATGTTGATCTTGACTTGTCGAAAAATCTCTAAAATATCATGAGAGTTTAGGAGAGATTTTGGAGCAACTAATCTCGAAGGGAATGGTGTTACGGGCTTGTAAACGTGTTCTGTTTCTTATGGGGCTGAGTTAGATCCATCCTCATTCTCAGAATTTACCGGATCATTAGGCTTGTTAGCCTTCACTGAAATAGATTTGTCAATTTGTTTACCACTTCTAAGAGTGGTGATGGATTTGGTTTGCTCCACATGTTGGTTGGGAAGATTAGGGATGCTTATTTCATGTGCTTGTTTAGGATTAGGCTGAGGTTGGGCCGAAAAGGTCCCTTCCCTAGCATTCAAGCGTCCCTTAATTTCATCAATCGAGACCTTAAGCTCTTGGAACATTTGCTCATTGGATTGATTGCTTTGCGTTTGCCCTTGTATAAACACCTTTAGAGTATCCTTCATTGAAAATTGGGGTGAAGCCATATTTTGCATGGGTGGTCCTCCTTGAGAGTTGGTAGGATTGGCCATGGGGCTATTCCTCCAATTAAAATTAGGATGGTTCTTCCAAGTAGAGTTTTATGTGTTACCTACTGGTCCATTGAAAGGTCGTTGATAACCATATGCGGCGTTTGCTTGCTCTTGTAACACCTCTTGGAACACAAGGATTGTAGGACAATCTTGCGTAGAGTGTACATTAGCGGCACAAATTCCACACACGATTTCAATGGCTTCATTGGATTTTGAAAGTCCACTCTTACTAAGTTCCATAGCCTCAATCTTTCTTGTGAGGCTAGCTATCTTCGCATTAACGTCATCTTCCTCTTTAAGGATGTAAATTCCTCATTTCTCTTTTTGTTGAGGTGGCTTGAGGTTACTAGATTTGTCCGAAGTATCCCAAGATTGAGCATTCTCTATCCAAGTAACTCCAAGCTTCATCTGGATTTTTGCTCATGAATTCACCATTGCACATCATCTCTACGAATTCGAACATATTAGAACTCAATCCATCATTGAAGAAATTTATAATTCGCCAACTTTCGTAGCCATGATATGGGTAAGCAAGGAGGAGGTCCTTAAATCTTTCCCAACTTTGAAAGAATGACTCATTCTCTTTAACTGAAAAGTTCATTATAGCTCTTCGAAGGATATTTATTTTATGAGCCGGGAAGAACTTTTCAAGAACTCCCAAGTCATTTCATTCCATGATCCTATCGAATGCGGTCTAAGAGAATGGAGCCAACTCTTGGCTTTTTCTTTTAATGAAAAGGGAAATAATTTAAGTTTGATAGCATCTTCTGAGACATTAGCATATTGCAAAGCAGCCACAACTTCTTCAAATTCTTTTAAGTGTAGGTTTGGGCTCTCTGAGTCTAGCCCATGGAACTTGGGTAAGAGTTGAATTACTCCAAGCTTTATATCAATGTTTCCCCCGATGGTTGGGAGAATCACATATGAAGGTGTAGTCGTATGGGCCGATTGTAAATAATCACATAGATCTCTCATTGGAGGAGCATTGTGCACCTCATTCTCTCTCACTCCTTCATTATTAGTGTTTGTAGTTGGAGTAGGGTAGGGAGGATTCCTTATTAGAGTTCGATCTATATTTTCTGAATTTTCACAAAGCTCTTGATATTTTCTGACTCGTCTATGAATGGACAGTGGTCAAACTAGACCACCTTCGGATTGGAGACGATTAGTGTGGTCATGTTTCCAACGGGACATAAACCACACAAGAATTGATCTAAACTAATCCTAAGTTCTAAAAATAAAAATCTGGAAATAAAACTAACTAAAAACTGAAATTTGAAATAGTTCAAGTTGAAAGGATAATACCCGATTTTCTTTAACTAAAAGAACTTCCTACAAAACAAACATTGTTAGTTCCAAAATTTAGAAAAAACTAGTCCTAGGAAAACAATAAACCCTAACTACTTCTACTTCTATAGTTACTAAAACAATTTAGAATTGTTTAACCTAGATTCCCCGGCAGCGGCGCCAAAAACTTGTTCGCTCGCCTCAAGTGCAAGGCTGCTATGTAGTAATAAATCTCGGTAAGACAGAGGTCGATCCATAGGGAATTAGGTAAACCAATTCAAATTATTCCAACAACTCCAATTGCAGCAATTAAAGGATTCAAATTAGAAAACTAACTTAAAACAATAACTTGTAAAAATCTGTAATTTAAAGGAATTAAGGCCTCAAGGATCCACTTGTAGTAGCCCCATGTGAATTCATTCATCCAAGCATAACTCAACTAGAATTGAAGTTCTATCTCTCTTCTAGTTGGAAGATTCAACATTCAAACACAAACAATCTCTACTCAAATCAGAAATTAAGATTCTAGTTCTAATGAAGCATAAAGGATTCGAATATGTAGCCTTTGAAGTAACAATCATGCCAATGGACTATTGTATGCTCAAGGATTACTACAATTCGAACCTAATCAAACTAAACATGATAATTGTTCGCTCGCCTCAAGTGCAAGGCTGCGGTAGTAGTAATAATTCTCAGTAAGACTGAGGTCGATCCATAGGGAATTAGAAAACCAATTCTAAACTATTCTAGCAACTTGGATTAAAACAATTAGGAGATTCAATTAAGAAAACTATCTTAAAACATTAACTTAGAAATTCAGTAATTTAAAAGAACTAAGGCTTTCAAGGATCCACTTGTAGCAATCCCATGTCAATCCAATCAATCCAAGCATAAAACACAACTAGATTCGAAGTTCTATCTCTCATCTAGTTGGAAGATAAAGCATTGAAACACATTTAATCACACTTAAGTTGTACTTCTAAGTTCTAGTCCTATTCAATCCCATAGCATTCAAAATCATAGCCTTCGGAGTAACAGCCATGCCTATGGACTATGGCATGCTCAAAGGTTACCATAATTCGAATCTAATTAAGCAAAATATGATAATCTCAGAGAATTGCAAAGAATCCATGTTCGGAGCACATGAACTCTCATAAAACTTCTAAAAATATCAACTTTATATAAACTAGAACATTCAAAATTCAAACTTAAAGTGAAAGTACTTGAATCAAATTGAATTAAACATGGAATTGGCTACAAGCTTCACCTCTCAGCCCTAGCTGAGAGATTCTAGCTGAGCATTGTCATACTACAACTAGAATAAAAAAGAAAACCAGAATAAAAGCATGAAAAACTAGAAAAACAGTAATCGACGGAGTTGTAGACGCTCCACGGTACTCTCCTTCACTTCTCACGACCTTCAATCTCTTCTAGGATGCCTTTAGATGAAGCCCTAGGTCCCCTTTTATAGAATAGTGCAGAAGATTCCAGATTGCGCAAGAAATCATGGAGTTGCGTAGGAAAAATCGGAGCTTGTAGGACAAGCTTTGTTACGCAGCCGACCGGTCGGATGATCGGTCTGAGCTCTTAGACGACCGGTCATAAAACGTAAAAAACAGTCCAGTGACTTTTTGGATTTTCCACCCCCTTCTGTTGAGTGCTCGACCGGTCTGAGCAATGTACGACCGGTCTGACGACCGGTCTAGCTAGGTCCAGTGAGAATTGCAGCAATGGGGGTCTCTGTTGAATTACAGGCCGGTCGGACGACCAGTCTTGTGTCTTGGTAGACCGGTCAGACGACCGGTCCTCAGTGCAAAGTGTTGCACTTCTTCCTTCTATCTTTCATATCCCTCTTGCTTCTTTCTCCCATCCTTTGGCACTTGGTTCTTTGATCTTCAATGTGTACAAAGTACTCTTTTTAGCCTTAAATCAGTGAAATCTCCGCCTCGCTCCTACAATCACAAATCATGCATTAAATGGGCCTTTTAAGCATGCAAACCATGCGTATAATGTGATGTAATGGGCTAGTGAATGTATAAATTAGAGGCTCAACAATAATCTCAGAGAATTACATGGAACCCATGTCCGAAGCACATGAACTCTTATAAAACATCTAAAAACACCAACTTTTATTCAACTTAGAACTTAAAATCCAAATTTAAATAAAGTACTTAAATCAAAACAAATTCAACATAATAACTACCCACAGGCTTCACCTCTTAGCCTTAACTAAGAGGTTCTAGCCGAGCGTTATCATGATTCAACTAGAAACAATGAAAAACTAACTAAAAGCATAAAAAATCGAATTCGGGAGAGTTGTAGACGCTCCACGACGATCCTCTTCACCTCCCACGAAGTCCCTGATCTTCTATGATCCTTAGGAATGAAACCTAGGTGTCATTTATAGTGGAGAGGCTCGACTGCCTCGGAATCTTCCAGAATTGCGCAACACTTACGCAATTGCGCCACAAAAATCGGAGCTTGAAGTACAAACTGTTGTTTACGCATGGCCGACCGGTCATGACCGGCCAAACTGGGCTGGCCGACCGGTCTTGACTGGTCGGACCTGTTTCTAGGATGTCTAGAGAGTACAAATGGGGTCTTCATCCAAGGGCTCCTAAATGTGCTCTTTTTATCATCAATTGAATGCAGTCTCTCTCTCATTACTACATCCACAAAACATACATTAAATGGGTCTTTTAACCATGCAAACCATGCATATGATGTGGTACAATGGGCTAGAATATGTATAAATTGGAAGCTCAATAGGAAGATAAGCTTCAGTAAGTTTATATAGTACTTGAGCAGTTTTAGAGTTTAGTACTTAAGAGGTCCAGGAGGTTCAGTACTTAGAAAATTTTCGAGAAGTCCGGTTTTGATACTTAGAAGATTTCCAGGCAAGATGAGTTTGGGACTTAAAAGAATTCTTCGTACTTGGAAGATGTTTAGAAGAGTATAAACAAGCCAGGAAAATGGCTACGTACCTAAAGAATAGAGTGGCCAAAGTTGGAAAATTCAACAGAGTTTCATCACTTAATTGATTCGCTGCCTAAGCAGTTGCATTATGTGAGTCACGTAAAGGTGTTCTTAAATGGTCGCATAAGCTACAAGCACTCAGAAAAAGTCTCACTACAAGAAATGATGAATGAAGAAGTAGAAAGGGGGTTGTCCCTTTATATAGACTGCCTGCTCAACCATCTTATGCGGTCGCGTAAGACGCTGACTGCGTAAGGTGCAAGGACTTTTTGCAATATGGAGATTATTCGATCTCCTTTGGCTCATAACTTCCCCAAATAAGATTAAGGGGGCAGCTGTTGAGGCATAAAAAGTTACGAAAGAAAGGAAAGAAACGAATCAGAGAAAGGAAACTATAAAAATGAGAAAATTGAAGATGAAATATTGTCTTTATGCGACCCGCATAAGATAGACTGTACATTTACGCGGGCCGCGTAAAGGGTTGTTTGTTAAGCTCTGAATTGTGCATATTCTAACCCCAATTCATCACTTGTTATATATGGTTTTTATGTTTAAAGACATATCTAACGCATGATTTTGTGTTTGTAGGAATGAGAGAGAGACTTCACTAAGTTGATGATTAAAAGACCTTCTAAACTCACATTTAAGTTCATTAAAAGATGAGCTAAGAGATGGAGAGAAGAAGCAAGGAGAAAGAGAAGAAAAGAGGAGAAAAATCACAAGCCATACACCTGTCCGACCGGTCATGACCGATCGTCCATGGCCCAGACTGGTCGGATACTATGCACAGGCAGGTTAAATGGGGACAGAAGCTTGCTGGACTAAACTAGATGGGTCCGACCGGTCATGACTGATCGGCCATGGACAGTTAAATCAAAATTCTGTTATGCAGCCACCGCCTCTACTACGTAAGTCCTTAAGCAATTTTTGAACTTTCTATGGCAGTGGCGCATGATTGCTATAAAAGGACACCTCTAGGTTTGTCTAAACTCATCCTAAGAGAGATCTATAATCGTTGGAGGTAGAGAAGATCATCGTGGAGCATATAGAACTCCTCTGATTAGGGTTTTTCTAGTTTTTCTATGCTTTCAAGTAGTTTTGCTTTCAATTCTAGTTCAAGTATAACAATGCTCAACTAGAACCTCTTAGCTAGGGCTAAGAGGTGAAGCTTGTAGTTAGTTTTGATGTTCAATTCATTTATTCAAGTATTCTTTACTTAATTATGGATTTTTTAGTTTTAGTTTAAATAAAGTTGTTATTTTTAGAAGTTTTGTGAGAGTTTGTGTACTTCGGACATGAGTTCCTTGCAATTCTCTGAGATTATCATATTGGTTTGATGAGATTTGAATTTTAGTAACCCTGGAGCATGCCATGATCTCTTGGTATACTTGTTACTTCGAAGGCTACAAGTTCAAGTTCTCTATGCTTCATTAGAACTAGAAATCTGATTTTCAGATTTAAGTGGGACTATTTGTGTTTGAATGCAATATCTTCCAATTAGATGAGAGATGGGACTTTGATTCTAATTGTGTTTGTGCTTGGTTGAATGGATTGGCATTAAACTACGACAAGTGGATCGTTGATACTCTAGTTTCTCTTTAAATTCTCATATTTTCTCTATTTAAGATTCTATTTTCTACTTAGTTCTTAAACTCTAATTTTCTTGAACTCTAGACTCAAGTTATTAGAATAGTTTGAAGTGTTTGCTCTTTTCCTTGTGGATCGACCTCGGTTTCACCAAGTTATTATTACATCGCAGCCTTGCACTTGAGACAAATGAACAAGTATTTGGTGTTGCTAGGGTGTTGCTAGGGAATAGTTTAAACGATTCTAATTGTTCTAGTAGCTATAGAATAGTCTTAGTTAGGTAGAATTTTCAGTTTTTTTTTTCTTAGAATTAGTTTTTATTTTTTTATTTTTTTTAGAACTAACAGAGTTTCTTTTGTTTGTTTTGTAAGAATCTCATTAACCTAGTTCAAGCTTCATTGGTAATATCTTTCTAACTTATACCTCTCTTTAGTTTATTTTTCAGTTTTTCATATTTTTATTTAGTTCCAGGTTTTATTTTTAGGATTTAGGTTTTAGTTTTAGATTAGATTTTGTGCGATTTATGTCCCGTTGGGAACGTGATCACACAAACTATCTCCAAACCTAGGGTGGATTAGTTGGACCACTTTTTGTTAGAAAATGAGTTAGAAAATATCTAAAAATTTGTGAAAGTTCGGAGAGTATGGATGAAACACCATTGAGGAATCCTCCCCCTCCCACTCCAACCATAAATGCAAATCAAGAGGGAGTAGGAGAAAATAAGGTGAACAATGCTCCTCCGATGAGAACATTTCGGGATTACCTACAACTAGCCCGTGCTACTACACCAGCATGTGTGGTTTTTCCAAACATTAGGGGAAATGTTGATATAAAGTCGGGAATGATTCAGATCTTACCGAAGTTCCATGGGCTAGACTCAGAGAGTCCATTTCTACACTTGAAGGAATTTGATCAGGTTGTGGCTACCTTACAATATGCTAATGTGACTGAAGATGTCATCAAACTTAAATCGTTTCCCTTCTCATTGAAAGAAAGAGCCAAAGGTTGGGTCCACTATCTTAAACCACATTCGATAGGGACATGGACTGAGATGACCCGAGAATTCTTGAAAAAGTTCTTCCTGGCTCATAAAACAAACACCCTTCAAAGATCAATCATGAACTTTTCAGTTAAAGAGGGTGAGATATTCTTTCAAAGTTGGGAAAGGTTTAAGAACCTCTTAGTTGCTTGCCCACATTATGGCTACGAAATTTTGTGAATTTAAATTTCTTCTACGATGGATTGAGTTCCAACATGCGCCAATTTGTTGAGATGATGTGCAATGACGAGTTCATGAGAAAAAATCCAGATGAAGCATAGACTTGTTTTGATATGTTAGCTGAGAATGCTCAATCTTAGGATACCTCGGATAAATCAAATAACCCAAGGCCTTCTCAACAACGAGAAAAAAGAGGGATCAACATCCTTAATGAAGAAGACGATGTTAATGCAAAGACAGCTAACCTAACAAGGAAGATAGAGGCCATGGAACTAAGTAAGAGTGGAGTTTCAAAGTCTACTGAAGCTATTAAGAATGTATGCGGAATTTGTGCCGCTAATGTACACTTCACTCAAGATTGTCCTACAATTCCTGCATTTCAAGAGGTGTTGCAAGAGCAAGTAAACACCGCATACAGGTATCAATGACCTTTCAATGGATCGATAGGTAACACGTACAACTCTACTTGGAAGAACCATTAAAATTTCAGTTGAAGAAATGGTCCCACGGCCAATCTTACCAACCCTCAAAGAGGGCCACCCATGCAAAACGTAGCACCAAGCATGACCACACCTCAATTCACTATGGAGGACACCTTAAAGGCATTTATGCAAGGGCAAACGCAAATAAACCAAACGAATCAGTAAATGTTCCAAGAACTTAAAGTTTCGATTAATGAAATCAAAGGATGCTTGAATGCTAAGGAAGGGACCTTTTCGGCCCAACCTCAACCCAATTATAAACAAACATATGAAATTAGCGCCCCTAATCTCCCCAACTAACACGTGGAGCAAGCAAAACCATCACCACTCTTAGAAGTGGTAAACAAATCGAAAAATATATTCTGGTGAAGGCCGACAAGCCTAATAATCCAATAATTTTTTAGAATGAGGATGGATTTTGGTCAACCCTATAAGAAAACACTACTGGAAAAATGACTTTCCTCAATGGCCCTGCCATTTTTCCCCGACGGCTTTTAGCCGTCGGCGTCGCTGATGGTCTAGAACCGTCGGAGAAGCACAATATGCCGTCGGCGAAAACAGGCCCTTCTATTGGTGACTACCGTTGATTTTGGTGTGGTCCACTTGGGCCTTCGATCTGCCTCATTTTTTGCATCATGACCTAAAATGATATGTCAAAATGGATGGACGGAGTGGATAAACCACATACATCACGGTGGGCCCCATGAGCCCGACTGTACTGTTCGTCCCTAGCCCCAATCCGCGCACGAAAAGAAAAGGCGCCCGAATTTTCGCCCAATTCCCACTCTTTTGCCCAAATCCCTCTCCTCCCCAACCCTAATCACTCTCCCACTCCCCATCACTCAATCCCCACGAGCTCTCCTGCCCCAAAACCCTCTCGCCCACCTCTGCCGCCCCTGCTCTCTCTCGACCCCTCACCGGTGCGGCCACGCGTGAAGGAGGGAAGGGAAACCGACTGTCGTGAGCCCCTCTTAGGTATCACTCTCTCTCTCTCTCTCTCTCTCTCTCTCTCTCTCTCTGTTTATCCATCTCTCTCTCTCCAAAGTTGAATGTATAAACCCTAATCTGGGTTTTGCAATGGTGAATGTGTTTGGGGATTTTCGTTTTTCTATCCTTAACTAGGGTTTTGCAGATTTGAATGTCGAAATCCCTAATTAGGATTCTTCAAATTCGAATCCCTAATTAGGGATTTTTTCTAAAGTAGATTTGGGTGTTTAATGCTTATTAGTTATGTTTGGGTGTTGATCATGAATCTTTTTTGCTCTCCTTCTTCAAATTTTCAACAACCACAACCAACATTCTTTATAGAAGCACAATCGGAAACTACAAACCAAACCGAGTAAATAGCATGATGGCAGCAAACTATTTACACGCCCATGGATGCTTGACCAGATATTGTTTTTACCAATGTCAAATGCTTTATTTTGGGTAGAGTTTAGAAGTAACACAGCATTAGTTTTTCCACAAACACATAGCCAGGAATTTCATAGTGGATGTGGTTCTACACTAGGATGGCTTCGCAGAATTTTCCCTTCTCATTGCCCTATTTTTTAAGATTCTTGTGTTCTTCTCTATTATTGTTTTTGGGTGTTATGTTACAGGTTTACTATCTCTCTATTGGAGCTGAATGTGGACTTTCTTGGTCGTCAGATCGAGTTATAATCCAAGTGATTGATGATTCTACAGACCCAGCTATCAAGGTCAATATAATCAGATCAATTAATGGAATACACCAAAAAATGCAAAACAAGCAAACAGACCAGACAAAAAAAAAGAAAAGAAAAAAAAGAAAACTCAACTTCCTTTCATTGTTTTAGATTTTTTAATGTCTTCTGGTTTTTCTTTTTATTTCCAGACCAGCTATTAAGATCCTTAAATCCAGAAATAAAAAAATAAAAAAAAACCCAAAAAAGTGGTGAAACTGCACCTTTTTCCTTCACATTCATCTAAGAAGTTGTTCCTAGATTTCTGATAAGAGTTTTATTTTGTCTTTTCCTGTTCTAGATTCGGCTGTGAAAGTCCAGACACAAAATCACTAAAATGAAAGAAAAAAGTATCCTTGCTTTCTTTTCTGTGAAAAATATAAGGTTTTCTTTGATTTTTAATTGTAATTTCTTCTTCAAATGAATCCCAAACAAGAAAAAAATTGCACTGTTATTCTTTACTTATTTCCAAACTATGAAGTTTCATGTTTTCATCTGATTTGTGATATGTATTTTTGTCTTTTCCCCTTTCAGTCCCTTCTATTAGTGTTTTTACTCCATACCCATAAAAAATAATTTGACATTTCTTGAAGTTATGGGCTTTGGATTTCACTGTTTTGGCTTAATGATGTATGTGGGATTGGGTTGTTTGGAGGACGCACGGAACTTATTCGTTGAAGTGCCTGAGAGAAACTTGGGATTTCTTTTCATCTCTCCTACCTTTGTTCGGGCCTGCTGCTTCTTTTTTCTCTCCTCATTTTGTTGTCCTATTGCAGGGTGCTTAGAGACATCTCAAAGCAGAGGAATTATTACGAAAACTTCATTGTGTAGAATACAATGGTGCTGTTTTTGTTTTCAGCTACGAATGAGCATACATTGCACTTGCTACTTGTTTGTTTGATATTTTGGTGGGCTTCTTATTGAAAATCTGTAACTTTCCTACATATTTTTCATACTTTAGTCTTCACAAAACCTATAGGAGTTTTTGGTGTTCATGTGGTTTGTGATTGGTAGCAATCTTACGTAGTACGGATTCAGGATAATTCACCAAGGCAATAAACTTTGGTTTGCAAGAAACTTGGGAAAATTTTGGGAAGAATTTGGAAAAAATAGGATTGTTTTCCTCTGAAAAAAACAGAGGCAGAATTTATGTTTATTGAGGTTTGGAAGCTTAGATCATGTGATTTCTGTTTCATTTGTATGGTTTGGGTCTATCTTTCTTATGACTAGAAGTGCCAAAATTTTGAATTCAGGATTCTCTTGGAAGAATTTACTGTGTTAGATTGAAGCAGTGCCAATGAGATCATGATCATAGGCACCACCATGTGCAATGATCCGTCATTGCACATGGTATTATTGTTTCTAGTGGTGGATTGTGTTTCATTTCTTCTATTAGCCTTTTGGTCTTAATCTGGAATTGGAAGTTGGAACTGCAGTCACTTAAAAAATTGGAAGTTGGAACTGCAGTCACTGCAAGTTATCATGGTGAAATGCGAACTATTTAAGCAAGAGGTAATAGAAAAAAACTAATTACATTTCCTTCTATTTGTGGTGAGGAAGTAGCCTCCTAATTACAGTTTTGTAACTGATGTTTCTTTTAAGCCCAACTTCTAAGTAACAAAACTGCAATTTGGAGCCCAGATCCTTAATACAAAGTATTTGCCACAATTTTGTTGGAATTAAAATGCTTAGATGCAATCATCATCATCTTCAATCTACCTTCTGTTCCTAATGTTATTTTATTGTTTGTCTACTTTCTAGTTCGCTGGTTTTTTATGAAAATTTGACTGGAGAAACAAATATTCCTCTACAGGTGCATGTTCTTTCTTTCTTTTTATGAAAGAAAGGTTGGTATTTTAAGAATTAAAGTTTTGATGGTTGATTATCGATTCTGTTTGCATTGATAGACTTGTGAAGTTTGATCATTGGTTTCAATTGGAATTGGTTAAATACTAGTTCTATAAAATGAACCCTTTCACACTTCCCTTCCGCTGTTTGGTAACTTTGGACAAAACCTAGCAAATAACATCATTTGTGCTTGTCGCACTACTAGAAAAACGACCTTCCCCAATGGTCCCGCCTCATTTTCCCCGACGGGTAATGTTGGGTTAGAATAAAAATTCGATTTTGGGCTGTCTTTCTTACGGGAATTTATGAATTGGGCTCTGTTTTTTTTTTTTTTTTTCGCAATTTCTAATTTGTGGGTTTCTTGTTATATTTGGACACTGAAATTCTCTGATTTCTTGATTTGTGAATTCGCTTTTGAATAACAATTTTCTGATTTCGGTGTCTTCTTTTTTCCTAAAATACTGTCAGTGTTTTTGTTTTATTTTATTTTATTTTTTTTGGATTTTTCTTACTTGGTTTTCCTTTTTCAATGCCAATTTCTGATCTGTGTTATTTGTTTCTTTGGAAGTCTTTGAGCTGAGTCATTTCCTCTTGAGACTTCTGTATGTTTAGATTTCTTATAATGAATTGCTTCGTGTTTTGTAAATTTCTATAAATTTCAGCTTCTACTGGTCATGTTACAGTTGTTTGTAGATGGGTGCTATCAAATTCAAGCGCCACATTCATTATAAAATATATGTAGAGTCCATGTGCATGGGGCTGTAAAATGCTACCGGCATGGGGTTGGCTTTGGCCCAGATTTGAGCTGGTTGGGCGAGCCCTATTAAAATTTTTCCATTTTCTGTCCAAAGAATGGCCTGTTGACAGCCCTAATTGTGCATTATGAGTTATTACCAGTATTACAAAACTGAATTACAAAGAGAGGCAGGCTGTCAGAGGTTTGATGCACATGTAATGAGCTGTTTACTCAGTAGACATTTTCTCAATTATTATGTTTGGCTAAAAAGGTTGAGGACAGGAATTAGCTGCCAAGTTGCATGGAAGTGTCTCTTGATGGTATAATAGCTCGAGCTTACCCTTTTTTATTTATATTTCCAGTTAATGTTTATGTTCCAAAAGTTAGGGTGACAAATCTCCATCAAGGATATGGCTTTGTGTAGTTCTGTATTAAAGAAGATGCTGATTATGTAAGTATTGCTTATCGATTAAAAAAAGGAAGAAAGTGCAAGTATTGCCTATGATTTCTTGATTTCTTTATACCGATTACAGTTTGCGCATAGAAGGTCATGTGATTTATCATGTGTTGGTGAGATGTTCTTTACTTCTTGTCGGAAGTCTCTCTATCTTTCTTTTTATGTTGTCAGATTTCAATGCAGGCAATCAAGACTCAACATGATCAAACTTTATGGGAAGCCGATACATGTAAATAAGGTGTGTACGATTTTTATCTTTATCAAACTTCTTGGGAAACTTATAAATAAGCTGAATATGAATTTTGTCTTTTCAGCTTGTGTTTGTCCACGTTTGATTAGTGCTTTTGGACCATCAAGGATGTAGTTATTTTTTTCATTATGTAGAATTCATTGTTTTATGCTCTATTGTATCATCTTTCTGGAGTTGCACTAACCCATCAGGGAAAAAATGGAAATTTACTCAATCATCTTGCTAGGAGTTGCACTAACCCATCAGGGAAAAAATGGAAATTTACTCAAACATACTTGTTTTGAATTGCCTAGTCTTAAATCTACTCAAATATTGTGGGGTTTGGACCAATAGCTCAATGGTAGGCATGGTGTATTTCAACATTGAGGGTTCAGTTCTGAGCTGTGCCTACCTATCAACTCAGGAGAACAAAAAAACTCAAATATTGCTTTTTTGCTGGTGGGTGTAACATTTCTTAACAAAATACATTTATTCTAAGCTTCCATCTTTTTTAGAGTGTATTTTCGTTTATTACAACAATTTACCCCTACTTTTAAGGGGCTGTTTGTTTCATGTCTAATGTTATTCCTTGGCTTTTATGTTTCCCGTGGAAACCTAGGGAAGGTCCTAGATTTCCTGGAAGTAGTTAAATTCTGTTTGGTCAAGTATTTTTTCCTGGGGAAAGTTTGAAATATGTTTGATTAGCACTAGGTGCTCATTGGAAGAGTATGAAATTTGTTTCTAAAGACAAATCTGGCGTACAAGTGGCACAATTATGAACATGTGTGACAGAACCAAACCATTCATCAAGTAGACCATTTACAATGGCGCCCAATGGACAATTGGTCTATATCAACTGTAACATAGGGCCCACTTTACAGACTTTAAAAATGAATATACTGTGTTTATCCTTGGGCCAACAATCACATAGTTCCTCGTGAACTTATAGAATGCACTTACACATGCATGTGAATGTGGATTTCTCCAGATTCTTTTAAACCATCCATTCTTTTTCAACAGGGCCAATTGTACAAACATGATAACCATACTGCTATCTACAAAGAGAGCTTTAATACTCCAACTGAGTGTGATGGGTGATACACAGACACAAGTTACATAGAAATTGCCTACATGGCATGTAATAATTCAAACTTAACTCTTTAAATTATGGGTTCCAGTTTAGATGTATCATGAACCAGAAGTTAACCTTATTTGATTACTAACTAATGGATTGGTTGACATCCATCGGACAATTTAAAATGAAAAAAGAATACAATGGTCCTATATAAAGAAAACAATGTCCATGGTTAGGATTGATCAACAATCTAGTTGGTTTAAAAGTTAGAGATCCAGATTCTGTTTAATACATTTAGTTGCTCTAGGTACCAGATAATAACTTTTAATGATGGGTTTAAATGAAGAGATCCAGGTTCTGTTTAATACATTTAGTTGCTCTAGGTACCAGATAATAAGTTTTAATGATGGGTTTAAATGAAGAGATCCAGGTTCTGTTTAATACATTTAGTTGCTCTAGGTACCAGAATAACTTTTAATGATGGGTTTCCCATTACAGTCAATGCAAACCTTTCCCCCAGCCAATGCCAACATTTCCTCAGTCATCAAAATCTACAAATCCATTTGATCTGATCAGTGAATCAACTCTAGCACCTGCCCCCATAGTATGTGAGTTCTTTTTACTTGTTTATTTGTATGCACATTCCGTTCTAACTGAATTTGTGGAAGGGCTTGTAGCCCAGCTGGTTGAGTCCAAGTTTATCAACCAGCTGGTCTCAGGTTCGAGACACCAGCAGCACCTTTGGGTGCTTTCGATCGGGCCGGGTCGTGTTCGGGTCAGGTTAAAGAAACTGAATTTTTTTGTTTTTATGCAAATTCTGTTCTAACTGAATTTGTTTGTTTGAATCACTGCATAAGCTTCTTCCTATTTAATGTGGAGCTGCATGCTAGGAAAACATATCTAATAAGTAATAAATGGTCAATAAGTGTTTGGATGTCACTGAATAAACTCTCATGAACTGTAAATTCGAACTCTTATGTATAACAAATTCCTGCAACCTACTTCTAATGTCATGGAGGTATTGAAACAAGATAGAATAAATGCATAATAATACATGATTTTAGATACTAGGATGTTAGATAAGAATAATGCATCAAGGGAAAAATAATGGTGGTTACAGATTAATTGTTTCCTATAAAATGATCAATCTATTGCTTAGAAATTTCTGTTCTCCTTATAAATTCACCTTTATATCATGTTCATTTATTTTCGTTTTCATGTTACAAGTTTCCAACAACTGAGCCGTCGGCGTTTGAGCTAATGGCCACAACAGCAGATAGCTGGCGCGTAATCTCTTATGAATCAGCTGTTGATGTTAGGAGACAAATGTGCTTGGAAAAATGATTGCTTCACATTCATTTTCCCAAGCACATTTGTCTTCTAACGTCAACGCCAACTATTTGCTGTTGCAGCCATGCTCAAACGCCGACAGCTTTTTGTATATGCTAAAGAAACACCGACGGTGTGTAGCCGTCGCAAACTTTCTTAACGTCGCAAATGCCGATGGTTAACCGACGGTTCGTAGCCGTCGGAATTTCCGACGGCTATGAACCGTCAGAAAGCAACCCGACGGCCTGTCCAACGGCCAAAAGCCGTCGGCAAAGGTTTGGCTGTCAGGGAAAGAATTTTTCTGGTAATGAAATGAACATATTTACAAGACCATAGCACCATTTACTTCAAGATTGATTGTACCAAAACCTCTCCCAAACTCTCATGACATTCTAGAGGTTTTTAAACAAGTCAATATTAACATTTCATTGCTTGACACCATCAAACAAATTCCTTCCTATGTCAAGTTTCTAAAGGACTTATGTATAACCAAACGAAAATATAATGTGCAACAAAAGACATTTTTGAATGAGCAATTGAGTGCCATTCTCACCCAAAAGACCCCTCCAAAATATAAGGATCCCGGTAGTCCCACAATCTCATGCATCATTGGCAACTACCAGATTGAGGCGAGCTTTGCTAGACTTTATCGTCTTGGACACACAACCGGTTATGAACACTAGCACTCAAATACTGGTTATATTAGGCTGCCCATTCTTGGCTATATCAAATGCAATCATAAATTGCTGGAATGAGGTCATGCAATTGTCTTTTGGGAACATGACATTGGAGGTGAATGTGTTCTACATGTGCAAAAGGCAAAGAAATTAGGAAGATGATGAGCTCTTCGAGGTGAATATGCTTGAATCCTTTGAAGAAGGTGAGCTCTTCTAACTTGAACCTCCCGAGAACTTGGAGACATGCTTGGCACATTTTGAGGATTCCAATGATCACATTTTAAGTGAAATTGTGTAAGCATTGAGTAATGAGAAATCAATAATAGATACTAGCCGGTGGAGGCCTCACTTGGAAAAATTGCCACCAACCACATCGAAGCCTCTACCGTCTAATATTCAATCGCCGAAGCTTGACCTAAAACCATTGCCTTCCGAGCTAAAATATGTCTATTTGGGTCAAGATGAGACATTTTCGATTGTCATAGCCTCCCACTTAGGAACAGACCTAGAGCTCAAGTTAATTGAGTTACTCAAACAACATAGGGGAGCCATAGGATGGACAATAGTGGACCTCAAGGGGATTGACCATTCGGTTTGTACTCACCGCATCCACCTCGAAGAGAATGAAAAAAATGACTAGACAACCTCAAAGACGGTTAAATCCAAAGATGATGGAGGTTGTCAAAGTCGAGGTGTTAAAGCTACTAGATGTGGGTATCATCTACCTCATCTCAGATAGCCAATGGGTAAGTCATACCCAAGTTGTCCCTAAGAAGTCCAGTATCACTATCGTAGAGAACACCAATAACGAGATTATACTAACTAGAGTAACCACCAATTGGCGTATGTGCATAGATTATTGGAAGCTAAACACGGTCACTAGGAAAGACCACGTCCCTCTCCCATTCATGGGCCTAATTTTAGAGAGGTTAACGGGTCATTCCTATTATTGCTTCCTCGATGGCTATTCCAGATACAACCAAATTGAGATAGCCCCGGAAGACTAAGAGAAAACCACATTTACATGCCTGCTCGGCACCTTCGCTTACCGAAGGATGTCATTCAAACTATGTAATGCGCCTGTCATATTCCAACGATACATGTTGAGTATTTTTTCGGACATGGTTGGTGAGTTTCTCGAAGTTTTCGTGGACGCTTTTGTTAGTGCACTTTTCTATGGCATACTAGTGCACCTTGTTTTTCAATTACTTAGGTCAGTGAGTCTAGTGTCGGTTAAGCTTAATGAAGACGAAGACTGAAGACTCAAGCGGACCTGCTGCATCAAGGAAGAAGAAATAGGTAAAAGAGATGCTTTGGTGAGCCTTGAACCTTGACCAAAACCAAAACCATAAACATAACCTCTTGATGACCTTGACCATATTAGGCATACCAATAGTCATATTAGATTGACCTTATGTGTCCCAAAAGATCACCAATAGATGGGCCATAGAGGTGCCCTTGCAATTGTTCAAAAATACACAAAACAGTGTGCAAGGAAGACTACTCGATCGGTCGGAACAATGCCTGACCGGTTGGTCAGTGGGAAGAATGGGACAGCAAGCTTTTTGGTTGTTCCCAGGCCTATCCAACCAGTCTTCACTAGTTGAATAGACCCAGTCTAGAGACAACAAAGTGCTGTGTGTTCAGGCTCTTGGGCCGATCAGTCTTGACCAGTCAGACCGGCCCCCCCTCAAGACAGCGTGCTCTCTGTCTTGCCTGGCCTTTGGCCGACCGGTCTTGACCGGTCGGGACTAGCTGTTTTTTGCTTGTTTTGTGTCTGTTTGGACTTTCTTTATAAAATGGCTTGGGGTTTTTTTATAGCAATGTTCGCTCACCTCAAGTGCAAGGCTGCGATGTAGTAATAATCTCAGTAAGACTGAGGTCGATTCATAGGGAATGAGGTAAACAATTCGAACTATCCTAATAACTAGAATCTTAAGGGGGGTTTACGAAATCAGTTTTAAACATCAAACAGGAAAAATCTGAGAATAAAAGGATAACTAGAGCATCAAGGATCCACTTATATCTCTCCTTGATGTATAATTCGTATAAGTCTTTTAATTACTCAACTAGAATCGAAATCAAATCATATCTAGCTGGATTATAGAGCAGTTATATTATCAAAACAATATGTCACATGTGTTGTTCATTGACATGACTCCCTCAATTCAAGTTAGGACTTGAGCACACTCAATTGCATAGGTCAAGCCTAGTTCCAATAGATTAAGATCACAACTATGATAAACATAAAACCCTGTCACTAAGCTTAACTAATATCATGGTTTGAACTTGATTCAAATCACATAAACAACCAATATATATTTCAGAATTTCTGGTAAAGATAGAACTTTGGTTTGAAGTTCCCACATGAAGATCCAAGTCTAGAGCATCTTGAACCTGATTCCTCGGAGCGTATAAATCTAGAACTTGCAAAACAACTAAGTAGTAAAGCATAATTCTTCCAAATATCCATGAGTTATCATAAGAATAAGAAAAACTAACTTCAACTTCATTCAAACTTAAGCAAACCATTGTTCAACATTAAACTCGAACTTGAAACCTTAAAAATGAATTAAACCATCTAAGAAAACTATGAGCTTCACCTCTTAGCTCTAGCTAAAATGAAAAGCATAAAAACAAACTAGAACTAAAACTAGAAGAAGAAGAAAACTAGTTGTAGGAGGCTAGGAAGCCTCCTAGGTCTTAAATCCTTTGCTCCCCACGTTGCTAGATACCTTATGAAGAGAGTGAAGGTGGCCTTTTATAGGAGAAATCTAGCACAAAGTTGGAAAGTTCTGGATTTGGAAGTCTCATTGCGCAGTCATGACGCTGGTCGGCCGGCCGGAGGTTGGTCAGCAAGTTAGCCAACTCTCTGGATGTTTTTATACATGGTCCGACCTGCTAGCTGGCCGGGTCCGGCCGGCTGGACCACAGGTCGGGCTTCACAAAATCACTCTAACAAAAATCTGTTTCCGGTGAGTTTGGCCGGCCGGTCAGTCTATAAATCTTGAGTTTTGACTCTTCTCTTTCTCCATTTCCATTGGTTCTTTCTTCTATCTTCTGTCCTTTCTTCCATTGATCTTCAAGGCATGTAAGAGGTGCCTCTAAGCATCATAATGACGAAGTCTCTCTCATTCCTACAACCACAAAACTATCCATTAGATTAGTCTTTAAATCATGAAGACCATGCATAAGGTGTGATGAATTGGGGTTAGAAAATGTACAATTCAGAGCTCAACACACCTCCCAACCAGCATTTTGCTAGTCCTGAGCAAAACATGCGTGAAAGAAATCCAACTTTCCAAAACCCAACTCTCTTTCGGAAACAATGCTTCTATAAACTTCAAGATATACAAGCATAAAATTCAAACAAAATTAATGATAGAAGTTGAAATCTTAAACTCCTTAAACATAACAAGTTTCACATAGAATCCTCACTGATTGATTGATAAATAGAAGAATTCGAACAAGTTTACCTTAGTGTGCATAGTGGATGTTCATCTCATGAGTTTCCAGGATTACCTTCTTCATAGATAAGTCAAACTAAAGATCTAAAAGTGTACAGCTCAACAACAAGCCTATGATAAGAATTTTCCTTACCGTTCATCTGATGGCTTTCACACTACTTCCCATTTCCAGCTTTGGTTACGGGTAGACCATTCCCTGGTTGGTAATAGTCATTGTCGGAATTTTTCAACCTATATTCAATGAATAACCTTACTTTTTTTTTCTTCATATTAGATAGGATTTTTAGAAATCCATATCTTTCATTCTTTTTTCTTATTTTCTCATGAACAAGGATGGACAAAGTTCCCCGACTTGGTTCCTCAACACCTTAAATCTTAGTCTAACCAATCTACAATTCTATGTAATCCCTTCAACCACGAGAATCGTGTAATGTGAACTAGACTCAAAAGTGTTCAAATTTTCTATCAATCAAATCAATAGGGGAATTCAAATAGAAAACTATCATATTATAGGTAATTCACAGTTTTCAAAATCAATCACTTCATCTTTCTTTCTTTTGTACTTTTAACATCCCAAGTTCATAGAAACACGGTTTTCCAAAGGAGTTTTGAATTTTTAGAAAAATAAAAAAATTTCTACATAATTGCTCGAAATGTCACAAAAGATAGTAGATTCATCTAAGGAATCTCACCCCCCAACCAAAATCTTACATTGTCCTCAATGTAATAAGATATCCAATATGCATAACATGAGAGCAATGACAGAAAACAAAGGAGAATGAGAATGAGAGTACTTGAACTAGTAAGTTGATCAATTCTAGCATCTTCCATTGTCTCGATGAGACTTATTCAATCATAAATGCAGAAAGAAATCCTAACCTACCTGCCTACCATTTATTAGTCTGATCGACTACATGATCAAATTTGAGCAGGATTTTCATGAATTTCAATAGGTTTCTTATGAGGACCATCCAAAGTCCTGCTCGAAAGTACACATGGGTGCTTTTCTTCATTAAAGTTCAATTATAGTGTGCTCCACATGCAGGTAAGGAGGAGATAAGAGCAGCAAAAATATGTCTCATCAAATTCTGATTTGGGTCGTGATTGATTAAAAATGGGTCCTCCCAATCAGAATTGTTAGTGGGCTGAAGAACCCATGATGGTGGAGAGACATTCATCAAGTATTCTTCAGTTCGGGTTACCCATGATGGTGGAGAGACATTCATCAAGTATTCTTCAGTTCGGGTTTTCTCCTCTACAAATTCAGAATTGCACGGTGCTTCTATAAACAATGGTAAAGAGTGTAAATCAGTGGAATGGTGTTCTTCAGGCACCGACACCATGTCTAACAAAATGTCCAACTCCTTAATCATCTCATCATCAAGATTATAGGGATGGGCCATGCATTCCTCTAGGCAACCGAGAGAGTCGAATTGTAACGCCCCCACTGACACTGTAAAGATATTGTCCGCTCTGGCCAAAGCCATACGGTTTTGCCCCGGGGTTGCCCCCAAAACGCATCTGTACAGGGAAGGTGAGAACTCTACATAGAGCCATGACTCCAAGTGCTCATCCATCCGAAGTGGGACAACCAGCCACCAGGCTCTACCAAATGGAGCGCTATTTTCGAAGCCCGACTGATCTCACAAGGGACCCGGATGACAACCCACGCTCGGACCACAGCCAAGCTGCATCAGGGCACTAGATCCCCCACCCTCAGGGCAGAGCCGCCCTCGGCTCTGATACCAACTTGTAACGCCCCACCGACACTGTAAAAATATTGTTCGCTCTGGCCAAAGCCACACGATTTTGGTCCTGGGGTTGCCCCCAAAACGCATTTGTACAGGGAAGGTGAGAACTCTACATATAGCCAGGATTCTGAGCACTCATCCATTCGATGTGGGACAAGCAACCACCAGGCCCTATCAACTGGAGCGCTATTTTCGAAGCCCGACCAATCCCATAAGGGACCCGGATGACAACCCACTGCTCGAAACATAGCCAAGCTGCACCGGGGCTTTAGAATAAGGGTGGGGGATTCTAGCACCTCGGTGCAGCCTGGCTGTGGTCCAAGTGTGGGTTGTCATCCGGGTCCCTTGTGCGATTGGTTGGGCTTCGAAAATAGCGCTCCAGTTGGTAGGGCCTGGTGGCTGCTTGTACCACATCGAATGGATGAGCGCCTGGAGTCCTAACTATATGTGGAGTTCTCACCTTCCCTGTATAAATGCATTTTGGGGGCAACCCCAAGATCAAAACTATGCGGCTTTGGCCAGAGCAGACAATATCTTTACAGTGTCGGTGGGGCGTTACAAGTTGGTATCAGAGCCTGAGGGCGGCTTTGCCCTGAGGGTGGGGGATTCTAACGCCCTAGTGCAGCCTGGCTGTGGTCCGAGCATGGGCTGTCATCCGAGTCCCTTGTGGGATCAGTCGAGCTTGGAAAATAGCGCTTCAGTTGGTAGGGCCTGGTGGCTGCTTGTCCCACATCAGATGGATGAGTGCTCGGAGTCCTGGCTATATGTGGAGTTCTCACCTTCCCTGTACAGACGCGTTTTAGGGTAACCCCGAGACCAAAACCATGCGGCTTTGGCTAGAGCGGACAATATCTTTACAGTGTCGGTGAGGGCGTTACACAGATGAAGGGTCCTCATTCTCCCTTAGTGATTGCATAGATTTTGTTTAAATGGTAAGGGGTTGCTCTTGTTTAGAGAGAAGGTTTTCCATATAAAGTTCGTCGGGGTTGGTGGAAGGCACAACATTAATCATAAGGTGATCGTTTAAAATTTTAGATTGTGCTACCCCGTCATCCAAAGAAACAGAATTTTCAACCCAAGGGAGTTTTTCCACAATAAAATTTGGCATGTGTTGTTGGTGGAAAGATTAAAAAAGATAAATTTCGGTCATCTCTCTAGCAAGAATATCTTCCGATGACTCATAAACATTCAACCCATTGGAAGAAGAAATCATGGTTTCACAATCATCCATTGAACCCTCATTGTACTTAATCATACTATCACTTTCAAATTTTGTAAATTCATCGGGTTCATCAATCGTCCCTTGAAATCTCTTCATCATTCAAATCAGAATAGCTAAAAGAGATAGTTTATTCACCATAATCGATGGTAATATTGGGATCACTGAGATCTACATCCTCTAAAAGTTTAGTCATTAAATCAGAAGAGGGATTGGGCTTGGATAGCCTCATCCTCCTCATTGTTGGGGAATGATTCGGTGTTCCCAATGTCAGGTTTAGGATTTTGAGAGGGTTTAGGATTTTGAGAGGTTGGTGAGAGGTTTTATATGCATTGCTCAGTTATTTTTATAAACTCTCGTAGTATATCCTTAAGAGTTTGTGTCGGTTGAAGCTCATGAGAAAGAAACTCTTGAAGATAATTATTAGCATCCATAGTTGGCTTGTCTCCCAAGTTGAAATTTTGATACTCCTACCAATTAGGATTATGCATGTTATATGTTAGGCTATTAGATTATTGTTGATATGTGTAGCCATACAAGTGATCATACATTGTCCTAACCAGTGGAATATTATTCATATCTTTCCGATACTCTCCTATTGTCTTACCTGGTGAAAAGTTATGCACATTGTTCTTATTCTGGTAATCTCGCAATGTCTTACTTGGGGGAGTATTAGAAGTAGATTGACTCTTAGCAAAATAATCATACTTATAATTATTCCAATCATAATGAGTTTGGATTCCATAATCCGACATCTCATTTTCCAAAAGGTATGCATAAGCACCACCCATCCATTCAGCCATAATGGGATTTAAAAGAAATTGGAAAATACCCCAATCTAAAAAAAGAAATAAATAAAAAGAAGGGAAATTAGGAGATATTACCCAATAGGGTGAGAACTATGGCAGCAACTAAGTTCCTACAAAATACAAAAACAGAAAATTGTTAGAAATCTAGAAACAAAAAAACCACTTCTAAAAAAACTGGAAATCCTACATAACTAAGACTACTCTATAGCTACTAGAACAATTAGAACCATTTAACCACTTCCTCGGCAACGGTGCAAAAAACTTGTTCGCTCACCTCAAGTGTAAGGCTGCGATGTAGTAATAATCTTGGTAAGACCGAGGTCGATACACAGGGAAGTGAAAGTACGTCGGTAGTCTAACACGACACCCACGTATGTGCGGAAGCTTAAAGAGCAACTAGAATTATGGCTAAACCTATAGGAGGGGGTGATTAAGACCTTTTTTGAAATTCTTTTCGCCTACTTATATAATTCAACAAATCAAACTAAGTAAGCAAGAACACTTCGGCTTTCGAGCTAAGTGGGTCCAATCACAAGACTGGCATATGGGTAATAAACAACCTAGTCTAAAGCATGCATATGTAATCAAAAGATTTAACTAATCAAGCTCCTAACCTATGCAACCTATGTAGACTTATGAGAATTGATCAATGAGCTCAAGTCTACACAACTAGTGAAAGTACATCTTGTGTGTGGATGTGCCTAATTAGTGCCTAACATACATTCCTATCAAGCATTCATAATTAGACAATTAAACTAACAATGCTAAGATATCAATGTGCTCAATACAATCACAAGCACAAGCATGTATAGTGGTTCGACTTTGGGTCTACTCCACTCCCGGTTCAAGTACTCAACTCTTTTGAGCATACCGGCATTCACTACCGGAGATTTTAAATGAGATTCACCTCTCAACCTTTACACGGAGGTTTACTGGTTCACCTCTCAACCATAACCGGAGTTTTGGACAAATGGCTAACTCTCAACCCAAACGAAGTTTTGGACATAGGCTAACTCTCAACCTAATGCACGTTCACTCCCGTGTCGGAGGCTCCCCCTTGGAGACTAAGTTTAGGCCCGACTAACGGGCCAAGGAACGGCTAACGTCCCTAGGTCAAGTTTGACAAACAAACTCTAAATGGACTCTTAAAAAGGACAACCTTACTTGTCGGATGAGCCCCTTGTTTAGCGCCGGATTGGGTTGCTTGATCTCTGCTCTCCCGTGCTTCAATCAGCTTCCCTTACTCCCTTGATCGTGTTGCCGTTGCGTCGCCAATGCTTCAGCCACACTTGATCAAACACCTTGCATGTGATGCCTTTGAGATGCCCAAGGTGCTAGGAGGGTAGGTTTGAGAACTCTACAACTAATGGGAATGGGTTGCCTAGAGGTTCTCTCCTACAATGATCTCATCTTAGAGTTTTGGACAGATTTGCTAATCAAGAAGGTTCCAAACTCTAGAGATCAAGAGGGGATGAAGGTCATCTTCTTCATGAGCTTGGAATGCTCTAATCTTGTGTTAAAGCACAAGGAAGATGCCTTGCACAGGTTGGGAATGAGCCTCAAATGGTCTCCAACAATGGTGGCTTCACTCCTCTCGAAATCCCTCTGTCTACCCCTCAAAACAAGCCAACCCCTTTTATAAAAGGATACACAACGGATACAAAACGGGCAAATAATGGCTAGTGCCGATCGGTCGCGACCGGTCGGCCAGGGGTCCACGACCGGTCGTCCAGGGTCCACGACCGGTCGGCCATAGGCCAGTGTAAAGATAGAAGCTTGCTGTCTTAAGGGGAATGGTCTGCTCGACTGGTCAAGACCGGTCAGACCATCCCAGCCGACCAGTCACGACCTGTCGGTCCTTAGCCTGAACAACACAGTGAGGTTGCTGTTGGGTCCAGAGGCCTGTCCGACCGGTCTTGGCCGGTCGATCAGGCTTGGGTTTAGCTAGTTTGATTGCTGACCCATCTATTCTCCAAACCCCTCACTTTGGCCAAGGTTTGGGTGTTCTTTTGGGACACCTAGGGCCAATCTTAGATGACTAAAAGTTTTCCTAAGATGGTCAAGGTCATCAAAGAGGTTAGGGGTTGGGTTTTGGTCAGGGTTAAGGCACATCAAGGCATCACTTTTACTTGTATCTTCTTCCTTGATGCAGTGGGGTCACTTGAGTCTTCGGTCTTCATCTTCATTAGGCTCAACCGACACTGGACTCACTGATGTAAGTGATTGACAAACAAGGTGCACTAGTATGCCACAGAAAAGTGCACTAACAGGAATGAGGTAAACAATTTGAACTATCCTAATAACTAGAATCTTAAGAGGGGTTTATGAAATCAGTTTTAAACATTAAACAGGAAAAATCTGAGAATAAAATGATAGCTAGAGCATCAAGGATCTACTTATAGCTCTCCTTAATTTATAATTCGTATAGGTCTCTCAATTACTCAACTAAAATCGAAATAAAATCCTATCTAGCCGGATTATAGAGCGGTTATATTATCAAAACAATCCATCACATGTGTTATTCATCGACATGACCCCTTCAGTTCAAGTTAGGACCTGAGCACACTCAATTGCATAGGTCAAGCCTAGTTCCTATAGATAAAGATCACAACTATGATAAACATTGTAACACCCCGAATTTTCCTTGGGTGACTTTGAAAGTATAGTATAACATATTATGCGTAAAAATTCCCGATTAACGATAATTTTAATTTATTTTGTGAATAAGTAATGATTTGTGATTAATTCGATATAGATTCTCTTGTAAGATATGCTTAGGATCATGCATAGAACCTTGTAAAACCATTAGGTTTCCCAAAAGTTTCAGATTAAAAATAACTATGATAATCCCCTTGACCCACCCATATTCGCTTTTTTCTGATCAATCGGGTAAGTAATTTTTGAATCCATCCGGAAGGTAGGCATAGTTTTAAGTGTGTATCGACGCCATAAAGTTAGATTTTTTAAATGGCCATTAGATCATGGAGATCTTAACCTATGAGTGTCCCTGGCCGTTGATTAAGAAAGCTAGTTGGGAAAGCAACCATTCCAAACTGATCATCTTAGTGGTAAACTCTTATCCTAAATTTTTTGTGATGATCTAATGAGTATAAATATGAAATCTTGAATGTTAAAAAATATGAATGACTCACCTTAACCTAGACTCTTGATATTTAGTTCACATGGTTCCCATAATCTGATTGATGTAAAATTTTATACCAAACCTATTTATCATAAATGAACCAAGCACGTTGAATTTAAGCCTTTGGATCACAGTATAAATGGCCTAATTAACAAATCATCCCCTTAACCCTTGATTTTAATGTCCATCGAGTAAGGAAAGTGGATGGTTAGTCGTACTTGAATATTTTTCTTCGTGTGAGTGACTTAGATCGTCCGTATTATGGACCAATAGTGTGATTTGACTGCCCCTCCTTGATAAGTCTATTTTTTTAAGCGCGAAGTTATCTCGTTTTAGGAAATAACTGAGTACTAACTCCTTTTAAATATGGGTCCTTTCAATTAATCTACTTTCCCACCGTCAATAGCAACTCAAATTTAGAATATATCTTAACATCATATGACTACGAGACTCTATAAAATTTGGACTCCAATCTATAATCCTACACCGTGAAACCACTAAGCTAACTCTTTCCTTTTTCGCCAAAAGTTGGAATTTCATATCTAGGTCATTCCCACCATCAATCAACCACCAAACTTTGTACAATCATTTGCCTATCATGACTACACATTTCTCCCAAATTTGGGCCCTAATCATCAAGCGTGGACCGTTAATTGAGATCAAGTGCGTTTTGGCACTCGCCGGGCCATTTTTTAATATCGATCAATTTAGATTTCAAATCACCATGAAAATTATATATTTTGACTCTACTCTTTGTGCTTAACACGGTGAACAGATTAGAGATAATTAAAAATCATCCTTTAATCATGTTTTGATGGTGTCATAGTGAGATTGGGAGGTGTGCACGCCCACTTCATGTAAAGGAGTGGTGCGCACGTCCCTACTCCTCCCTTCCCAAAAACTCACGCCCAACCCTAATTTTTCAGCCCTACACATCTAAGAGAGAGAAGAGAGAGAGAGAGAGAGAGAGAGAGAGAGAGAGAGAGAGAGAGAGAGAGAGACCTCGCCCGCTTGTCGATCATCTTCTTTTCCTTCATTCTTCATCAACACATGTAGTCATCTCTAACCCTGCCTCGTGTCGCCATGGTTCATGTAAAGATCTTCCCAATCAATTCTACTTAGGATTTTCATCTAAGGCAAAGGTGAGGATTTCCTTTCAGTCAGTTACAATAATATCATGTTTCTTGTCGATTACATGCTTAGACATTGAGATTTTGTTGTGTGATTTCTTGAAACCGTGCTTGTTGAAATCTCTTCATGTGATTATGATTTGTATGATATTCCTTGATGTGTACTATGAATTTTGATGCATGTGAACCATGATGATGTACATGCTTATACGGAGACTATACTTAATTTATATTCGTTATATGTTCATGATAAACATGATGATTGATTTGTTGTATGATTCAAAATTCTGTATATGGATGTTACGTTAATGAACGCCCCTTAACCCCGTAATGATATAACCATTTAATGTTAAGATATGAAACCCGTATGAGGCCTTGTTATGTTGGCATTACCATGTGAATGTTTTTGGATGAATATGCCTTATTGGTTGTAGTAAGAATTGGCATCACCATGTGTATCATTGAATGATATGCCTTGATGTTGAGGATTAAGTGTTGGCATTACAGTAGATGTGTTGTTGGTCGTATATGCCATGATGTTGAGTTTGGCACTACTGTATGCATTGTTGGATACGTGCCAAGGGATCCTTGTTTGATATGTTTCCTGTGGTGGACCCTTTGAGGAATGAGATTGATGAATATGAGAAGTTTCATGAGCCAGGGTTGGTGGTATGGGACACTAAGCTTGAGCTGTTGGCCTATGCTGGGTGACGAGCCCCCCATAGTGACCTTGAGCTTCCTTAAACTAATTGGGGTAAGGAGTGGTCATTAGTCGTGAACATCGTTTAATTGGCTGGATGTTAAACTACTTAACTAAAGGTGAAACTAATTATGCATGCATTCACTGGACCCGACTTGGTGGGTCAGCCCTGCGGGCGTTGCGGCGCTAGCTTGTCATAGGGGGATGGGTAGCCATCACCTCCATTGGCTCGGTTTGTTGACATGAAGTTGTAGAATTACCCGCTTCATCGTGGACTCTAGTGACTAGTGGCTGGTGAGAAGAGTTGGATAAGTCCCGTCTCATTTAGTCAGGGTGCCTTAGCCAAAGCATGCATATCATGCATTTCATTAAATAAGATTTTTTTCATGTATGTTTTGGTTGGGTATGCTTATGTTTGGATATTATTGTGCTAATCTTAGGCAGTAACCCTCACTGAGTTGATCATGAGCAACTCACTCCCTCCTAAGACAGTGTTATAAAACACCACCAGCTTGTTGCAGGGTGATGATCCATTAGACGAACCCTACTTACAGGTTAAAGAATATACAGTTTCATGGCGGTCAATGACGGACGATGAAGTTGTATTGGTTTGAAGACGAATAATGTTTATTGTTTCCATTTTCGTAAAATAAATTTATTTTCATGTAAATCGAATTAAGTCTCCCATGGAGACGGAAAGTGAAATATTATATATTTTGTATGATTTAAGGACATTATGTTAATAACGTAGAGTAGGAAAACATCGAATAAGAATTTTAAATTCTGTCATTATGCTATGAATGCCATGAATATGGGAAATAAAGATGAATGAATGGAAATATATCCCTAATACATTTTAGTTAACACCCGAAACTCGGCCCATCGTGTTGTCTACGAGAGCCGAAATTTCGGGGCGTTACAAACATCAAACCATGTCACTAGGTTTAACTAATATCATGGTTTAAACTTGATTCAAATTACATAAACAACCAATACATATTTCAGAATTTTTGGTAAAGATAGAACTTTGGTTTGAAGTTCCCACATGAAGATCCAAGTCTAGAGTGTCTTGAATTCGATTCCTCGAAGCGTATAGGTCTAGAACTTGCAAAACAACTAAATAGTAAAGCATAATTCTTCCAAACATCCATGAGTCATTATAAGATTAAAAAAAACTAACTTCAACTCCATTCAAACTTAAGCAAACCATTGTTCAACATTAAACTCGAACTTGAAACCTTAAAAATGAATTAAACCATCTAAGAAAACTATAAGCTTCACCTCTTAGCTTTAGCTAAGAGGTTAACTAATGAAAAGCATAGAAACAAACTAGAACTAGAACTAGAACTAGAAGAAGAAGAAAACTAGTTGTAGGAGGCTAGGAAGCCTCCTAGGTCTTGAATCCTTTACTCCCCACATTGTTAGATACCCTAAGAAGAGAGTGGAGGTGGCCTTTAATAGGAGAAATTCCACACAAAGATGGAAAGTTCTGGATTTGGAAGTCTCCTTGCGTAGTCAGGACGTTGGCCGGCCAGCCGGAGGTTGGTAAGCAAGTTAGCCAACTCTCTGGATGTTTTTATACATGGTTTGACCTGCCGGCAGGCCAGACCACAGGTTGGTCTTCACAAAATCACTCTAGCAAAAATCTGGTTTTTAGAGAGTTTGGTCGGCTGGCCAGTGGCAGTGGCCGGCCGGCCGGTCAGTCTATAAATCTTAAGTTTTGACTCTTCTCTTTCTCCATTTCCATTGGTTCTTTCTTCCATCGTCTGTCCTTTCTTCCATTGATCTTAAAGGCATGTAAGAGGTGCCTCTATACATCATAATGACGAAGTCTCTCTCTCATTCCTACAACCACAAAACTATGCATTAGATTAGTCTTTAAATCGTGAAAACCATGCATAATGTGTAATATGCACAATTCAGAGCTCAACAAGCAAGTAGGAGGGATTTTAAGAGCATTGAAGCCACCATTGTTGGAGAACATTAGAGGCTCAATCTCTAACTATTGCAAGGCATCTTCCTTGTAATTTCACACAAGAATGGAGCATTCCAAGCTCATATAGAAGATGACCTTCAACCCCTCTTGATCTCTAGAGTTTGGATCTTCCTTGATAGTCATAACCTTTTACAAAGCTCTTAGATGAGATCGTTATAAGTGAGCAACTCTAGGCAACCTATTCATATTAGTTGTAGAGTTCTTAAACCTACCCTCCTATCACCTTGGGCATCTCAAAGGCATCACAAGCAAGGTGATTGATCAAGTGTAGCTGAGGCATTGTCGATGCAGCGGTAACACAATCGGGGGACCAAGGGAAGCTGATTGAAGCACGAGAGAGCGAAGATTAAACAACCCGAACCGGCGGTGAACAAGGGGCTCATCCAACAAGTAAGGTTGTCTTTGTTGAGAGTCCATCCACTCAATTCCCTGTTGGAGTTGAGCGTAGAGTTTGTTTGTCAAACTCGAACTAGGGTCGTTTGCCAATCCTTGGCTTGTTTGTTGAGTCTAAAACTCTAGGGATGTTGGACGTTCCTTGACTTGTTTGTCGGCCTAAAGAATAGGGGTTATTTGGTTCTCCTTGGCTCGTTTGCTAGGTCTATACAAAGTCTCCAAGGGGGAGCCTTCGACACGTGAGTGAACGTGCATTTAGGTTGAGAGTTAGCCTTGTCCAAAACTCTGTTTATAGTTGAGAGGTGAACCGGTAAAACCTCCGTGTAAAGGTTGAGAGGTGAACCTTATTTAAAACCTCCGATAGTGAATGTCGGTTTGCTTAATGGGGTTGAGTACTTGAACTGGGAGTGGAGTAAACTCAAAGTCGAACCACTATACATGCTTGTATTTATGATTGAGTTGAGCACATTGTTATCTTAGCATTGTATGTTTAATTGTTAATTGTGAATGCTTGATAGAAATATATGCTAGGCACTAGATAGGCACATCTTCACATAAGATGTACTTTCACTAGTTGTGTAGACTTGAGCTCATTGATCCATTCTCATAAGTCTACATAGGTTGCATAGATTAGGGGCTTGATTTTTTTAATCATTTGAGAATCTATGCATGCTTAGACTAGGTTGCTTATTGCTTAAACAATATGCTAGTCTTGTGAATGGACCCACTTAGGCTTGGAAGCCGAAGTGTTCTTGCTTACTTAGTTTAATTTTTTAAATTGTATAAGTGAAAAGAATTTCAAAAGGTCCTAATCCCCCTATAGAACTTAGCCATAATTGTAACGCCCCGGATTTTTTAGAATTTAATTGGAATTATTTTAAATTTTATTTTTATTAATTTACCGTTGATTTGCTAATACCGAGACATCCGTAGGAGATCTGATAAGGGACCATTTACAAAAGTTGCTTAGAATGATCCTATAAACATCGTAGAAAGATCAGATTTAAAAAATCATGCACTTTTCAGATAATTACGAAAATGCCATTAGTTAAACTTAAGTGAAGATGCCATTTTTTAGTATTATAGTTTCTAACGATCACTTTCATGCAAAACCATGGACTTAAACTTTTGGGCACATTTTAGCCGTACACATCGAATTTCAGCTCTTGGATCAACCTAGAAATAGCCAAATCAGAAACCGGTCCGTATGTGGCCCACCCGATCTTAGATCTGTCCCATTTTTTCTGTCAACACCTAATTTAAGTGGCCCAACTTCTGATTGGAGTGAATTTCACATATAAATCAAGGTGGGACCCACATGTGCATTACACCCATTGAGATGTGCGGTTAAACGCACTTTAACCGTGCGTCTCGCGCACGGCAGCGTGCGTCCACCCACGCACGACCACTGTCCCATCCTTGGCCGCCGTGTGGGCCCTATCTCACTAATCTGAGCCATCCATCTTCTTCCTAGCATTAAAAAACCCCCTTATATCAAGTGGTTTCTCGTTTCGTCACAAATCAAAGACGATCTCTCCTTCTTTCTTAACCCTTGAGTTTTGTGATTTTCTAATTCGAAATTTTTTTTCGCATGGGAAGCTAAGGAACCTTCTAGAGGATCCTGAGTATCCTTCTTAGTTATCTAACATAGCAAACCTCATAGAAAACAGAGCTTTCCAATCCTTTGAAGAATCATCCTCTGAACTCTCTAGTTGCGCAAAAGACCAACCAAATGAGTATGTGCCTTCATTTTGTGGACCCCACATGCCTAATTGGACTCAGCCAAACCTACCCTAGGTGTCCGATCGTCAGATAAATTATCCGTTCAAAAGTTTCCATTTTCATTCTCCCTCTTTCCTATTCGTTTCACACCGACCGTTCGTTCGGGTGTGGGCACCATTCTAAAATCGACTACGTCTATTTTGTGACCCATACTCATCATAACCCTCACCCAAAACCTCTTTTCCATCCGTTGTGTGCGTGCCTCCTAAAGTGATCCGAAATATCTTAAAAACTCAATCTTAAAATAGCAATCGTCCATCTATTGCTTTCTTATATACTCTAAACCCTAGAATCCGACCCAAACTTTATAAATAGGGCCTCTCTTGGCCATATAGAGCATTACCCACAAATTTAGAAAGAGAGAGAGAGAGAGAGAGAGAGAGAGAGAGAGAGAGAGTTCTTTCTCATATTTTTCCAGCAGCTAGGATCTTCTACAACCCTCTTCTAAGTCCATCTTAAGGTGAGGATTTTCCTTTAGGCCTTTCATTAATAATATCACGATTATCATAAGTTCTTTTATGGCATATGAAATTATTTTATTTTGAGTTATTGATCCATATAACATGAAGTTTAACGTAGGATTTATAATGAATATTATTACATAATGATGTGATTCCTTATTTAGATTTTTTACTAAGAAGCATATGTATTTGTGTTATTTATCTTTGTGAAATCTATGCCCTTATTATCTTAGTCTGTGTTACAAGTAATATTGGTTTTCATATTGTGATATGAAATATGTGTATAAGATCATCATTTGGACATCCCCTGATTGTATACTCTTTGTCCCTAAGTTAGTAAAATTATTCGATGTAGAGAGATGGAACCCGTGAGAGGTGTCCATGATGGAAGAATATATCTTGACTTAACTAAGAGAATAAATTGATTGTTTGTCAATGGATCCTTACATGTACATGGTGCTTAATTGGACCCATTTACATTACATGAGTAGTTTAATGAATTTGGTCATGATGTACAACATTGGCTTCTTTGGACATCATCAAATTATAAAACGGGACAATGAGTGGACACTAATGGTATACAAATTCTCATGAGCCGAGGTTGGTGCCATGGACACTAAGCCCTAGCTGTCGGCCTATGCTTGGTTGCTTGTGACTCCCCATAGTGTCCAGTGAGCTGCTAAAAATGGTTGTATGTAAAATACTTAATAAAAAGGGAAACAAACTCATGCATACACTAAGGCTCGAATTGGTGAGCCAGCCCCTCTAGGTGTTATGGATGAAGTTTTAGACACTTGTTCTACTTCTTGCCATGTACTATCTAGTGAAAGTGTATTGGGGGTTTCCCACTTCCATTAGTTGAGTTAATTTCACTCTGGTGACTAGTGACTGACAGGTGTGTATGGGGTGTCTCATCCTTGGGCTTCCCGCATTCATTTAACGGGTGTGTATGGGGTGACTCAACTTGGGTTTTCCACATTCGTTTAGTCAAGGTACCTTAGCCAGAGCATGCATTCCATGCATCGCATTAACAAAGATTTTTACTTGATTGTTTTGTTTGAATAAAGATATTATTATATTGCGTTACTTTGAGTTTTGTACATTATTATTCTTGATTGTCTTGGAGGGAATATTCCTCACTATGATAGGATTTAACGCTATCCCAATCGCAATTTAGATGATGCAGGTGAAGATCCAGGTATCGAACCCGACTTTCAAGGTGAAGAGTTCGATGGTTCGTACGATTACATGGCGGATGAAGGTGTTGAAGGAATTTAGTTGATATTTTCATTTATTAGACATTTCTTTTGATTAGTGGTTACATTTATGAAAATTGTAATAAGTCTTCCAAAAAAGACATGGTTTGATATTTTGATTGATTAGTATGAATATTGGTTAGTTCCCTTATTTAAACATTGATGATGAAGTAGTAAGTTTAATAGAATAAGATAAACATTTGTTTCCGTCATTGTGCTTGAATGCTATATTTCATTATTTAACAAATCAATTAGTCCATGATTTACTTGGAAATTCGGCCGTCATGTTATACATGAGAGTCAAAAATCTCGGGTCGTTAGAATAATTCTAGTTGTTCTTTAAGCTTCCGCACATATGAAGGTGTCATGTTAGATTACCGACGTAATTTCAATTGGTATCAGAGCGGGTTGCTCTTCAAGGACTTAATCGTCTAGAGTAAGATCCAGTGCCGGAGCACTAGCATGATGTTTAACCGAGATGGGGGTACCACCAACCGTCCATCATTCTTTAACGGGTCCGACTACGCCTATTGAAAGGCTAGGATGAGGATTTTCTTACAATCTATAGACCGTCTGGTGTGGCTAAGCACACAACGTGGATATGCCTTACCCACCAAACAAGTGGAGGTTGATGGAAAATACATTGTCATTCCGAAAGATGATGAAAAATGGAATGACAGTGAGAAAGCTCAATACATGGCAAATGTCAAAGCTCTCAATGTGATTTGCTGTGCGGTTTTCCTTAGAAGAATTTCAGCGTATTCTCACATACGCAACCTCTAAAGAAGCGTGGGACATACTTGAGGTTACCTACGAGGGAACTGGCACAGTAAGACGCTTGAAGCTTCAGTTCTTAACCACCAAATTTGAAAATATTAAAATGGAAGAGTCTGAAACTTTTATGGAGTTTTATACACAAATGTCTGATATTTGTAATTCTATGTTTGTCTTGGGGGAACGGGTTCCGGAAGGACGTATATGTAGAAAAATACTTAGGTCCCTCCTAGAGAGATTTAACACCAAGGTGTAGAGACATGATAACATGAAAATAGAGGAACTCATAGGTTCTCTACAAACTCATGAACTACACTTTAAGGCCCCCTCTAGAAAGAAAAACATCGCTTTAAAAACTTCCCACAAACACTCTCAAAAGAAAATAAAGAGTGAGTCGAAGGAAGATGGCGATGATGATGAAGATGAGGAAGATAAGATAAACAAAAAATTTAGAATATTCCTCAAATTTGATAGAGGAAGTAGCCGTGACAAGAAGTATAAGAAGGATGAAAAACATAAAGGGAAATCATCTAAACCCAAATCTATCCATTGTTACGGTTGCGGTCATTGTGGCCATATTGCCCCAGATTGTCCGAAAGGGCCTAAACCAAAAGGTAAAAAGATAATGGCAGCCACTTGAAATGATCCGAAGGAGTCTAAATCCAAATCTAGTGACTCCACTAGTGATGGGAGTCAAAATATAGTGAGAGCTCTTATGACTTCCACCACTACCTCTCTTCCCCCTAATCTAAGAGAGGATCCTGACCGCTATCCCTTTTAGGAGAAGGAGTTCCCAACCCCTCACCTCATGCTACATTCTATGAGGGTGTTGAGGAAATTAGTTGCCTTTAGGCCTTTCAAACTAAACATTGTAAGGGTAGCTAGAAAGTGATTCTATAGGAATAACTGAGGATTTGAGCCTCATTTTTGTGTGTACTGAAAAATCAGAGGATTCAAGCCTCATTAGTCCAAATTTAGTAGTTTAGCCTTGCTTTCATGTTATATATTTACTGCTAGACTATCTCACTGATTAGATTAGCTAATTATGATAATTTTATGCTTAATTGTATGCTAATTTTTTATTAGGATTGGTCTTGATATACCATTAGGGGAGGTTGGTTGATTGGGCTTTAAGCCCTTGTGCTTTTATTGCAAATGTATATCTTTGACGAACTATGCATGATTAAATATGTTTAGATAGTTACATTTTCTTGTTAATCATATTCCTGAGCATGCTCCATGTTCTAAAGTTTATGCACCCTATACTCTCCTTGTTAGCATGTGCTTATAGTTATAATGCAACATACTATCTGCTCTTACCTTAACCTTAATTAATATATCATTAAGGGGGAGAGAATAGTTTGTCAATTATTGACAAAAAGGGGGAGAAAGATCAAGTCCCACCAAAAGTAGTTTGCTATGTTTTGTTATGCAGGGATTGACAGGTTATGGGGGAGAAAAATTGAAGAGGAGTTGCTTAGTTAGGCATGTTAAGAGTCATGTATTTATTTCTTTATCAATGTAATCTCTTGTTCATGTATTTGTTTTGGTAGGTTGGGTTTTTGTAAGTAATTGACAAAGGGGAATATTGTTAGTGCACTTTTCTATGGCATACTAGTGCACCTTGTTTGTCAATCACTTAGGTCAGTGAGTCTAGTGTCGGTTGAGCTTAATGAAAACAAAGACCGAAGACTCAAGTGGACCTACTGCATCAAGGAAGAAAAAATAAGTAAAAGAGATGCCTTAGTGAGCCTTGAACCTTGACCAAAACCAAAACCATAACCTCTAGATGACCTTAAGCATACCAATAGTCATAATAGATTGGCCTTAGATGTCCCAAAAGATCACCAATAGATGTGCCATAGAGGTGCCCTTGCAACTATTAAAAAATACTCAAAACATTATGCAAGTAAGACTGCTCAACTGGTCGGAACCATGCCTGACTAGTCGGTTAGTGAGAAGAATGGGACAACAGGCTTTTTGGTTGTTCCCAGGCCTGTCCGATCGGTCTTCATCAGTCAGCTGGACCGGACCGACCGGTCTTGATCAGTCGGACAGACCCAGTTCAGAGACAGCAAAGTGCTGTGTGTGCAGGCTCTTGGGTCGACCGGTCTTGACCAGTCGGTAGGTCTAGTCCAACCGGTCTTGACCAGTCAGAATGAACCCCCCTCAAGACAGCGTGCTCTCTGTCTTTCCTGGCCTTTGGCAAGACCAGTCAGGATAGGTCGGGACTAGCCGTTTTTTGCTCGTTTTGTGTCCGTTTGGACTTACTTTATAAAATGTCTTGGGGTGTTTTTTGAGCAAGTATGAGGGATTTTGAGAGCATTGAAGCCACCATTGTTGGAGATCATTAGAGACTCAATCTCTAACCATTGCAAGGCATCTTCCTTATGATTTCACACAAGAGCATTCCAAGCTCATGTAGAAGATGACCTTCAACCCCTCTTGCTCTCTAGACTTTGGATCTTCTTTGATAGTCATCACCTTATCCAAAGCTCTAAGATGAGATCGTTGTAGGTGAGCAACTCTAAAAACCCATTCCTATTAGTTGTAGAGTTCTCAAACCTACCCTCCTATCACCTTGGGCATATCGAAGGCATCACAAGCAAGGTGATTGATCAAGTATAGCTGAGGCAATGTCGACTCAGCCAGTAACACGATCGGGGGAGCAAGGGAAGCTGATTAAAGCACGTAAGAGTGGAGGTCAAGCAATCCGAACCGTCACTGAACAAGGGGCTCATCCGACAAGTAAGGTTGTTTTTGTTGAGAGTCCATCCACAGAATTCCCTGTGGGAGTTGAGTGTAAAGTTTGTTCATCAAACTCGAACTATGGTCATTTGCCGATCCTTAGCTTGTTTGTTGAGCCTAAAACTCTAGGGACGTTGGCCGTTCCTTGACTTGTTTGTCAGCCTAAAGATTAGAGGCTGTTTGGCGCTCCTTGGCTTGTTTGTCATGCTTAAACAAAGTCTCCAAGGGGGAGCCTCCGACACGGGAGTGAACGTGCGTTTGGGTTGAGAGTTAGCCTGTCCAAAACTTTGTTTATGGTTGAGAGGTGAAGCGATAAAACCTCTGTGCAAAAGTTGAGAGGTGAACTATAAGACCCATACCCTTATTTGCCCTCCGTACGCTTAGTTTTCGGTGTCGGTACGTCTCGGATGGACCAGATTAGCGAGCCTTGATTGCGACCCAATTTTAGTACACATCGAACCAAGACCTATACCCTGGCGACAGTATAGGCGCTGCGATTCCAACGCCGCGCGGCATGCCCCATTGCAATAATCAGTGTGAAAGCTACGATCATTTGCGCAATCTGAGGCAAGCCACGTAATGCATGTGTGGTGCGAGCCCCACTTGCATAAATTTCTAGAAAGTCTAATCAATCAATCAATCAATCACTTTATCTATCCATCAATCAGTCCCCCACCTACCCCATCACCCTTTTCCATCAATCCATCACCTCTCATGCCAAAACCCTAAAATGCCCCTATCAAAGTACTACTTAATCCCTACAACTCCCCATTCTACCTCTACCTTTCTCCAATTTCCCATGCAAGAGGTGCACCAAAGTTAATACCTACCCTACCCCTAACTACAGGCCATCATTCTCATCACCTTTTCCCCTTCCCTTTCTACCCCTCTCTCCCCAAAGAGGTGCACTGTTCGCTTCCCCAAGTGTAGGGTTGCGATGTAGTAATAATCTCGGTAAGACCGAGGTCGATCCACAGGGACTTATGTAGGATGTCACAAACTCATCCACAAGTTTCTATTGAAGCTAACAATCAAAGTTTGAATAGAATGTGTGTGATTAACAGTTTAAGCTAAATTGAATGTAAACAATTATAAGAAGGCACTAGGGGTTCGAGGATCCACTTGTAGCAATCCTCGATGTTCAATCCGCTGTGGTTCCCCATTCTCTCAACTAGAATCACCAGTCAGGTCTATCTAGTCGGATGATAGAACTGTTAAACCAGAAGTCTGTAATATGTAAGTTCTGTGCATAAAGTTCACTCAACTCTAGGCTGATCTGAGCATGCTCATTGCATAGGTTAGGTCCAATTCACAATCATAACCATCCTCAAGTCTTCTCACAAGACAAGGCTAGATCATGATTTGAACTGGATTCAAATTATATGCACAGTCCATACATATTCCAGATAATTAACCAAAACTAGAACTTTGGCATGAAGCCCCTTTATGAAGAGCTTGGTACTAGAGCGCACTCCAATTCCTCGGATCATACAGGTCTAGACCGTTGCAAACAAATTAAGAAGATAAGTAATTCATCCAAACATCCATGAGTCATCACAAGACTAAGAAAAATTACTTAAAAACTTGTATAAACTTCAAACCTTAGTTCATAATCATGAATTCCAAACTGAAAACCACTTAACTACGAATTAAAACATCTTGGATTCACTACAAGCTTCACCTCTTAGCCCTAGCTAAGAGGTTTAGCTGCTCATGATCCAAGGAAACATGAAGCAACTACAAAAGCATGAAAATAGCAAAGCAAACCAAAAGGAGTTGTGAAACTCCAATCTTCACTTCCACAGCCTCCAACCTCGCTTGAGCCCTTCTCGGATACCCTAGAAACAATCCCTAGGTGTCTATTATAGTTTGGCTGGCTCCCCAACGTCGGAAGAATCAGAAATTTGCGTAACACTTACGCAGCGCAGAGAATTTCGGGAAGAAATTAGAAAGTTCTAACTCAATACGCATGGCCGACCGGTCATGACCGGTCGGCCTCAAGTGAAAACACTCCAGCAGGTATGCCCGACCGGTCAAGACCGGTCAGGCCTTGTAGAACCTTAATCCAGCAAGCAACTCCGACCGGTCAAGACCGGTCGGATGTTTTTCTTCACATTGCAGCAACACTGACCGACCGGTCTTGACCGGTCGGTCCTATTCATTGAATTCCCAGCAACACTGTCCGACCGGTCATGACCGGTCAGACGTCTTCAGCAGCATCCTTCATACATGGCAGACTTGTCACTGACCGGTCTGGCTTCCTTGGCCGACCGGTCACGACCGGTCAGCACCTTTTTCTCTTCTTTTTCTTGCTTTCTTTCTTCTCTCTTTGCTTCTTCATTTATTTTCTTCTTTGGTTCTTGGATGTTTTTCATCAGAATGATCCTAAGTGAGCTCTTTATGTCTTCAATTGAGTAGAGTCCACCCTCAATCCTATAGTCACAAAACATGCATTGAATTAGCTTACAAACCATACGAACCTTGCACAATGAGTGATGAATTGGGGTTAGAATATGCACAATTAAGAGCTCAACACACCCCCCAACCAGCATTTTGCTAGTCCCGAGCAAAACATGCGTGAAGCTAATCCCATTCTTCAAAACTCAACTCTCTTTCAGAAACCATCCTTCTATTCATTCTAAGGTTCATAAGTGTAAGATTCAGAAAGATTAGGCGTCAAAGGTTGGAGCCGTAAATCCTCAAGACATAATAGGCATTCATATGAGATTCCCGCTGATTGTTTGATAAATAGAAGGGCCTGAACAAATTCAACCTAGTGTGGGTAGTGAAAATTCATCTCACGAGTTTCTAGGATTATCTTCTTCATAGATCAGGTAGACCATAGAACTCAAGGTACGTAGAGCCACATCAGGTCCATGACAGGAATTTGCCTTACCGTCCTTCCGACGACTTTCACACTACGTCCCATTTTCGGCTTTGGTTACGGGTAGACCATCCCCCGGTTGGTAGTAGGTAGCCCTAATCGGAATTTCCACCAGTTTTTCACATTCCCAATTTCATCCTTCCTTTTCCTTTTTCTTTTAAATTAGATAGGATTTTTAAAAATCCATATCTTTCATTATTTTCCCATGGACAAGGATGGACAAAGTACCCCGGCCTGATTTCTCAATACCTTAATTCAAAGTCTAGCTAATCCATAAGTCACATAATTCCTTCAACTTATGAAAATCGTGTAATGTGAACTAGGTGTAAAAGTGTTCAGATTTTCTATCAATCACAAAAATAGGGGAGTTCACATATAAAACCATTATGCTATGAGAGATTGCAGACATCCAGCCCCATACACTTCATATCTCCTCCTCTTATGCTCATATCAACTTGAATGCATAAAACCGGTGTTTTCCAAAAGAGTTTCGAATTTTTGAAAAATCGAAAAAATTTCCACATGATTGCTTAAAATGTTGCAAATCGCTGGATTCATCCAAGTGATCCTACACCCCCCAACCAAATCTTGCATTGTCCTCAATGTAAAAGATGTACAATGAGTAAAACATGAGAGCAATTTGAAAATAAAAGGGAGTGAGGAATGATAGTACCTGAGAGAGTGAAAAGTGGAGATCTTCCTCCTTCTAACAAACCTATGAAAACGAAAACAAAAGCAGCAAAATCCTAATCCTAACTACTTTATACCTCCATCAGACTAGGAGATCAATCATCCTGATACACAGGATCATTCAGAGGTATGGACATACCTTCTGAAGGGAAGTTGTCAAAGAACGGCTTTAATCGCTGCCCATTTGCTTTAAAAATGTTGCCGTTCCTTGGATTTAACAGCTCGACAGTCCCATATAGATAGACAGTTTGCACAATGTAGGGACCGGTCCACCGAGATCTCAATTTTCCCAGAAATAGATGTAAGCGAGAATTATACATGAGGACTTTTTGATTTATCGTGAATGTCTTGCGAAGAATATTCTTATCATGGAATATTTTCGTCTTGTCCTTGTAAATTCTTGCATTCTCATAAGCTTCATTCCGGATTTCTGCAAGTTCATTCAATTGTAGTTTGCGTAGAGAGCTTGCCTTGTCAGAATTGAAATTCATCTTCTTAATAGCCCAATATGCCTTATGTTCCAACTCCACAGGTAAGTGACAAGCCTTCCCATAGACAAGTCTATAGGGAGACATTCCAATAGGGGTTTTAAAGGCAGTACGGTAAGCCCACAACGCATCGGTAAGCCGAAGTGACCAATCCTTGCGATCGGGATTCACCGTTTTCTCTAAAATGTGTTTAATCTCCCTATTAGATATCTCAGCTTGTCCACTAGTTTGTGGGTGATAGGGAGTGCTCACTTTGTGCGTTACGCCATATTTCTTCATTAATGCTTCAAAAGGGCGATTGCAAAAGTGAGACCCTCCATCACTTATGATGACTCGAGGCGTACCAAACCGGGAAAGAATGTTTTCTTTTAAGAATCGAATGACCGTTTTATGGTCATTATTCCGGCAAGGGATGGCCTCGACCCATTTGGAAACATAATCAACGGCAAGCAAGATGTATTGGTTTCCAAAAGAAGATGGGAATGGGCTCATGAAATCAATGCCCCAACAATAAAAAATTTCGACAATTAAGATGGGATTGAGTGGCATCATATTTCTACGGGAGATTCCTCCTAATTTCTGACAAGGTTCGCAAGCTTTGCAAAACTCATGTGTGTCTTTGAACATGGTGGGCCAATAAAACCCACATTGCAGAATTTTCGCTATGGTCTTTTTAGCCGAAAATGGCCACCACATGCTTGAGAATGACAGAAGGAGATGATACTTTGTTGCTCATCATCTAGGACACATCTCCTTATGATTTGATCGGGACAATACTTGAACAAGTATGGGTCGTCCCATAGAAATTTTCGTACCTCTGAGAAGAATCTATCCTTATCTTGCTTTTTCCAATATGTAGGAATTGTACCTGTAGCAAGATAATTAGCAATGTCCGCATACCATGGTAATTGGGAAACAGCAAAAAGTTGTTCATCAGGGAACATGTCATTGATTGCAGTCGTTCAGGGGAATCAGTGAGGACAAGTCGAGAGAGGTGGTCAGCTACCACATTCTCTACTCCTTTCTTATCACGTATTTCTAAGTCGAATTCTTGGAGTAGGAGGATCCATCTTAATAACCGTGGTTTAGCATCCTTCTTAGAGAGAAGATACTTAAGCGCGGCATGGTCGGTGAATACGATGATCTTGGATCCAATCAAGTAGGATCTAAACTTCTCCAAGGCAAAAACTACTGCTAAAAGTTCCTTTTCAGTAGTGGTGTAGTTTGCCTGGGCTGAGTTTAGGGTTCTACTTGCATAGTAGATGACACATGGCTTTTTATCTTTTCTTTGGCCTAACACAGCCCCAATAGCATAGTCGCTTAGCATCGCACATAATTTCAAAAGGAAGGCTCCAATCAGGTGGTTGCATTATTGGGGCGCATGTCAACATACCTTTAAGGGTGGTGAATGCCTGTTGACATTCTTCATTCCACTCGAATGAATTTTCCTTTTGAAGTAGGTTACATAAAGGGCGAGAGAGTGAACTGAAATCCTTTATAAACCTTCTGTAAAATCCTGCGTGTCCTAAAAAGGACCGTATATCTCGTATGCTTTTGGGTGGTGGTAGGTTAGAGATAAGATCAATTTTCGCCTTGTCCACCTCAATTCCATTTTGTGAAACGATGTGACCAAGTACAATTCCCTTTTGAACCATGAAGTGACACTTTTCCCAATTGAGCACAAGGTTCTTCTCTTCACATCTTTTTAGCACAGATTTCAAGTGCTTGAGGCACTCATCAAAGTTACAACCAAATACAGAAAAATCATCCATGAAGACTTCGAGAATGGTCCCCACCATGTCAGAAAAGATGCTCATCATACAACGCTGAAAGGTGGCAGGGGCATTATATAGTCCAAACGGCATTCGTTGATAGGCGAAAGTACCGAATGGACATGTGAATGTAGTCTTTTCTTGATCTTCACTGGCAATTTCTATTTGGTTGTACCCTGAATAGCCATCAAGGAAGCAAAAGTGGGAATGGCCCGCCAACCGTTCTAAAATCTGATCAACAAACGGTAGGGGAAAGTGGTCTTTCCTCGTGACAGTGTTTAGCTTCCTGTAGTCAATGCACATTCTCCAACCGGTAGTGACTCTTGTTGGCACGAGTTCGTTATTGGCATTGGCTACGATGGTTATTCTGGATTTCTTAGGCACCACTTGAGTTGGGGTCACCCATTGGATATCAGATATTGGGTAAATGATACCTACATCCAATAGTTTCACCACTTCGGCCTTAACCACATCCTTCATATTTGGATTTAGTCGTCTTTGTGGTTGCCGGGATGTCTTTGCATTTTCCTCAAGGTGTATGCGGTGAGTGCAAATCAGTGGGTCTATGCCTTTGAGATCCGCAATTGTCCATCCGATGGCACTCTTGTGCTCTAATAGAGTGGCTATTAGCCTACTCTCTTGTTCCTCATCCAAGTGGGAAGAAATCACCACTGGATATGTCTCATCTCGACCTAAATAAACATATTTTAGCTCACTTGGCAATGGTTTTAGGTCGAGTTTTGGTGCCTTAATATTGGATGGGAGGGCCTTGTTCTCATTTATAGGCAAAGGTTCAATTGGGGCCCTCCATCTTTTATTTTCACGCACCAGCATCACATCTAGAATGGCATCCATCTCTTGTGTTGTATCATCATTCATATCATGGAGATGGGCCACACATGCCTCCAAAGGGTCGGAAAATAGTGACAAGGGGATTGTATCTTCCACGAATATTCGATCATGTTTAATTCGTGGATATCATCATCAACTTCCCGCGGTTGTTTGCATAACTCAAATATGTTAAGCTCAAGGGTCATATTTCCAAAGGACATTTGTACAAGTCCGTTTCTACAATTGATAATGGCGTTTGAGGTAGCTAGAAACGGTCGTCCAAGTATGACGGGAATTTGAGTACCGGTGCCTATCACGGGATGTGTGTCCAAGACAATAAAATCTACTGGATAGTAGAATTTATCAACTTGGACTAGAACATCCTCTACCATTCCTCTCAGGTATCCGGATGGATCTATCAGCAAGTTGGAGTGTGGTTTTGGTGGGTTTCAATTCACCTAACCCAAGTTGTTCATAGACCGAGTATGGAATGAGATTCACACTTGCCCCCAAGTCGAGTAGGGCTTGTTTAATCTGGTAGTCTCCTATGATGCATGAGATGGTTGGACTACCTGGATCCTTGTATTTTTGGGGCACCTCTTGTTTGATGATGGCGCTCAAATTCTCAGCCAAAAGCACTTTGTTGTGAACGTTATGTTTCCTTTTGATTGTACACAATTTTTTAAAAATTTGGCATAAGATGGTATTTGTTTTATTGCATCCAACAGCGAAATGTTGATCTTCACTTGCTTGAAAACTTCCAGAATCTCCAGATTTTTATCTAAAGGTTTAGGTGAAATCAACCTTTGTGGAAATGGGGCAACCGGCTTGTATTGTCTTTCCGGTTCTTTCTCTTGTGGAATATTGTTTGGGCTATCATCCTCTTTGGGAATTTCCGGATCCTTAGGCTTGGGGGCCTTCACCGGATTGGATTTATCAATTTCTTTCCCACTTCTCAAAGTGGTGATAGCTTGGACATGTTCCGTATGGTGGGAGGATGAGCTTGCATCTTGTATCTCATATTGGGTCCTTGGGTTAGGAAGAGGTTGGGCAGGGAGTGTGCCCTTCTCTCTAACACTAAGGTGAGCTTCAACTCTAGCCAAAGATGTTTTCAATTCATTGATGGCTTGGTTTGAGTTTTGATTGAATTTCAATTGCTCTTGCATGAACCCATCTATTTTTAGAGAGTTTGTCTTGTTATACTCATTCTGGACCGATACAAATGCACCCAACATCTCTTCTAGTGATACTTTTGGAGTGTTGTTTGCATTTGCATTGGGCCCATTCTTCCAACTGAAGTTGGGATGGTTCTTCCAATTAGGATTATACGTGTTTGAGTTTGGAGCACCATATTGCTGCTGATAACTGTTTATGGCATTTGTTTGTTCTTGTAGGATGCCTTGGACTGCTGAAATCGTGGGACAATCTGGTGTAGCATGTTGATTTCCAGCACAAATTCCACAAACAGTTTCAACCTCAGTGGAGTTGATTGTTTCTCCTTTCCTTAATTCCATGGCTTCGACCTTTCTTGTAAGGCTAGCCAACCGTGCACTTATGCTATTTTCTTCTGATAAGACATACATTCCTCCCTTTTCCTTTTGTTGGCCAAACTTGGAATTTGTTGGTTTAGGTGTGTCCCAAGATTGTGCACTTTCAGCCAATTCTTCCAGATAATCCCATGCTTCATCAGCTTCCTTATTCATGAACTCCCCATTACACATCATCTCTATAAATTGACGCATGGATGGAATCAGTCCTTCATAGAAAAAACTTATAATCCGCCAATTTTCATAGCCATGATGTGGGCATGCGTTTAATAGGTCCTTGAATCTCTCCCAACATTGGGAAAAGGTTTCATCCTCCTTTTGGGCAAAGTTCATGATAAGGCGCTTAAGCATGTTCGTTTTGTGAGTAGGGAAGAATTTTTTTATAAATTCTCTGTGCATATCATTCCATGACCCAATTGATCTTGGCCTCAATGCATAAAGCCAACCCTTGGCTTTATCCTTAAGAGTGAAAGGGAAGAATTTAAGTCTTACTACATCTTCAGTCACATTTGCAAAGTGCATGGTGGTGATTACCTCATCAAACTCCCTAAGGTGTTGATAGGCACTTTCACTGTCTAAACCATGGAATTTAGGGAGAAGATTGATCACTCCCGGTTTCAAATCCACATTCCCTGCATTTGGTGGAAAAACTATGCATGAGGGAGTGCTCGTTCTTGCAGGTTGCAAAAAATCACGTAAAGTCCTAGGTCGGGGAACATTCTCAACCACATTCTCCCCTGTTTCAGTTTGATTTTGAACCGGATTAGGTTGATTTGCAGCCATATTTTCAGATAAAATTGGAGAATCTAGCTGTCTCCTAGCACGTGGCTCTCTATCAATCCCTTCTACTATCCCCCCTTCACTTATGAGTCGGTTATTGGAATCCCGAGCCCAATGTGGCATGCAAAACCAAAAATAAGAAACAAAAAGAAAGGAGAATTCTTCCTCCCTTTTCTTTACTCTTCTCTAAGACCGAAGCACAAGGTGTCTTGCAATGGCTAGGCCAGAAGCAAGGATAAAGACCGATTTCTCCTGGTCAATAGGGGTTCAGAGAACTCCCCACCCACTCTTTGAATCTTTTGAGAAAAAGTGCAGAAAAAGGAAAAAGAGGAGTAGAGATGAGAAAAGAAATCTCGAAGCACAAGGTGATCCAAGGCGGCTGAGCCGACCAATAGGAATCCAGGTGGCAAAAAGGCCGACCTTTTAGAGATCCAAAAGGAGTCTCCACCCACTCTACAAGAGATGAATAAAATAGGAATGAATAGGAGAAGAAGAAGAGTAAGGTTTTAGAAGGATAGAACCTGATTCGCACTTGAAATCCTTGAATCTTCTTCAGCTTCCTAGAAATCCCTGAAAAAAAATCAAATAAACAAACTAAGTTAGTCTAAAAATCTAAAAAAAAATCCTAAATAGATACTAATTTCAGAAATCTGTGAAAACCGTCAAAATCCCCGGCAGCGGCGCCAAAAAACTTGTTCGCTTCCCCAAGTGTAGGGTTGCGATGTAGTAATAATCTCGGTAAGACCGAGGTCGATCCACAGGGACTTATGTAGGATGTCACAAACTCATCCACAAGTTTCTATTGAAGCTAACAATCAAAGTTTGAATAGAATGTGTGTGATTAACAGTTTAAGCTAAATTGAATGTAAACAATTATAAGAAGGCACTAGGGGTTCGAGGATCCACTTGTAGCAATCCTCGATGTTCAATCCGCTGTGGTTTCCCATTCTCTCAACTAGAATCACCAGTCAGGTCTATCTAGTCGGATGATAGAACTGTTAAACCAGAAGTCTGTAATATGTAAGTTCTGTGCATAAAGTTCACTCAACTCTAGGCTGATCTGAGCATGCTCATTGCATAGGTCATTCACCTTTTCTATAGGTCCAATTCCCAATCATAACCATCCTCAAGTCTTCTCACAAGACAAGGCTAGATCATGATTTGAACTGGATTCAAATTATATGCACAGTCCTATACATATTTCAGATAATTAACCAAAACTAGAACTTTGGCATGAAGCCCCTTTATGAAGAGCTTGGTACTAGAGCGCACTCCAATTCCTCAGATCATACAGGTCTAGACCGTTGCAAACAAATTAAGAAGATAAGTAATTCATCCAAACATCCATGAGTCATCACAAGACTAAGAAAAATTACTTAAAAACTTGTATAAACTTCAAACCTTAGTTCATAATCATGAATTCCAAACTGAAAACCACTTAACTACGAATTAAAACATCTTGGATTCACTACAAGCTTCACCTCTTAGCCCTAGCTAAGAGGTTTAGCTGCTCATGATCCAAGGAAACATGAAGCAACTACAAAAGCATGAAAACAGCAAAGCAAACCAAAAGGAGTCGTGAAACTCCAATCTTCACTTCCACAGCCTCCAACCTCGCTTGAGCCCTTCTCGGATACCCTAGAAACAATCCCTAGGTGTCTATTTATAGTTTGGCGGCTCCCCAACGTCGGAAGAATCGGAAATTTGCGTAACACTTACGCAGTGCAGAGAATTTCGGGAAGAAATTAGAAAGTTCTAACTCAATACGCATGGCCGACCGGTCATGACCGGTCGGCCTCAAGTGAAAACACTCCAGCAGGTATGCCCGACCGGTCAAGACCGGTCAGGCCTTGTAGAACCTTAATCCAGCAAGCAACTCCGACCGGTCAAGACCGGTCGGATGTTTTTCTTCACATTGCAGCAACACTGACCGACCGGTCTTGACCGGTCGGTCCTATTCATTGAATTCCCAGCAACACTGTCCGACCGGTCATGACCGGTCGGATGTCTTCAGCAGCATCCTTCATACATGGCAGACCGGTCTGGCTTCCTTGGCCGACCGGTCACGACCGGTCAGCACCTTTTTCTCTTCTTTTTCTTGCTTTCTTTCTTCTCTCTTTGCTTCTTCATTTCTTTTCTTCTTTGGTTCTTGGATGTTTTTCATTAGAATGATCCTAAGTGAGCTCTTTATGTCTTCAATTGAGTAGAGTCCACCCTCAATCCTATAGTCACAAAACATGCATTGAATTAGCTTACAAACCATACGAACCTTGCACAATGAGTGATGAATTGGGGTTAGAATATGCACAATTAAGAGCTCAACATGCACCAAAGATCTGGATGAAGGAAAAATATCAAGATTGGCTTCATCCAGAATTTTTAGGCCCACCTCGTTTTGTGTCCGTTTGGACTTACTTTATAAAATGGCTTGGGGTGTTTTCTGAGCAAGTATGAGGGATTTTGAGAGCATTGAAGCCACCATTGTTAGAGATCATTAGAGGCCCAATCTCTAACCATTGCAAGGCATCTTCCTTATGATTTCACACAAGAGCATTCCAAGCTCATGTAGAAGATGACCTTCAACCCTTCTTGCTCTCTAGACTTTGGATCTTCCTTGATAGTTATAACTTTATCAAAGCTCTAAGATGAGATCGTTGTAGGTGAGCAACTCTAGACAACCCATTCCTATTAGTTGTAGAGTTCTCAAACCTACCCTCCTATCACCTTGGGCATCTCAAAGGCATCACAAGCAAGGTGATTGATCAAGTTTAGCTGAGGCATTGTCGACTTAGCTGCAACACGATCGGGGGAGTAAGGGAAGCTGATTAAAGCATATGAGAGCAGAGATCAAGCAACCCGAACCGGCGCTGAACAAGGGGCTCATCCAACAAGTAAGGTTGTTTTTGTTGAGAGTCCATCCACTCAATTCCTTGTTGGAGTTGAGCATAGAGTTTGTTTGTCAAACTCGAACTAGGGTCGTTTGCCGATCCTTGGCTTGTTTGTTGAGCCTAAAACTCTAGGGACGTTGGCCGTTCCTTGACTTGTTTGTCGGCCTAAAGATTAGAGGCTGTTTGGGGCTCATTGGCTTGTTTGTCGGGCTTAAACAAAGTCTCCAAGGGGGGAGCCTCCAACACGAGAGTGAACGTGCGTTTGGGTTGAGAGTTAGCCTTGTCCAAAACTCTGTTTATGGTTGAGAGGTGTACCGATAAAACCTCTATGTAAAGGTTGAGAGGTGAACTATAAGACCCGTACCCTTTTTGACCTCCGTATGCTTAGTTTTCGGTGTCAGTACTGTTGAACCTCCAATTTATGCATTGTATAACCCATTACATCACATTATATGCATGCTTTGCATGTTAAAAGGCCATCTAAATGTGTGTTTTGTGATTGTAGGAATGAGAGGGGGATTTCACCAATTCACGGTTATAAGAGTCATTTTGGATACATTGAAGACTTAAAGACGCTATTGAAGATTACAGGACTAAGAGTGAAAGGGTGGAAGAAAGAAGCAAAGGAGAGAAGAAAAGAGGGCAGGAAAAAGCAGCCAAGACCGGTTGTCCGACCAGGTCGTCCATAAGCCAGGACTCGTCGTCCGACCGGTCCGAACACTCAATAAAAAGGGACCTCACTGAAAACCTTGTTGGACTATCCATGACCGGTCATGTGACCGGTCGTCCACTGCTTAGACCGGTCGTCCGACCAGTACTTGAATTAAAATTCTGGGGTTGAATTTCTGAAAAACTTACTGGACTGTTTTTGTGTTTTTGAGACCGGTTGTGCGACCGGTCGTCCAGGAGCTCAGACCGGTCGTGCGACCTGTCGTCTGCGTGACACAACCTGTCCTAAAAGCTCCGATTTTCTCTGCGCAGTCCGGGATTTCTTACGCAATCCGGAACCTTCCGTACTATACTATAAAAGGACACCTAGGGTCTCTTCCTAGGGCATCATAAAAGCTAAGGGACGTCGTGGGAGAGGAAGAAAGTCATCGTGGAGCGTCTGCAACCCTCCAAACTCTGGTTTTCTAGTTTTTATGTTTTCTTATTTGAGTTCTAGTTGTAGTATGACAATGCTCGGCTAGAATCTCTCAGTTAAGGCTGAGAGGTGAAGCTTGTAGCTAATTCCATGTTTGATTCAGATTAGTTCAAGTAATTTTACTTCAAGTTTGGATTTTTGCATATTCTAATTCTTAAAGTTGATAGTTTTAGATGTTTTATGAGAGTTCATGTGCTCCGGACATGGATTCCTTGCAATTTTCTGAGATTATCATGTTGTGCTTGTTTAGATTCGAATTATAGTAATCCTTGATTAGCCCATAGTCCATAGGCATGGTTATTACTCCGAAGGCTATGATTTCGAATTCTACATTGTTGAATGGGACTAGAACTTGGAAGTTCAACTTGAGTGGGATTGAATGTGTTTAATGCTTTATTTTCCAACTATATGAGAGATAGGACTTTAAATCTACTTGTGTATCTTGCTTGGATTGATTGGATTGACAGTGAGATTACTACAAGTGGATCCTTGAATGCCTTAGTGCCTTTAAATTACTGTTTTCATTAAGTTTCTGTTTAAGCATAATTGCCCAATTAAATCTCTTATTTATTGCAAACTGAGTTGCTGGAATAGTTTGGAACTTGTTCTCCAATTCCCTGTGGATCGACCTCAGTCTTACCGAGAATTATTACTACATCGCAGCCTTGCACTTGAGGCGAGTGAACAGGTACGTCCCGGATGGACCAGATTAGTGAGCCTTGATTACGACGCTATTTTAGTACGCATCGACCCAAGACCTATACCCTGGCGACAGCGTAGGCGCTACGATTCCAATGCCGCGCGGCACGCCCCATTGCAATACTCGGTGTGAAAGCTACGATCATTTGCGCAATCTGAGGCAAGCCACACAACGCACGTGTGGTGCGGGCCCCACTTGCACAAATTCCTAGAAAGTCTAATAAATTAATCAATCACTCTTATCTATCCATCAATCAGTCCCCCACCTACCCCATCACCTTTTTTCATCAATCCATCACCTCTCATGCAAAGACCCTAAAATGCCCCTATCAAAGTACTACTTAATCCCTACAACTTCCCATTCTACCTCTACCTTTCTCCAATTTCCCATGCAAGAGGTGCACCAAAGTTAATACCTACCCTACCCTTAGCTACAAGCCATCATTCCCATCACCTTTTTCCCTTCCCTTTCTACCCCTCTCTCCCCTTTTAATCCCTCCTCTATCCCAAAATCTCTACTCCCTAAAGGCCCCATACGTAGGAGCCTTCCCTCATTTTTCTCATAGCTAGGATTTGAAGAGAGAGAAGAAAGAAAAGAAAGAAAGGAAAGGAAAAGAAAAGATTAAGTGTGTGAGAGAGAGAGAGTGGGAGATTAAAGAAAGGTTTAGTGAAAGATTAAGAGAAGGAGGTAAAAGAAAAGAGAGATTTAAGGGGATGATTAGGACTTGAGGGAGGTTTAGAGAGGTTTGGAGGAAGAGCTTCATCATTCGGACCGTCCGATCGACGATCCAACCGTCCATTCTTCAAGTGAGTGCAAGGGAGGATAAAAATCCTCTTTTCAATTAGTTCTTTTCATTTTCGTGGGCCCACAAAGATGGGGACCCATCTTATTTATGCGTCAAATGTATGGTGGACCCCGTAGTGGCGCGGTCCATCCCGTTAGCCGGATTTCCCTCTTTTCTTTCGCTTTTCCTTCCTTTCCCTTTTTCATTTTTCTTTGTGAACTATGGTGGGGCCCACAAGTGGGCCACGCTGTGAGACAGCATGCCCCGCACGCTGTCACAGCATGGGACACCATGTGTGGCCCACCTCAATATTTATTTACCATTCAACCTATTCTTTAGATAATAAAGATCTGGATGAAGGAAAAATACAAAGATTGGCTTGATCCAGAATTTTTGGGCCCACCTTGTGATGGCTAAACTGATGGACGGATTGGATTGTCCATGTATGGACCCCACAGAGTTGAAATAAAAAAAAACACAAAAAAAGAAGTCCAGACACTGGACATTCTCAGTGTCTCTATCGCTGGAACCGTCCAGCGTGCAGACTCTAATACCGAGGGAGTGAGGTCCCCACTCGTGGGACCCACCTTGATGTTTGTGTTTGATCCACACTGTTCATCTATTTCTCCAGTTTATTTTAGGGCTGGATTCCAAAAATGAAGCAGGTCCAAATCTTAAGTGGATCGCACCACATGAAAAAGTGGAAATAATGATATCTACTGTTGAAACCTTCTTAGGCCAACTGTGGTATTTATTTGCCATGCAACCCACCCAATATAGGACTGATTGGGTCCCCATGAGCTCGGAAACCTGATAAATGGAGTGGATCGTCCTCAGTGGGCCTCACTTGATGAAAAAAGAAAAAAAAAAGGCAATATGAATGCTAGCCACTCACAGCGTCAGAGACGCTAGGAGTGACCAACATCCATGGACGCTGGACTCCTTAGGGCTTCACAAGGTGGCCCACTCGTGGGACCCACCATGATGCGTATGTATCATCCACGCCGCCCATCTTGCTTTCCAGATCATTTTAGGCCATGTGCCCAGATCTGAGCTGGATCCAAATAGTAGGTGGGCCACACCATAGAAAACAGTAGGCGACAATAATGTCCACCATTGAAACCATCCAAGGCTCACCATAATGTTTATCTTCCATCCAGACCTGTGGCACAGGTCTAGATGAAAGAGAAAACACAAATACTAGCTTAATTTAAAACTCCTGTGACCCTAGGGGGTCCCACGCTACAGACAGCATGCGTGCGCAGCTGCCCAGCAAGTGGCCCACCCTGTGGGTCCCACCATGATGTATCTATCTTATTGACGCTGCCCATCTATTTTTTCCATTCCATTTTAGGATGTGGACCCAAAAATAAGGCAGATCCAAACCTCAGGTGGGCCACACCGTAGGAAACAGTGGTCGTTGATGCCCACCATTGGAAACTTTCTTGGGGTCACTATAATGATTATTTTTCATCCAACTAGAGGTTGTGGGGCCATCTTGAGGTCCCACATTGATGGATGTGTTGTATACCTTGCCTCCCATCTTGGTAGGGGTGTAGGGCCGGCTCAGTTTGGATGGGCCACGCATAGTAAATGGTGGTGATTGAATGCCTACTGACTGAAACTTCCTAAAGCCTATGGTAATGTTTATTTGCTATCCAACCTATTGGTAAGGCCACTGTGGACCCCACCTTGGTATTTATGTTCTATCCAGGCCCTCCCAAGTGGGACCCGCTTGATGTGTGTATTTCATCCAGTCGTACATTTATTTCGTTAGCCCATTTTGTGTGTGCAGGCCCAAGTATGGGGCCGATGTAGTCTAAGTGGGCAATGCCACGAAGACCTTTACATTTCCAATGGGGCCCACAGTCTGGGTCCCAATCTCTACGTATATTGGGCTATTTAAGGCCAACATCACATGATATGTTTGATAACACGCTAGTATACTTAGCTTGATAGGTCACACTGATAATATGCTTAGTATAATGAATACCATGCTCATTCATATGCCCATACGCATCATTTGTATGCCTACTATGGATCACGATTAATCATAGCATATGCCATTTTGGCTTGTTATACTTAGGGGACCCAGTGCGAGACAGGGTCACCCCACATGATTGCGCAGTATGCATAGGTTTAGTACATGACTTGGATTGTATGACTCATGCATCTTGCATTGTGTATGTCACGATCGCCTTCACACCCTAGCAGCATCAGGGTGGTGGCCACCATAGTCACATCGTGGTTGGCAGTAATGACACCGGAAGCATGTTCTAGCACATGGGCGCTATGGATGTCCTTGAGTGAAAGTCTCTAAATCCTGTGGTACCAGTAGGATGCTTCAACGTCGAGACCGAGTGGATAACATGAGCGCCCGAGTACCAAATACCAGTAGGCTACGTCGAGGTCGGTTGGAAAGGGGTATAACCTTTTTCACCCGGGGCAGTGGGCTATAAGCTAGGTCAGCGTCTGACCAGCTTGTGAAATGGGTCCGCTATCCGCGAGCCGGGTGGGCATTAGCATACCACTGATGAGGTGGATAGTGAGGTCTTTTCTACTCACTTGGTCATGCGCGCGATGTGCGGCAGCCATTGTTAGAGTGTACTAGACCGTGGTGATGTCCCATATGAGAATCGTTTTGATATTGCAGATTAGTTGAGGATTGGCATGCTTGCATTGCATCTCTAGCATATAACACTCGGCCATGTAGGCCCTTGCATTACATAGCCTTGGGATGGCTGATAGCATTCATGAACTTGGTAACTTAGCCCTCTATCACTTTCGCTTATTCTGATATCTGTATACTTGTCATATGTATCACACACGCACTCTACTGAGCTTCGTAGGAGGCTTACGCGTGTTTGTTTACGTTGCAGATACTAGGGCGTATCAACAGCGTTGAGCCTGGATCATGTACCTGATATTTTGGACTTTTGCTACATTTTTGTATTTCCTCTTTTCAGCATTGCACTCAACAGACTATATAGTGGATATGTGGTGATGTTTTGTGGTTTTGGTTATGCTCCCTTACAAAAAAAATAGCTTGAAAACCCTCCTGGTGGGATCCTAGGATCGGAATCTGGCATATGAGAGCTAGGAGGCGAGAATGGGGTACTATGGAGGCTGTTGGCACTAAGGTCGGCAATCAGGAATTTAGTGAGCCCGGTCCCCGGGTTTGGAGCCGTGACAAAAGTTGGTATTAGAGCATAACTTGGGAATACCTACTGATGACATCACATATCTACTAATGGCCTTAGATTAACTACCCTTCACTGAATGATTGTTGCAAACTTAGAATGATTAGGATCCCGATCTCATGCACTTATCGACCCACACTAGTATCCTGTTACAACATAGTTTATAATAGGATTTCCTATTGTGAGCTTAGAAACTTCTGAATATGGTTCCCTAATGTGTGTGCATTTGAGAGTACCAATGCTAAGTGGTACCTGTCCTTTTCTGTAAGATATGGCACCCAAGATAGCAACCGGTAGATCGACGACTAGTGCGGGTACATCCCGTACAGCCTCAGCCCTAGCTCCAGCTATGACTGCTGGTCAGTTCCAGCAGATGATGTGTGTTATGACCTCCATGGTAGAGCACCAGGAGAGGAGGTCATCCGATGCAGCTGCCCCGTCAGAGCAGGATCGCGCCTGTTCTTTACTTAGGGATTTCAGACGGATGGATCCCCCACGTTTCTTGGGTGGGCCAGACCCGGTGACAGCAGAGAGATGAAAATCCGAGGTAGAGAAGATCTTTACTACGATGCGATGCACGACCGAGCAATGAGTTCCTCTCATCATTTTCCTTCTTCAGGGAGAGGCTGAGCATTGGTGGGCATTGGTTACCCGATCAGCCGGGCTTGATTTTGACTGGACATGGGAGAACTTTGTGAACCAGTTTAACCGAAAATTCTTTCCCAAGCATGTCCATCAGCAGCGTGCATTAGAGTTCGATACGCTAGTCCAGGGAGATATGACACTGTCGCAGTACGAGGCTCGATTTGTTGAGTTGTCTAGATTTGCGACATATCTTATGGACGATGAGGGGCGGAAGGCTTGTCGATTTAAGAGTGGATTGGGCCTTGGCCTTCGTGGCCATGTCATGGGACACAAGCTTCCTACGTTTGAGGAGGTTGTGGAGCGGGCCCAAATTTATGAAGCAGAGTGGGCCAATGCGCAGTGGATCCATGACCAGGGCGGAGATTGGAAGGGGAAGAGGAAGGCTCCTTCCAGTAGTTTTCGGCAGCAGCAGACTAGGGCGCCGCAAAGGCATCTAGCTCATCCATCCTTTCGACCACCAGTAGCACCAGCAACACCTCAAGCACTGTCACAAAAATAGTTTGTAGGTGTTTGTTACGGATGTGGAGGGACAAGGCACTGTAGACATGAGTGCCCCCACCCACAGCAGCATCTGAGAGCACCTCAACAGCCTCCACAGCAGCAGAGGCAGCAGTAGCAACAACGACGACCGTAGAGGTGACAAACACATCCCCAGCAGACTTAGGGTAGGTTCTACGTAGTCCAGCAGGATCCTCAGGCACCTGGAGGAGTCGTTGAGGGTACACTCATTGTCTCTGCATGCATAGCTCATGTTTTGTTTGATTCTGGCGCATCTGGCGCATCGCATTCTTTTGTATTCAATGATTTTTATCAATCGACTAGTTTGCCGTTAGAACTTGCGCACGAGGGTTTGTCAGTGTAGACACCCTTAGGGAAGACCAGCAGTATTGAGTTTAATCTGTTCGTCTTGCCCCGTCCTTGTAGGAGAGACTTTTTTGCTCGCCGACTTGTTTGTTTTGCCAATGACCGAGTTCGATGTTATCTTAGGCATGGATTGGTTGGCCAAGTATCATGCAATATTGGACTACTTCGTGAGAACAGTCACTTTCCTTATACCTGGCATGCCGCAGTTTCAGTTTGTTGCCGAGCCTAAAGGAGAGCAGTTGTATCCTTGATGTCTTGTGCCGTAGAGGAGCCGGTTGCCTTATGCATCGACTAGTTGCCGGTAGTTTGTGATTTTCCGGATGTGTTTCAGGAGATTTCGAGGTTTCCGCCTCATCGACATACCAAGTTTCAGATTGACCTCGTGCCCAGTACCACGCCTATCTCAAAGGCCTTGTACCGTATGACATCATTGGAGTTACGGGAGCTGCAGAAGCAGTTGGACGAGTTACGTGAGCTAGTCTTCATCCGTCCGAGCAGTTCATCGTGGGAGCGCCGGTACTCTTCATGAAGAAGAAAGATGGTTTGTTGAGGCTCTGCGTGGATTACCGTGATCTTAATAAGGTCACGAACAAGAATAAGTACTCGCTTTTGATGATCGATGATTTGTTTGACCAGTTGCGGGAGGTGCAGTTCTTTTCGAAGATTGATTTACTGGTCTGGTTATCATCAGGTCTGTGTCCAGTGTTGAGCTCTTAATTGTGCATATTCTAACCCCAATTCATCACTCATTATGCACGGTTTACATGTTTAAAGGACTATTCTAATGCATGATTTGTGATTGTAGGAACAAGAGGGAGAGTTCACAAATTGAAGACTAAATGGAGCTCTTTAAGAGCATTGAAGACCATAGGATGAAGCATGAAGGAAGACCAAAGAAAGACAAAGCAAGGAGAGAAGAGAAAAGAAGAAATAAAGAAAGAAATAAAGAAGAAAAAGCAGTCCGACCGGTCAAGACCGGTCAGCCAAGGAAGCCCGACCGGTCAAGACCGGTCGGCCATACCAAGGAAGCTTGCTGGACACATTCTAGACTAGTCCGACCGGTCTTGACCGGTCGGCTATGGTTGCTGGACTCAGGCAGAATAGAGCCCGACCGGTCGTGACCGGTCGGCCAGCCCAGTCCGACTGGTCCAGACCGGTCGGCCATGTGTAAACTGATCTTTCTATTTTGGATTTTCGAAATTTTCTGCGCAAGTGCGTAAGATTACGCGAAATCTGGAACTTTCTTGCGTAAAGGACACCTCCAAGCTATAAAAGGACACCTTCCCTTCATACCAGAGGAGGCGAGGACGTGGGGATTGCTTAGGAGACGGATTCTACTTCGGATTTCTAGTTTTCTTCCTGTTTTAGTTATTTTTTATGTTTTTAGAGGCTTCTAGTTTAAGGATGTTAGAGATGAACTAAAACCTCTTAGCTAGGGCTAAGAGGTGAAGCTTTTGATTCGTTTTTGATGGATTGATGCAAGCTAGGTTTCCTTTCATGTTTTAATTGATGAATTTTAGTTCAATATGAGTTTGAATCAAGTACTATTTTGGTTTTTTACTTTGATCTCTTGATGACTCCGGGCTCATGTGATTCTTAGTGATTCTAACTTAGTATCTTAGCTTTAAGCATTGTTTATGCTTGTGTAGTTCATTGATCTACCATCGACTCCGGGCATGGTAGATGCTTTGATTGCCTTGTATGCAATAGCCTGATTTTCATGTGGGAACGCATTCAACTAAGTTCTTATCTTTTGTTGTATAATCTGGAATAGTTGTTTATTGATTGATTTTGATTTAATTAGAGTTCTAATCATGAGTTGTAATCAAGTCTAGTGACAGGACTTGGTGAAAGCTATGGTTATGAATCTCAACTAGATTGGAAAGAGGCTTGGCCTATACAATTGAGTGTGCCCAAGGCCTGAGCATGGTTGTGGGAATCAAATCAAGGAATAAGCACTTGTTTCAGATAATTGTGATTGAACCGCTCTATATTCTGATCGGATAGAGATATGAATTCGATTCCGATTGAGTTATGAGAGACCTAGTTCTGTTGATACATTGAAACTTATCAAAAGTGGATCCTTGGCACTCTAGTGCCTTTTTAGATTGAAATTACCTTAACCATTCACTGTTTAAACCCAAATTGCTATTTTTCAGTTTTAGTTCTTAATAGGATCTTAATCACTAGTTGTTTTAGACAAAATCTGAGAATACGCATTCCTAAATCTCTGTGGGAACGATACTCGGTCTTTCCGAATTATTACTACTTCACAACCCTACACTTGGGGAAGTGAACATCCAGGAGGAGGATATCCTGAAGATGACATTCAGGACGCGTTACGGTCATTTTGAGTTTTAGGTCATGTCCTTTAGACTGACCAATGCACCCGCTGTGTTCATGCAGTTGATGAATGAGGTCTTTCGTCCATACCTTGACCAGTTCGTTGTGGTGTTTATTGATGACATTCTAATCTATTCGAGGACTCGGGAGGAGTATGAGCAGCATCTGAAGATCACCTTGCTGACCCTCCGTACACACTAGCTCTATGCGAAGTTGGAGAAGTGCGAGTTTTTGCAGGAGGAGGTGAAGTTTCTCGTTCATGTTGTGATGAGGCAGGGAGTGGTAGTGGATACGGTGAAGATTGATGTCATGCATCAGTGGGGCCAGCCCACGAACGCGTTCGAGATCAAGAGTTTCCTTGGGTTAGCAGGTTATTATCGTCATTTCATCGAGGGCTTCTCCCATATTACAGCCCCGCTGACCAGGTTGACCCAGAAGGGTGTTGAGTTCGTTTGGAGTGATGCCTGTGAGCGAGCATTTTCAAAACTGAAGGACCATCTTACTTCTACACCAGTCCTCACTCTTCCCTCTAGGAGTGAAGGATTCGTGGTTTTTACAGATGCCTCGCATATTAGTTTGGGTACTGTCCTGATGCAGCATGGTGAACCCATGGCCATTGCGTCTCGCTGGCTCAAGGTACATGAGTAGAACTACCCCACACATGATCTGGAGTTAGCAGCGGTAGTCTTCGCACTGAAGGTGTGGAGGCACTATCTCTATGGGGTCAGGTTCGAGCTCTTTTTTTACCACAAGAGCTTTAAGTACCTCTTCTCGCAGTCCGAGTTGAACATGAGGCAGAGACGCTGGATGGAGCTCCTGAAGGATTATGATTTCGATCTTCAGTACCACCCTGGCAAGGCCAAAGTGGTGGAATATGCCCTTAGCCGTCAGCCACGAGGCCTGGTGGCGCATATGATGGTCCAGAAGTGGAGGATGCTCGAGGATATTGCCGAGTATGATTTTAAGCTGAGCCTGCAGTCTTCTATCGCGCAGTTATCGAGCTTGTCGATTCAACCCTCTCTTGTTTATAGGGTGATCAAGGCTCAGCAAGCCGATCAGACGTTGTAGGATTATCGAGCAGAGGCCATGTCAGATGATCAGATAGATTGGCAGATTAGGTCAGATGGTGGACTTCGTTTTAGGGGCCGGTTGTGTGTCCCAGATATTCCACAGTTGAGCAGAGATCTTATGGATGAGGCACACCGATCGAGGTTCACTGATTCACCCAAGCTTTACCAAGATGTCTCGTGATATGAGGAGGTAGTATTTCTAGGCCGGAATGAAGCGTTAGATTGTCAGTTTTGTGGCCGAGTGTGACACCTGCCATCGTGTAAAGGCCGATCATCGCAAACCTCTAGGTCCCTTGCAGCCGTTGAGTGTCCCGTTGTGGAAATGGGAGCACGTGACCACAGACTTCATTATGGGCCTACTGAGGACTCGGAGCGATCACGACAGCCATTTGGGTTGTTGTTGAAAATGCGGTATAAATTTGATTACCGCTTTTGTAGAAGCAAGAAACAAGTTACCTTGTCCTAGAGGGGGGTGAATAGGACACTTTTTAAATTACCCAATTACACACTTGTAATCATGCAAAGTATTCTTAGAGAACTTTCTTCAAGCACAAAATATGTAGAATATAAATCAATAAAAGCACATGTGAAAGAAGTAAATCAGTTCATCCATTCATCACACAACAAGAAATTTTTATAGTGGTTCGGTTATGTACCTACTCCACTCCCAGCTGATCCACTCACTCCTTGAGTGGCCGGATTTCACTATCACTATGGTTTTAAATGAGGTTAACCATAAACCTTAACAGCCTACAAAAGGACTTAAGACTCAACACATGGATTCATCCTTCCATAGGACTAATCCATGACCACTTTGTCCTACACAAGGGCTTGTCCTACTCAAGGACTTGTCCTACGCAAGGACTCTTACAAGTTTGGGTCTTCAAACTCTGAAACCCAAATCTCAACTTGAGGAGGTTTCTTGGACTCGAAAGACTAAATATACTTAGCTGATTGAGCCCCTTGATGATGCCTTTGTTGAAGAAGTTTCGGCTTGCACGGAAGATACCTTCTTCAGCTCCCTCGATCAACAACCTTGTTACGGATGACTTCTTGTAGATTCCAAGGAGAGGGATTAGGGTTAGGTTGAGGCTATATGGGGATATGGCTTTATATGAGGAGAGCTTCTACCTAAACCACCATTAATGGCATTGATGACAAGAGTATATCTTTGAGAGGTAGGTTAAGATGCCATTAAAGAGGGGTTGAGTTCATGATTCAATCCAAGCTTTGAATGCTTCTTCAATGTTGGTTAGATCAACATGGATTGAAGTATGAACTCAACAAATCTTAGGGTATGAGAGAAGGGGATCTAAAGGAGAAGGCACAAACAAACCCTAGATGATGCTCAAGGTGTCCTCCACAAGATCCAACCGAGTTCCATATATAGAGATGACATTCAACGGTCAGAAAACGGTCACCTCGATAGGATCCGATCGATCGGACATAAGTATTAGCTTGATTTGAATTTTGCTGAAAAACAGGTTCTTCGATTGATCGGACTCAGTTCCGATTGATCGGAAGACCCTGTCCGATTGATCGGACAGATGGTCCGATTGATCGGAATTCCTTCCAGAGAGTTTATGTATTTTTTTGGATTTTCCTCCGATGGATCGGAGCACCTTGTCCGATTGATCGGACAATCCTCCGAGTGATCGGAAAAGTGTCCAGAGAGATTTTCAATGTTGCTGGACATATCGTCCGATTGATCGGACATATCGTCCGATTGATCGGAGCACCCTATCCGATTGATCGGACAGTCCTCCGAGTGATCGAAAAAGTGTCCAGAGAGATTTTCAATGTTGCTGGACAATTCTCCGATTGATCGGACATATCGTCCGATTGATCGGACACCTATCGGACAAATCTTCGATGGATCGGACACCTATCGGAGACAGCAGAAAGACTGATTTTCATCTTTTAAGCAACATCTGCCATAATGAATCCTTCCATAGCTGATCTTTATGGAAGGTGGTCTATAGATGGAGCTAAGGATGTAACTAGGAAGGATTGGGCCATCTATAGAAGGGTTTTGGGATCAAAGGTTTGGATGGAGAGGCTATGAAGCTGACTGGATGAGCGATCTTCTTTGAGTAGCTTCTGTCTTCGGCCGCAAGCAGACTTGACAACACACTGACCATGGTAATTGACAAATCTTTGCATTAACAGTTATCGATCGTCTGACGAAGTTGGCACATTTTCTTGCGATACGTGTGACCTGGCCATTGGACCGACTTACAGATTTATTTATCGAGGAGATTGTGAGACTGCATGGTGTCCTAGTTTCGATCATTTTTTACCGAGATCCGAGATTTACGTCGTGGTTTTAGAGGAGTTTTCAGAAGGCGATGGGACCTGCCTTGAAATTCAGCACCTCATATCATCCTCAGACTGATGGACAGACCGAGAGGGTCAACCAAATCCTTGAGGACATGCTTCGAGCTTGCATGTTGGATTTCTTAGGTAATTGGGATAAACACCTGCGTTTGGTTGAGTTTGCGTACAATAATAGCTACCAAGCGACTATTGGTATGGCTCCTTTTGAGGCATTGTATGGCAGACCTTGTAGGTCCCCGAGTTGTTGGACCAAGGTTGGAGAGTGTCATCCCCAAGCTTGTGCAGAGGACATCAGAGGCTATCGATATCATCAAGCAGAGGATGCGCACTGCTCAGAGTCAACAGAAGAGTTTCGCAAATCGTCGGCGTCGTCCCTTGGAGTTTGGTGTCGGAGACCGCGTGTATCTCAGGGTCTCGCCCGTAAAGGGGGTGGTCATTTTGGAGTCAAGGGGAAGCTTGCCTCGAGATTCATTGGACCTTTTGAGATCACTGGGCGCGTTGGCGCCATGGCCTATTAGCTTGCCTTGCCACTTCAATTGTCTTGCGTCCACAACGTTTTCCATGTTTCTATGTTGCGGAAGTGTGGGTTAGAAATGGTTCCTGTGATAGATTGGCAGCCGTTGGAGGTTCGTGAGGATGCTTCTTACATTGAGCAGTCGGTTCATATCCTTGACTGGAAGGAGCAGATCTTCCGCACCAAGGTCACTCCTTTGGTGAAGGTCCAGTAGAGTCACCATAGCGCAGATGAGGCATCGTGGGAGCGAGAGGCAGAGATTCACGAGTCTTATCCCCATCTTTTCGATGATTGATTGTATCTGTATGTTTGCTTTCTGTTTGGTATGCATATATCGTAATGTGATTTCTCTTTTCTGAGCTTCGACTAGTTTGGGTTTGTAGTGCAAATTTCGACGAAGAAATTTTCTGTTAGGAGGGGAGAGCTATAAGACCCGTACCCTTATTTGCCCTCCATATGCTTAGTTTCTGGTGCCGGTATGTCTCGGACGAACAAGATTAGCAAGCCTTGATCACGACCCTATTTTAGTACCGCATCGACCCAAGACCTATACCCTGGTGACCGCGTAGGCACTGCGATTCCAACGCCGCGCGGCATGCCCCATTGCGATACCTGGTGTAACAACTACGATCATTTGTGCAATCTGAGGTAGGCCCAACTTGCACAAATTCTTAGAAAATCTAATCAATCAACCAAATCATTCTATCTATCCATCAATCAATCCCCCACCTACCCCATCACCTTTTTCCATCAATCCATCACCTCTAATGCCAAAACCCTAAAATGCCCCTATCAAAGTACTACTTAATCCCTACAACTCCCCATTCTACCTCTACCTTTTTCCAATTTCCCATGCAAGAGGTGCACCAAAGTTAACACCTACCCTACCCCTAGCTACAAGTCATAATTCCCCTCACCTTTTCCCCTTCCATTTCTACCCCTCGCTCCCCTTTTAATGCCTCCTCTATCCCAAAATCTCTACTCCCTAAAGGCCCCATACGTAGGAGCCTTCCCTCATTTTTCTCATAGCTAGGATTTGAAGAGATAGAAGAAAGAAAAGAAAGAAAGCAAAGGAAAAGAAAAGATTAAGTGTGTGAGAGAGAGAGAGAGTGAGAGACTAAAGAAAGGTTTAGTGAAAGATTAAGAGAAAGAGGTAAAAGAAAAGAGATTCAAGGGGATGATTAGGACTTGAGGGAGGTTTAGAGAGGTTTGGAGGAAGAGCTTCATCATCCGGACTGTCCAATCAACTATCCAACCTGATCCAACCATTCATTCTTCAAGTGAGTGCAAGGGAGGATAAAAATCCTCCTTTCAATTGGTTCTTTTCATTTTAGTGGGCCCACAAAGATGGGGACCCATCTTATTTATGCATTAAATGTATTGTGGACCCCATAGTGGTGTGGTCCATCCCGTTAGTCGAATTTCCCTCTTTTCTTCCCCTTTTCCTTCCTTTCCCTTTTTCATTTTTCTTTGTGAACTATGGTGGGGCCCACAAGTGGGCCACGATGTGAGACAGCATGCCCCGCATGTTGTCACAACGTGGGACACCATGTGTGGTCCACCTCGATATTTATTTACCATTCAACCTATTCTTTAGATAACAAAGATCTGGATGAAGGAAAAATACAAAGATTGGCTTGATCCAAAAAAATTTGGCCCACCTTGTGATGGCTAAATTGGTGGACGGATTGGATCGTCCATGTATGGACCCCACAGAGCTGAAATAAAAAAAAAATAAAAATTAAAAACACAAAAAAAGAAGTCCAGATGCCGGATGTTCTCAGCGTCTCTGACGCTGGAACCGTCCAGCTTCTAGACTCTAATACCGAGGGGTGAGGTCCCCGCTTGTGGGACCCACCTTGATGTTTATGTTTGATCCACACCGTCCATCTGTTTCTCCAGTTTATTTTAGAGCTGGATTCCAAAAATGAAGCAGGTCCAAATCTTAAGTGGACCGCACCATATGAAAAAGTGGAAATAATGATATATACTATTGAAACCTTCTTAGGCCCACTGTGGTATTTATATGCCATGCAACCCACACAATATAAGACTCATTGGGTCCCCCATGAGCTGGGAAACCTGATAAACGGAGTGGATCGTCCTCAGTGGGCCTCACTTGATGAAGAAAAAAATAAAAGAAAAAAAAAGGTAGCGTGAATGCTAGCCACTCACAGCGTCAGAGACGCTGGGAGTGACCAACGTCTGTGGACGTTGGACTCCTTGGGGCTTCACAAGGTGGCCCACTCGTGGGACCCACCATGATGCGTATGTATCATCCACGCCGCCCATCTTGTTTTCCAGATCATATTAGGCCATGGGCCCAGATCTGAGCTGGATCCAAATAGTAGGTGGGCCACACCATAGAAAACAGTAGGTAACAATAATGTCCACCGTTGCACATCCACACACAAGATGTACTTTCACTAGTTGTGTAGACTTGAACTCATTGATCCATTATCATAAGTCTACATAGGTTGCATAGATTAGGAGCTTGGTTAGTTAAATCATTTGATTATTTAGGCATGCTTAGACTAGGTTATTTATAGCTTAAACCATATGATAGTCTTGTGACTGGACTCACTTAGGCCTAGAAGTCGAAGTGTTCTTGCTTACTTAGTTTAATTGTGTAAGTAGACGAAAAGAATTTCAAAAGGTCCTAATCACAAACCCCCCCCCCCCCCCCCCCCCATCATCCCATTATAGGACTTAGCCATAATTCTAGTTTCTCTTTAAGCTTCCGCACATACGAAGGTGTCGTGTTAGACTACCGACGTAATTTTAGATGATAGAGCGGTTAATTCATCAAAACAGTCCAATTCATGTGTTGTTCATAAACATAATTCCCTCAATTTAAGTTAGGACTTGAGCACACTCAATTGCATAGGTCAATCCTAGTTCCAATAGGTTAAGATCACAATCATAATAATCATCAAACCCCGTCACAAAGCTTAACTATATTATGATTTGAACTTCATTCAAATCACAGGCATAAGCAACACCTAAATCAGACTTTAGAACAAAAGGTAGAACTTTGGTTTGAAGTTCCCACATGAGGATCCAAGTATAGAGCGTCTTGAATTCGATTCCTCGGAGCATACAGGTCTAGATCCATGCAAAACAACTAAGAACTAAAGCAATTCTTCCAAACATCCATGAGTCATCATAAGATTAAGAAAAACTACTTAAAACTTTATTCAAACTTCAACAAACTATTGTTCTTCAATAAAAATTCAAACTTGGAACCATATAAAATGAATTAAAGCATCTTAGATTCACTACAAGCTTCACCTCTTAGCCCTAGCTAAGAGGTTTAGCCAATCATGATTAATGGAAACATGAAATCAACTAAAAACATCAAGCTAGAAAGCAAACTAGAGAAAGGACTTTTAGAACTTCGAATCCATCTTTCTCCACCTCCCACCGTAGTAGATCTCTTCTAGGATACCTTAGGAACAAGGTAAAGAAGCCTTTTTATAGATCTCGGCCTCCGGTTCGCATTGAATCTTCAAGAAAACGTAAAAATAGCGTTTTGCAAAGCAAATTTCAGAGCTTGTAGAACAAGCTCTGTCACGCAAACGACCGGTCTAAGCCCATGGTCGACCGGTCTAACAACCGGTCGTAAAAGGCCAAAAACAGTCCAGTGAGTTTTTGAAAATTCATCCTGGCTTTTGAATTAATTGACCGGTCTGACGACCGGTATGAGTAGTGGACGATTGGTCGTGATTGGTCCAGCAAAGTTTGGCAGCAAGGGTCTTCCTATTGAGTGTTCGGACCGGTTGGACGACCGGTCCTGGGCTATGGCCGACCGATCGGACGACCGGTCTATAGTGCAATCTTCTGCACTTCTTCTTTCTTTCCTTCTCTTTCTCCCTTGCTTCTTTCTTCCACCCTTTGGCACTTGGTCTTTTAATCTTAAATGTGTACAGAGTGTGACCTTTTAAGCATTGAATTGGTGAAGTCCTATTCTCGTTCCCACAATCACAAAACATGCATTAGAATAGTCTTTAAACATGTGAATCATGGTTAATTAGTGATGTAATGGGGTTAAAATATGCACAATTAAGATCTCAACAGTAGACCTTCCCCTGGTTAGTTAGTAGGTAGCCCTTTTCAAAATTTATCAACAAATATTCAATAATAACCATACTCTCTTTCTTTCTTTTTTACACATTAGATAGGATTTTTAGAAATCCATATCTTTCGTTCTTTTCTCTCTTTTTTTTCATGAACATGGATGGACAAAATTACCCAGCTTGGTTCCTCAACACCTTAAATCGAAGTCTAATCAATCCACAAATCTAATAATCCCCTCCATTAAGAAAATTTGTGTGATGTGAACTAGATTCAAAGTGTTCAAAATTTCTATCAATCATTCAATATGGGAATTCATATAGAAATATACTATATTTAAAATAATTCAAGGATTTTAAAATCACAATACTTCATCTCTCATCCTTTTATACTCATATTATCTAACGTGTATAGAAACAATGCTTTCTAAGAGAGTTGTGAAATTTTGGAGAATTGAAAATTTTCCTACATGATTGCTCGAAATTGACAAAATACTAAATGATGAAATCTCACTCCCATGCCCCCCCCCCCCCCCCCCCCCCCAAAACCGGATCTTACATTGTCCTCAATGTAACAAGATGTGAATGTAATGATAACATAAGAGCAATGAAAAAAATGAGAGGAATGAGGAATGAGAGTACCTGAGAGAGCAAAAGTTGGAATTTTACCTCCTTCTAACAAACCAACTGAAAAACAAATAAAGCAAAAGGCAACAAAATCCTAATCCTAAACTACTCTATATCTCCGTCAGACTAGGAGATTAAGTATTCTGATACACAACATCAATCAGAGGTATGGACATACCTTTTGAGGGAAAGTTCGCAAAGAACGGTTTTGATTACTGACCATTCTCTTTGAAAATGTTATCGTTGCTTAGATTCAACAACTCGACAGTCCCATAAGAATACACAGTTTTCACAATGAAGGGACCGGTCCATCGAGAGCTCAATTTTCTCAGAAATAAATGTAGCTGAGAATTATACATGAGGACCTTTTGATTGATCATGAACGTCTTACGAAGGATGCTCTTATCATGGAAAACCTTCATTCTGTCCTTGTAAATTCTTGTATTCTCATACGCCTCATTCCAAAGTTTTGCAACTTCATTCAATTGAAGATTGAGCAGCGAGCTTGCTTTGTCATAATCGAAATTCATTTTCTTTATCGCCCAATATGCCCTATGTTCCAATGCCACAGGTAAGTGACAAGTTTTCCCATAGACAAGTCTATAGGGAGACATTCCAATAGGGGTTTTGAAAGCAGTATAGTAAGCCTAGAGCACATTGGTAAGTCGAAGCAACCAATCCTTACGATCTGGGTTTACTGTTTTCTCTAAAATGTGTTTGATTTCCTTGTTGGATATCTCAGCTTGTCCACTTATTTGTGGGTGATAGGGAGTGCTCACCTTATGATTAACACCATATTTTTTCATTAATGCTTCAAATGGTCGGTTACAGAAGTTAGACCCTCCATCATTAATAATGACTCGAGGTGTTCCAAACTGGGAAATAATGTTTTCATTTAAAAATTGAATGATTGTTTTATGGTCATTGTTCTGTCATGGAATCGCCTTGACCCATTTTGAAATATAATCAACGGCAAGAAAAATATATAAATTTTCAAAAGAAGATGGGAATGGACCCATGAAATCGATGCCCCAACAATAAAAAATTTCGATTGATAATATGGGATTGAGTGGCATCATATTTCGACGGGATATTCCTCCTAATTTAAGACAAGGCTCACACGTCTTACAAAACTCATGTGTATCTTTGAACATGGTGGGCCAATAGAACCCACATTGTAGAATTTTGGCTGTAGTTTTCTTAGCTAAAAAGTGGCCACCACACGCTTGAGAATGACAAAAGGAGATGATACTGTGTTACTCATTATCCGGCACACATCTCCTTATAATCTGATCTAGATAGTACTTGAACAAGTACGGGTTGTCCCACAGGAATTTTCTTACCTCGCTAAAGAACTTATCTTTATCTTGCCTTTTCCAATGTGTTAGAATGGTACCTGTAGCTAGATAGTTAGTAATGTTCGCATACCATGGTAATTGGGAGACTTTGAAAAGTTGTTCATCAGAGAACATGTCATTAATCGCAATCGTCTCAAGGGAATCGGTGAGAACAAATCTAGAAAGATAGTCAGCCACTACATTTTCTACTCCCTTTTTATCTCATATTTCTATGTTGAATTCCTGGAGTAGGAGGATCCATCGCAACAAGCGCGGCTTGGCATCCTTCTTAGAAAGAAGGTACTTAAGCGCGGCATGATCGCTAAATATTATGATCTTGGATCTGATCAAGTAGGACCTAAACTTGTCTAAAGCAAATACTACGGCTAAGAGTTCATTTTCAGTAGTAGTGTAATTTGCTTGAGCCGAGTTTAGAGTTCTACTTGCATAGTAGATGATGTATGGCTTCTTCTCTTTTCTCTGGCCTAACACTGCCCCTATAGCGTAATCAGTGGCATCACACATGATCTAAAAAAGAATTCTCCAATTAGGTGGTTGCATTATAAGAGCACATGTCAACATACCTTTAAGATTGACAAAGGCATTTTGACATTCCTCATTCCACTCGAATGAGTTTTCCTTTTAGAGGAGGTTGCATAAAGGACGAAAGAGGTTGCTAAAGTCCTAGATGAACCTCCTATAGAATCCGGCATGTCCTAAAAAGGACCGCACATCTCATACGCTCTTGGGTGATGGAAGGTTAGAGATAAGGTCGATTTTAGCTTTGTCCACCTCGATTCCTTTGGCTGAGATAATGTGACCAAGGACTATTCCCTTTTAAACCATAAAGTGACATTTCTCCTAATTCAACAAAAGGTTCTTGTCTTCACACCTTTTCAAAACAGTTTTTAAATGCCCAAGGCACTCATCAAAATCACAACCAAATACCGAGAAGTCATCCATGAAGACTTTAAGAATTTTCCCCACCATATCCGAAAAATACACAACATACAATGCTAAAAAGTGGCGGGGGCATTGCACAGTCCAAATGACATCCGTCGATAAGCCAAAGTGTCAAATGGACATGTGAATGTTGTCTTTTCTTGGTCCTCTAGGGCGATCTTTATTTCGTTGTACCTGAATATCCATTGAGGAAGCTAAAGTGGGAATGACCCACTAACCTTTCTAAGATTTGATCAACAAAAGGTAAAGGGAATTGGTCTTTCCTCTTGACAGTGTTTAGCTTCTGGTAATCAATGCACATTCTTCAACCGGTAGTGACCCTGGTTGGCATGAGTTCATTGTTGGCATTATTCCAAATTTCTTAGGCACAACTTGAGTTGGACTCACGCATTGACTATCGGATATTGGATAAATGATACCCACATCCAATAATTTTAACACCTCAGCCTTAACCACCTCCTTCATATTTGGATTGAGGCATCATTGTGGTTGCCTAGTTGTTTTCGCACTCTCCTTAAGGTGTATGCGATGAGTACAAATCAAGGGGTCTATGCCTTTGAGATCCACAATTGACCACCCGATGACATTCTTATACTCTTTTAGAGTAGTAATCAGCCTACTCTCTTGTTCCTCATCTAAGTGGAAAGAAATCACCACCGGATATGTCTAATCTCGACCTAAATATACATATTTCAAATCTGTAGGTAATGGTTTTAAGTCGAGCTTCGGAGCCTTGATAGTAGATGGAAGATGCTTGTTCTCGGTTAAAGGCAAAGGCTCAAATGGTGTTTTCCATCTATTAGTATTAAGTACCGACACAGAGTCCAAAATGGCATCCATCTCTCATATCATGTCATCATCAATCTCATGAAAGTGGGCCAAACATGCCTTTAAGGGATCGGAAAAGAATGTCAAGAGGGGTGTATCTTCCATGAACAAGTCAATCAGATTGATTTCATGGACCTCATCATCAACATCTCGTGGTTTCTTGCATAAATAAAAAATATTCAGCTCGAGTGTCATATTTCGGAAGGACATTTGTACCAGCCCATTTCTACAATTGATAATTGCATTTAAAGTGGCTAAGAAAAGGTGACCAAGTATGACAGGAATTTGAGCACCGGTACCGATCACAAGATGTGTATTCAAGACAATAAAATCCACTGGGTAGTAGAATTTATCGACTTGGACAAGGACATTTTCAATTATCCCTCTTGGTATACGAATAAATCTATCAGTAAATTAGAGTGTGGTTTTGGTGGTATTCAATTCACATAAACCAAGTTGTTCGTAAACCGAGTATGGGATGAGGTTAACACTTGCCCCCAAATTAAGTAAGGCTTGTTTGATCAGATAGTCACCTATGATGCATGAGATGGTAGGACTACCCGGATCCTTGTATTTTTTGGGTGCCTCTTGTTTGATGATGGCCCTTAAATTCTCAGTCAAAAGTACTTTATTGTGTACATTGTATTTCATTTTGACTGTACAAAGTTCTTTAAAAATTTGGCATATGATGGTATTTGTTTTATGGCATCTGACAATGGAATATAGATCTTCACTTGCTTAAAAATCTCTAGAATTTCTAGATTTTTGTCTAAAGGTTTGGGTGAAATCAACCTTTGGGGAAAAGGGGCAACTGGCTTGTATTGCCTTTTCGGCTCTTTCTCATATGGAATGTTGTTAAAGCTATCATCCTTGTTGGAATTTTTCGTATCATTAGGCTTTGGGGCTTTCACCGAATTGGATTTATCAATAGTTTTTCCAGTCCTCAAGGTGGTGATAGCTTGAACATGCTCCATATGTTGGGAGGATGAGCTGGGATCTTGTATCTTGAATTGGGTTCTTGGGTTAGGGAGAGGTTGGGCAAGAAGTGTGCCTTTCTCCCTAACACTAAGATGAGATTCAACTCTAGCCATTGAGGTTTTCAAGTCATTGATGGCTTGAAATGTGTTTGAGTTGAATCTTTGTTGTTCTTACATGAACCCATCAATTTTCAAAGAATTAGTCTTATTATATTCAGCTTGGACCGATACGAATGCACCCAACATCTCCTCAAGTCTAGCTTTCGGTTGAGGTTGTGTTTGAGGTTTGTTGTTTGAATTCACAGTTGGCCCATTCCTCCAGCTGAAGTTGCGATGGTTCTTCCAACTTGAATTATACGTGTTTGAGTTTGGAGCACTAAATAGTTGTTGATAATTGTTTATAGCATTGGATTGTTCTTGTAAAACTTCTTGAAACGCAGGAATTGTAAGACAATCCTGTGTTTCATGTTGATTACCAGTATAAATCCCTACAAACATTATCAACTTCCTTTGAGTTAATCATCTCTCCCTTCTTCAATTCCATGGCATCAATTTTCTTATGAGGCTAGCCACACATGCACTTATGTTGTCTTTTTCTAAAAGGACATAAATTCCTCCATTTTCTCTTTGTTGGCTTGTGTTGGGATTTGCTGGTTTAGATGTATCCCATGACTGTGCATTCTCGGCCAAGACGTCAAAGGAATCCCATGCTTCCTCGGCTTCCTTATTCATGAATTCCCCATTACACATCATCTCTATGAATTGGAGCATGGGTGAAGTCAGTCCTTCATAAAAAAAAGCTTATTACCCGCCAACTTTCGTAGCCATGATGTGGGCATGTATTCAACAAATCCTTGAACCTCTCCTAAACATTGGAAGAAGGTTTCGTCCTCTTTTTTAGCAAAATTCATGATTAAGTGCCTTAGCATGATTGTTTTATGAGTAGGGAAAATATTTTTTATGAACTCCCTAGTCATCTCAGTCCATGTACCAATTGATCTTAGCCTTAATGCATGAAGCCAAGCCTTAGCTTTCTCTTTAAGGGAAAAAAGGAAATAACTTAAGTCGCACGACATCATCTGTTATGTTTGTAAAGTGTAACGTGACTATTACCTCATCAAATTATTTGAGATGTTGATAAGCACTTTCACTATCCAATCCATAGAATTTAGGAAGAAGTTGAATTACTCCCAGTTTAAGATCAATATTCCCTGCATTATATGGAAAGATTATGCACGAGGGAGTGCTCGCTCTTGCAGGTTGCAAGCAGTCACATAGAGTTCTTGGTCAATGAACATTCTCAACTTTGTTCTCTCTCGTTTCTGTTTGATTTTGGCCCAGATTTTAATTGGCCCTTGGATTGAGTTGATTTTCAGCCATACTTTCAGAAGAAATTTGGAAATTTAAACGTCTTTTAATGCATGGTTCCTTATCAATTCCCTCAACAATCCCTCCTTCACTTATTAATCGATTATTTGAATCCCGAACCTAATGTGGCATGCAAATCCAGAAAAAGAAAAGAATGGAAAAGAAGAAAGGACAAAGTTAGAAAGACAAAACCTAATTTGAACTAACGACTTCAACTCCTAGAAATTCCTGCAAAAAGAAAAACAAAACAAACTAAGTTAGTACTAATGAAAGAATTCTAAAGATCTCAAATAAAAACTATTTTCAAAAATCCTGTAAGACCGTCAAAGTCCCCGGCAATGGCGCCAAAAACTTGTTCGCTTCCCCAAGTGTAGGGTTGCGATGTAGTAATAATCTTGATAAGACCAAGGTTGATCCATAGGGACTAACTCAAGGAATTCACAGAACTACTTCCAATAGTCTCTAATTGAAATCAAACTAAACAGATTTAAAATTTAAATGTACATGGGTAATCTTTAACTAGAAATGAATGTAATCAATATAAAAGAAGCTCTAGGGTGCCAAGGATCCACTTGTAATTATCCTTGATGCATAATTTGCTATGATTTCTCAATTACACAACTATAATTGAAATCAAATCCTATCTAGCCTAATTATTGAGCGATTAGGACTTGAGCATACTCAATTGCATAGATCAATCCTAGTTCCAATAGATTAAGATCACAACTATGATAAACATTAAACCCTAGTCACTAAGTTTAACTAACATCATAATTTGAACTTGATTCAAATTACATAAACAACCAACACATATTCCAGAATTCTTAGAAAAAGATAGGACTTTGGTTTGAAGTTCCCACATGAAGATCCAAGTTCTAGAGCATCTTGAATCCGATTCCTTAGAGCGTATAAGTCTAGAGCTTAGCAAAACAACTAAGAATTAAGCATAGTTCTTCCAAACATCCATGACTCATCATAAGATTAAGAAAAACTAACTTAAACTTCATTCAAACTTAAGAAAACCATTGTTCAACATTAAAAATCAATTCATGAAAACTTAAAATGAATTAAAATATCTTAGATCAATTACAAGCTTCATCTCGTAGCCCTAGCTAAAAGGTTTAGCCTATCATGCTGAAAAAAAGCATGAAAGCTAATAAAAACATGAAAACTAGCAAGAAAACTAAAAAGAGGGAGTTGTAGAACTCCAAATTCATTCTTCTCTGCCTCCCACTGCAATAGATCTCTTCTAAGATCCTTTAAGAATGACGTAGAGGTCTCCTTTTATAGCCAAAATCCGCCACCGACCTAGAAACTTATGGAATTGCGTAACTCCTTATGCAACTACGCAGACAGGTCCGATTGATCGGAGCTCCCTCCGATTGATCAAAATGTAGTCTCCAAAAATTGATCGTAAAAAATCGGCCAATTAATCGTAAAAGAGTCCAGAGAGTTACTATTTTCCACCTCTATGTCCGATTGATCGGACACGCCTCCGATTGATCGGACACCTCCTTTCGATTGATCAAAAATATGTCCAGAGAGTTTATTCAAAATTCGGTTTATAAGGTTGGTCCGATGGATGGTCCGATCGATCGGAGAAGCATCGGAACCTACCCCTGATTGATCGAGAACCCATCGGCGATACATCAGAACTGCCTGTTTCTCATTTTTCTTTTGCTTTCTCTTCAAACTTTCTTTGCTTGATTTCTTCCTCTCCTTCTTCCTTTCCTTGACTCTTTAATGACCTTTGAAGTGTCCTTTAACATCCAAATAGTGAGGCCTCTCTCCTATTCCTACAATTATAAAACCATGCATTAGGTAGGTCTTTAAACGTATAAATTGTGCATAGTTAGTGATGAAATGGGGTTAGAATAAACACATGTAAGAGCTCAACAGCCGCTGGTATAGATGCAACAACTGATGCTTGTCTGGTTCTAGCAGTACCACGACCAGTCATGGTAGCTTTAGCCTTCTTCTTTTTATTTTCTTCTGGTTTGACCATCTTATATAATTCACTGGTGATGACTCCGGGTGATTAATAGATGAGTAGCTGGTAGCAACCAACCCACCATTCATGGAAGGATTCTAATAGGCTCGGCTGATCAATGAACTCAGTGAATTCAAAGAGGGCTTTGGTGTTATCAAAGAAGATGTTGATGCCGAGGTAATCTTTAATATATCCTAAATAACTTTGCAAGTAAAGGGGGGTTATTAAGTGTTTTCTAAGTAGAATGACAAGGGATACCTTGCATAAGATCAAACTGGCACGTCAATAGATTTGGATAGTACTGATCGATCCCAGCCCTTGCATTCCTACCAGATTCTATGGTACCCCCATAAGGAAGATCCTTGGTGATTAAGAAACTCTCCCAAGCTTCATGCATCTCAAAGGCGATTGACACATCGCTCACATTGCTCGTGAGCTAATTCGGGCCAAACTCCTTTTTATGGAAATGGGTTAAGGAATGGAGATCTTTGTCGATAGTCAGAGTAAAGAACAAGTGGTTCATGTGGGTTGGAAAAAGAAGTTTATCTGTTGGGTAATACATGTTGTGGTGGCTGTAAGACATATAAACAATGTCGCTTAGGGGAGGGCCGGTGACCAAATTTGAACTAAAGTACTCAACAAGCCACATTTGGACGAGCCAAAGAAGGCCGCCATTGTTATAAAGGCCTTTATGGTTAATTCAAACATACCTCGAGACAAGTGACAATGGACGAAGGAGGCGAGGGCTAGTTTTTCACCTCGGGCGAGTGCTTCAACCAGAGGTATATATTCTTGAGTAAGATTGAATGCGTTCACACAGAGAAGATGATGACATATCCAAAGTAATAAAAACGTTGCATGTTTTGTATGTTCGACTAAACCATGATACTTCCTATGAGCGGTCATGAAGTAAGAGCATGCCTTGCTGCCAATGAGCGAGAAAGTCTTTTGATCATTCATGGCAAAGTTTGGAAAGATGACTTGACCAAAAGGTAAGAGATGGATGAAAGCACAAACATCTAGGATCGTATGAATCATTAAACCACATTTAAAGAAGATGAAATTACACCTTTTGGATTAAAGGTGTATTAGTGCGGAAGCTTAAGGAGCAACTATATTATGGCTTAAGTCTTAGAGGGGGGGTGATTAGGACCTTTTAAAATCTTTTCGCCTACTTATGCAATTTAACAATTTAAACTAAGTAAGCAATTAACACTTCGGCTTCCAAGCCTAAGTGGGTCCAATCACAAGACTAGCACATGGTGTAAGCAATAAATAACCTAGTCTAAGCAAGCATAGATTATTAAATGATTAAACTAATCAAGCTCCTAATTTATGCAACCTAAGTAGACTCTACGAGTATGGATCATAATGCTCAAAGTCTACTCTAATAAGTAAAAATACATCTTGTGTGTAGATGTGCCTATCTAGTGCTTAGCATACATTCCTATCAAGTATTCATAATTAAACAATTAAACATACAATGTTAAGATAACAATGTGCTCAATTCAATCACAAACACAAGCATGTATAGTAGTTCAACTTTGGGTCTACTCCACTCCCGGTTCAAGTACTCAACCCCATTGAGCACACCAGCATTCATTATACGGAGGTTTTAAATAAGGTTCACCTCTCAACCTTTACACGGAGGTTTTACTGGTTCACCCCTCAACTATTACGGAGTTTTGGACAAGTGCTAACTCTCAACCCGATGCACGTTCACTCCCGTGTTGGAGGCTCCCCCTTGGAGACTTTGTTTAGGCCTGAAAAATGAACTAAGGATTGCCAAATCCCCCTAATCTTTAGGCCCGACTAACGTGCCAAGGAACGGCCAATGTCCTTAGAGTTTTAGGCTCAACTAACAAGCCAATGATCGACAAACGACCCTAGATCGAGTTTAATAAACAAACTCTACACTCAATTCCCATAGGGAAAAGAGTGGATGGACTCTCAACAATTTAACAACCTTACTTGTCGGATGAGCCCCTTGTTCAGCACCGCTTTGGATTACTTGATCTCCGCTCTCCCATGCTTCAATCAGCTCCCCTTTCCTCCCTTGATCGTGTTGTCCGCTGCGTTACCAATGCCTCATCTCCACTTGATCAATCACCTTGCATATGATGCCTTTGAGATGCTCAAGGTGATAGAAAGATAGGTTTGAGATCTCTAAAACTAATGGGAATGAGCTTCCTAGAGTATCTCACCTACAAGGATCTCATCTTAGAGCTTTGGATAAGGATATAAATATCAAGTTTGATCTAAACTTTAGAGATCAAAGAGGAGCAAGAGCATCTTCTTCTTTGAGCTTGGAATATTCCATTCTTGTGTTGAATCACAGGGAAGATGCCTTGTTAAGGTTAGGATTTTAGCCTCTAATGATCTCCAACAATAGTGGCTTCAATCTCTTCAAAATTCCTCTTGTTACCTCAAAAATCGAGCCTAGCCTTTATATAAACAAACCCCTAATGGACATAAAACTGCTATAAAACGACTCTATTCCAACCGGTCAGACCTCTCAACTGACCAGTCAGACTGGGTTGACCGGTCAAGCAACTAGTCGAATTCATGGCCTGGGACGAAAAATAATGATGTCCCATTTTGGTCGGTCACCAGGGGAATTACCAAGGAACACAGTTTGGTTTCCTGTCCCTTTTAGGTCTTTTGCCGACCGGTCGGACAACCGGTTGGACGACCGATCTAAGGTATCAAACTGCATGATTTCCAGTTGTGTTTTGCATCAATTCATGCAACCTCTAAGGCCATCCTTTAAGTGATCTTTTGGGATACCTAAGGCCAATCTAAGATATTTAATGGTATGCCTAATGGTCACGATCATCTAGAGGTCATGGTTTTGGATAGGTTCAAGGTTAAGGTTTAACCAAGGCATCTCTTTTACCTATTTCTTCTTCCTTGATGCGACAAATCCATCTTGAGTCTTCGGTCTTCGTCTTCATTAAGCTCAACCGACAGTAGACTCACTGACCTAAGTAATTAACAAATAAGGTGCATTAGTATGCCATAGAAAAGTGCACTAATAGAGGAAAGCGTTTAGAGAGCGGCTCCAGAATGTTGATGTAGCAGTCAAGAGATGGAATTTGCTGAATAATTAATGGTAGACAGCTTGATACATTCGTAAATGCCCGATTCTTTCCAAGAATCTCCACAAATGCTCCTCAAGGCATTTGAACCAATCCTTCCATTCGTCACGAGGCAGCATCTAAGATCGGGAATGCTTCAAAGCAGTTTTAGGGTCTAGAAATTTCATAGCCCGAAGCAATATTTCCTTATTAGAGCATATGGGGAAGTAAAAATCCAGCTTCGATAATTCATCTGCATTAACACTGGGAAGAAACGACGGGCCAAGATGACAGATCTGAAATTACGTCGGTAGTCTAATATGACACCTATGTATACATGCGAAAGCTAAGAGCGGAGCAACTAGAATTATGGCTAAGTCTTAGAGGGGGGGTGATTAAGACCTTTTGAAATTCTTTTTGCCTACTTAATAGTTTTATGAAATTAAACTAAGTAAGAAAGAACACCTCGACTTTCAAGCTTAAGTGGGTCCAATCACAAGACTAGCATATGGTTAAACAATAAGTTACCTAGTCTAAACATGCATAGATTAACGTATAATTAAACTAATCAAACACCTAATCTATACAACTTAAGTAGACTATATGAGAATGGATCATATAAGCTCAAGTCTACTCAAGAAGTGAAAGTACATCTTGTGTGCGTGTGTGTGCCTATCAAGTGCCTAGCATACATTCTAATTAAGCATTCATAATTAAACAAATAAACTTAATGCATAATAAGAAATGTGCTCAACTCAATCATAAACACAAGCATGTATAGTGGTTCGGTTACCCTTCTCCACTCCCGATTCAAGTACTCAACCCCTTTTAGCACACCGGCATTCACTAGGGAGTTTAAATCCGGTTCCTTGTTGAGCTCTTAATTGTGCATATTCTAACCCCTAATTCATCACTGCATTATGCAAGGTTTTCATGATTTAAAGACTAACCTAATGCACGTTTTGTGATTGCAGGAATGAGAGTGGACTTCACCCAATAGGAGACCAAAAGGATTTACTTAGGAGCTTTGGATGAAGACCCAAGGTGGGCCAAAGAAAGAAGAAAGTAGAGAGAAGAAAGAAAGAAAGAAATGAAGAAGAAAAGAGGCCAAGACTGGTCGTGACCGGTCGGCCAGGAGGGCCATGACTTGTCTAGACCTGTCGGCCAGCTCCCCTAGACCCTGCTGAACTCACTGGACACACAAACAATATTGTCCGACCGGTCCAGACCGGTTGGCCAACAGGTCTGATAGCCCCTTAAGCTTGCTGGACTGATTCCTAGACGAAACCGACCGGTCGTGACCGGTCAGCCAAGCCACTCAAACCGGTCGTGCGACCGGTCGGCCATGCGTAAAACAGAAAACCTTCCTATTCCGTTCCAGATTTCTCTGCGCAGTGAGTAAGCTTACGCAATTTCTGGAAGATTCTGATGCTGCGGAGCCTCCTCACTATAAAAGAACACCTAGGGATCGTTCCTAGGGTATCTGAGAAGGGTTTGAGCAAGGTGGGAGGCGGCGGAAGTGGATTTCGGAGTTCCATAACTCCTTCTAGTTAGCTTTCTCATTTTTATGTTTTTCTTAGTTGTTTCATGTTTCCTTGGATCATGAACGGCTAAACCTCTTAGCTAGGGCTAAAAGGTGAAGCTTGTAGTGAATCTAAGATGTTTCAATTCGTTTAAGTTGGTTTTAAGATTGGATTTCATGTTTAAGAACAATGGTTTGAAGTTTAATTCAAGTTTTAAGCAGTTTTTCTTAGTCTTATGATGACTGTTCCCTTCCCCAAGTGTAGGGTTGCGAAGTAGTAATAAACTCGGTAAGACCGAGGTCGATCCACAGGGACTTATCTAGGAATTCACAAACAGATCAAATAGTTTCTATTGAGAAGCTAACAACCAGATTTGTAGGAGATTGATGTAAGTAACAACTTTGAACTTAAACTGAAGTAAACAATTATAAAAAGGCACTAGGGGTTCAAGGATCCACTTATAGCAATCCTTGATGCTCAATTCGTGGTGGTTTCTCACTTTCTCAACTAGAATCGAAATTAAGATCTATCTAGTCGGATGATAGAGCAGTTAAACCAACAATCTGCCATATGTAAAACCAATGTACATGATTCACTCAATGTAAGCTAGGACGAGCATACTCAATTGCATAGGTCAGTCCCAATTCCAATAGACTACGTTCTTAATCATAACCATCACTAAGGCCTATCACAAGACAAAGCTAGATTATGATTTAAACTTGATTCAAATCACATACACAGTCCCATACATACCACAGAAATCCAGAAAAGTAGAACTTTGGTAGGAAGTTACCACATGAAGATCATAGTACTAGAGCGTACTCCAATTCCCCGGATCATACAGGTCTAGACTAGAACACAGCAATTAAGAACTCAAGCAATTCTCCCAAACATCCATGAGTCATCATAAGACTAAGAAAAATTACTTGGAACTTGTATTAACTTCAAACCATTATTCATAAACATGAAATCCAACTTTAAAACCAACTTAAACGAATTGAAAACATCTTAGATTCACTACAAGCTTCACCTCTTAGCCCTAGCTAAGAGGTTTAGCTGTTCATGATCCAAGGAAACATGAAACAACTAAGAAAAGCATAAAAATAGCAACAAACTAGAAGGAGTTGTGGAACTCCGAAATCCACTTCCGCCGCCTCCCACCTTGCTCAAACTCTTCTAAGATACCTAAGAACAACAATCCCTAGGTGTCCTTTTATAGTGGGGAGGCTCCGCAGCATCAGAATCTTTCAGAAATTGCGTAAGAGTACGCAGTGCGCAGAGAATTTCAGGACTTGTAGAACACGCCTCATTACTGGATGACCGGTCGCACGACCGGTCTCAAAAATGCAAAAAGTGTCCAGAGAGTTCTGGGATTTTTCACCCTAGAAAATTAATTCAAGGACCGGTCGTACGACCGGTCGCAGCAGTGGACGACCGGTCGCACGACCGGTCTTAGATAGTCCAAGAAGCTGTGGCCGCAGGGCCCCTCTGTTGAATGTGCTGACCGGTCGGACGACCGGTCTTGGGCCTTGGACGACCGGTCTTGGGTGTTCTCTTCTGCTTTCTTTCTTCTTTTCTTTGACTTCTTTCTTTCATCTTTCGACACTTGGTCTTTTGATCTTCTTTGCTTCTAAATAGTGTCTTTAAGTCTCTCTTTGATGATTCCTCTCTCTCATTCCAACAATCACAGATCCATGCATTAGATTAGTCTACAAATTATGAAAACCTTGCATAATGAGTGATGAATTGGGGTTAGAATATGCACAATTAAGAGCTCAACACACCCCCCAACCAGCATTTTGCTAGTCCCGAGCAAAACATGCGTGAAACCAATTTCATTCTCCAAACCCAACTCTCATTTAGAAACCATTCTTCCATACATCCCAAGCTACACAAGTGTAAAAGTTAGAGAAATTAGGTGATAGAGGTTGAAACTGTAAACTCTCAAAACATAGTAAATATCCATATGAAATTCCCGCTGATTGTTTGACAAATAGAAGAACTTGAACAAATTCAACCTAGTGTGCATTACGAAGGTTCATCTCATGAGTTTCCAGGATTATCTTTTTCACTGATCAACTAGACTATAGATCTCAAGATATATAGAGCAACAACAAGCCAATGACAGGAATTTGCCTTACCGTCCTTCCGACGACTTTCATACTACGTCCCATTTCTGGCTTTGGTTACGGGTAGACCATCCCCCGGTTAGTAATAGGTAGCCCTAATCGGAATTTTCCACCATTTTTCCATCATTCCTAATTTCATCCTTCCTTTTCCTTTTTCTTTTTAAATTAGATAGGATTTTTAGAAATCCATATCTTTCGTTATTTTCCCATGGACAAGGATGGACAAAGTACCCCGGCTTGGTTTCTCAACACTCTAAATCAAAGTCTAACTAATCCACAAATCACATAATCGTTTCAACTCATGAAAATCGTGTAATGTGAACTAGGTATAAAGGTGTTCAAATTTTCGATCAATCACAAAAATAGGGGAATTCACATATAAAACCATTATGTTGAGAGAAGTTTAAAACTTACAACATCATACATTTCATATCTCCTCTTCTTATGCTCACATCATCTCGAATGCATAGAAACAAAGTTTTCCAAAAGAGTTTTGAATTTTAGAAAAATCAAAAAAATTTCTACATAATTGTTCGAAATGTTACAAAACACTGGATTCATCCACGTGATCCTACACCCCCCAACCAAATCTTGCATTGTCCTCAATGTAAAAGATGTGCAATGAGCAAAACATGAGAGCAATTTAAAAATAAAAGGGAGTGAGGAAATAAAAGGGAGTGAGGAATGATAGTACTTGAGAGAGTGAAAAGTGGAATTCTTACTCCTTCAAACAAACCTATGAAAAATAAACAAACGCAACCAAATCCTAATTCTAACTACTCTATACCTCCATCAAACTAGGAGATCAATCATCCTGATACACAGGATCAGTCAGAGGTATGGACATACCTTCTAAAGGAAACTTATCAAAGAACGGCTTTAATCGCTGACCATTCGCCTTAAAAATGTTGTCGTTCCTTGGATTTAACAACTCGACGGTCCCATATGGGTAGACAGTTTGCACAATGTAGGGACTGGTCCATCGAGATTTCCATTTTTCCAGAAATAAATGGAAGCAAGAATTATACAAAAGGACTTTTTGATTGATCGTGAATGTCTTACGAAGAATGTTCTTATCATGGAATATCCTCGTCTTGTCCTTGTAAATTCTTGCATTCTCATAAGCTTCGTTCCGGATTTCTGCAAGTTCATTCAATTGAAGTTTGCGCAACGAGCTCGCCTTGTCAGAATCAAAATTCATCTTCTTAATTGCCCAATATGCTCTATGTTCCAACTCCACAAGCAAGTGACAAGCCTTCCCATAGACAAGTCTATAGGGAGACATTCCAATAGGGGTCTTAAAAGTGGTACGGTAGGCCCAGAGCGCGTCGGTAAGTCGAAGCGAACCAATCCTTGTGATCGGGGTTCACCTTTTTCTCCAAAATGTGTTTAATCTCCCTATTGGATATCTCAACTTGTCCACTAGTTTGTAGGGTGATAGGGGGTGCTCACTTTGTGTGTTACGTCATATTTCTTCATTAAGGTTTCAAATGGGTGATTACAAAAGTGAGACCCTCCATCACTTATGATGACTCGAGGTGTACCAAATCGGGAAAGAATATTCTCTTTTAAGAAGTGAATGACTGTTTTATGGTCATTATTCAGGCAAGGGATGGCCTCGACCCATTTGGATACATAGTCAACGGCAAGCAAGATGTATGCGTTTCCAAAAGAAGATGGGAATGGACCCATGAAATCGATGCCCCAACAATAAAAAATTTCGATTATTAAGACGGGATTGAGTGGTATCATATTTCTAAGGGAGATTCCTCCCAATTTCTGACAAGGTTCACATGTTTTGCAAAACTCATGTGTGTCTTTGAACATAGTGGGCCAATAAAACCCACATTGCAGAATTTTTGTTGTGGTCTTTTTAGCCGAAAAGTGGCCACCACATGCCTGAGAATAACAGAAGGAGATGATACTTTGTTGTTCATCATCTAGCACACATCTCCTTATGATTTGATCGGGACAATACTTGAATAAGTATGGGTTGTCCCCTAGGAATTTTCGCACCTCAGTGAAGAATTTATCCTTATCTTGCTTTTTCCAATGTGTAGGAATTGTACCTGTAGCAAGATAGTTAGCAATGTCCGCATACCACGGCAATTGGGAAACAGCAAAAAGTTGTTCATCAGGGAACATGTCATTGATCGCAGTCGTTTCAGGGGAATCGGTGAGAACAAGTTAAGAGAGATGGTCAGCCACTACATTTTCTACTCATTTCTTATCACGTATCTCTATGTCAAATTCCTAGAGTAGAAGGATCCATCTTAACAACCGTGGTTTAGCATCCTTCTTAGAGAGAAGGTACTTAAGCGCGGCATGGTCTGTGAATATGATGATCTTAGATCCAATCAAGTAGGACCTAAACTTGTCCAAGGCAAAAACTACGGCTAAAAGTTCTTTTTCGGTAGTAGTGTAGTTCGCTTGGGCTGAGTTTAAGGTTCTACTTACATAGTAGATAACACATGGCTTCTTCTCTTTTCTTTGGCCTAGCACGGCCCCATAGCATAGTCGCTTGCATCACACATAATTTCAAAAGGAAGGCTCCAATCAGGTGGTTGCATTTTGGGAGCACATGTCAACATACCTTTAAGTGTGGTAAAGGCCTTTTGACATTCTTCATTCCACTCGAATGAGTTTTCCTTTTGAAGTAGGTTACATAAAGGACGAGAGAGTGAACTGAAGTCCTTTATGAACCTTCTATAAAATCCTGCGTGTCCCAAAAAGGACCACACATCTCGTATGCTCTTAGGTGGTGGAAGGTTAGAGATAAGGTCGATTTTCGCTTTGTCCACCTCGATTCCATTTTGTGAAATGATGTGACCAAGTACAATTCCCTTTTGAACCATAAAGTAACACTTTTCCCAATTCAGCATAAGGATCTTCTCTTCACAACTTTTCAGCACAGATTTCAAGTGCTCAAGGCACTCATCAAAGCTACAACCAAATACTGAGAAGTCATCCATAAAGACTTTGAGAATTATCCCCACCATATCAGAAAAGATACTCATCATACAACGCTGAAAGGTGGCAAGGGCATTACATAGTCCAAATGGCATCCGTCGATAGGCGAAAGTGCCGAATGGACATGTGAATGTAGTCTTTTCTTGGTCTTCACGGGCAATCTCTATTTGGTTGTATCCTGAATAGCCATCAAGGAAGCAAAAATGGAAATGACCCGCCAACCTTTTTAAAATTTAATCAACAAATAGTAGGAGGAAGTGGTCTTTCCTCGTGACAGTGTTTAGCTTCCTGTAGTCAATGCACATTCTCCAACCGGTAGTGACTCTGGTTGGTACAAGTTCATTATTGGCATTGGCTACGATGGTTATTCCGGATTTCTTCGGCACCACTTGAGTTGGACTCACCTATTGACTATCGGATATTGGGTAGATAATACCCACATCCAATAGTTTTACCACTTCGGCCTTAACCACTTCCTTCATGTTTGGATTGAGTCGTCTTTGTGGTTGCCTAGATGTCTTCGCATTCTCCTCAAGGTGTATGCGATGAGTACAAATCAGTGGGTCTATGCCTTTGAGATCCGCAATCGACCACCCAATGGCACTCTTGTGCTCTAATAGAGTGGCCATCAGCCTACTCTCTGTTAGTGCACTTCTCCGTGGCATACTAGTGCACCTTGTTTGTCAATCACTTACAGCTAGTGAGTCTTGTGTCGGTTGAGCCCAAAGAAGACGAAGAACGAAGACTCAAGACGTCCAGCCGCATCAAGGAAGAAGATTCAGGTATATGAGATGCCTTGGTGCCTTAACCTCGACCAAAACCCATCCCCTTTGTATCCCTTGATGACCTTGACCACATTTAGAACTCTTTAGGCATCATAGATAGGCCCTAGGTGTCACATTTGATCATCCCAACCTAGGACTTCATATACAGGCTGAAGAAAATGGAACTCAGCTTGTTGAAGAGGGGACCCAGGCTGGTCCGACCGGTCAAGACCGGTCGGCCAGCAGCCTTGCTGCATTTTCATATGGCCAGCCGACCGGTCATGACCGGTCGGCCTTCACAATGGAAGGGTTCAGCAAGCCTGGCCGACCGGTCTTGACCGGTCGGCCTTCACAATCTAGGCCGTCCAGCAAGAGTGGCCGACCGGTCATGACCGGTCGGCCTGATATATTGAGGCTGTCCAGTGAGGGGGTCCGACCGGTCATGACCGGTCGGCCCATGTGTTTGGCCATGTAATGCTTGTCTTTCAGCAGGGGGGTCCGACCGGTCGTGACCGGTCGGGGCAGGCTGTTTTATGGCCGTTTTATGACCGTTGGAGCCTCTTTTCTATAAATATGGAGCTCTATTCTTGGGTCAGAAGGAGAAGTTTTTGAGAGCCCATTCCACACTTATCTTGTACATCATTTGGGGCCTCAAAGAGGAGGTTTTCAAGTCATATCCCTTGTGTTTCAAACACAAGTATGGGCATTCAAATGCTATCAAGAGATGACTTGATTCCTCTCTCAAATCTAGAGGTGTGACACTATTCCACATAGGTATATCCTTTGTCCAAGACCTCTAGAAGACTCTCTAGGTGAATCTCCTAGTTGGAACAACCTACACATCCCATGTATGAGATTCACCCATCCTCCTAGCACCTTGGGCTTTTCAAGGCATCGCATGCAAGGTGTTTGATCGAATGTGGCTGAGGCATTGGCAACGCAACGGCGGCACGATCGAGGGAGCAAAGGGAAGCTGATTGAAGCACGGGAGAGTAAAGATCAAGCAACCCAATACGGCGCTAAACAAGGGGCTCATCCGACAAGTAAGTTGTCTCATTTGAGAGTCCATTTTAGAGTTTGTTTGTCAACTCGCCTTAGGGACGTTAGCCGTTCCTTGGCCCGTCAGCCGGGCCTAAACTAAGTCTCCAAGGGGGAGCCTCTGACACGGGAGTAAACGTGCGATAAGGTTGAGAGTTAGCCTATGTCTAAAACTCCGGATACGGTTGAGAGGTGAACCGATAAAACCTCCGTGTAAAGGTTGAGAGGTGAACCTCATTTAAAACCTCCGATAGTGAATGCCGGTGTGCTCAAAGGGGTTGAGTACTTGAACCGGGAGTGGAGTAGACACGTAGTCGAACCACTATACATCCTTGTGTTTGTGATTGTTATTGAGCACATTGATATCTTTGCATTGTTAGTTTAATTGCTTAATTATGAATGATTGATATGAATGCATGCTAGGCACTTGTTAGGCATCCTTGCACAAGATGTACCTTCACTACTTGTGTAGACTTGAGCTCATTGATCCAATCTCATAAGTCTACACAAGGTGCATAGGTTAGTAGCTTAATTAGTTGAATCATTTTCTTACCTATGCATGCTTAGACTAGGGTTGGTTATTGCTTAACTCTTGCTAGTCTTGTGATTGGACCCACCAAGGCTTGGAAGCCAAGGTGTTCTTGCTTACCTAGCTTAAACTTGTTGAATTGCATAAGTAGGCGAAAAGAATTTTAAAGGTCCTATTCACCCCCCCCCCCCCCCCCCTCTAGGTCCATAGACATATCTCCAAGTATCTCTACAAGCGGTAAAACCGCACTTTCACTCTCTTGTTCCTCATCCAAGTGGGAAGAAATCACCACCAGATATGTCTCATCTCGACCTAAATAGACATATTTCATCTCACTTGGTAATGGTTTAGGTCGAGTGTTGGTGCCTTGATATTGGATGGGAGGGCTTTGTTCTCGTTTACGGGCAAAGGCTCAAAAAGGGCCCTCCATCTTTTGTTATCAAGCACCGGCATCACATCTAAAATGGCATCCATCTCTCGTATTGTATCATCTTTTATCTCATGAGAGTGGGCCACACATACCTCCAATGGGTCGGAATATAATGTTGAGGGGAAAGTTTCCTCCACGAATGATTCAATCAAGTTTATCTCGTGGATCTCCTCATCAACCTCCCGTGGTTGTTTGCATAAATCAAATATATTAAGCTCAAGAGTCATATTTCCAAAGGACATTTGTACAAGCCCGTTTCTACAATTGATAATTGCATTGGAAGTAGCTAGAAAAGGGCGGCCAAGTATGACGGGAATTTAAGCACCGGTACCTATCACGGGATGTGTATCCAAGACAATAAAGTCTACTGGGTAGTAGAATTTATCAACTTGGACTAGAACATCCTCAATCATTCCTCTCGGTATACGAATGGATCTATCAGCAAGTTGGAGTGTGGTTTTGGTGGGTTTTAATTCACCTAACCCAAGTTATTCGTAAACTGAGTATGGAATGAGTTTCACACTTGCCCCCAAATCGAGTAAGGCTTGTTTAATCCGGTAATCTCCTACAATGCATGAGATGGTTGGACTCCCCGGATCCTTGTATTTTTGGGGCACCTCTTGTTTGATGATATCGCTCAAATTCTCAGTCAAAAGTACTTTGTTGTGAACATTGTGTTTCCTTTTGACTGTACACAATTCCTTTAGAAATTTGGCATAAGATGGTATTTGTTTTATGGCATCCAATAACGGGATGTTGATCTTCACCTGCTTGAAAACCTCTAATATTTTCAGATTTTTGTCTAAAGGTTTGGGTGAAATCAACCTTTGGGGAAATGGGGTAACTGGCTTGTATTACCTTTTCGGTTCTTTCTCTTGTGGATTGTTGTTTAAACTATCATCCCCTTTGAAATTTTTCGGATCCTTAGGCTTTGGGGCCTTCACCAGATTAGATTTATTAACTATTTTCCCACTTCTCAAAGTGGTGATAGCTTGAACATGCTCCGTGTGTTGGGAGGATGAGCCTGAGTCTTGTATCTCAAATTGGGTTCTTGGGTTAGGAAGAGGTTGGGCAGGAAGTGTGCCTTTCTCCCTAACACTGAGGTGAGATTCAACTCTAGCCATTGAGGTTTTCAATTCATTGATGGCTTGAGTTGAATTTTGATTGAATTTCAATTGCTCTTGTATGAACCCATCTATTTTCAGAGAATTAGTCTTGTTATACTCAGCTTGGACTGAAACAAACGCACCCAACATCTCCTCTAGCGTAACTTTTGCTGTAATGACTAGAGATGGACCTAGTATAGGTTGAGCTTGAGGGATATTGGTTGCATTCGCAGTGGGTTCATTCCTCCAACTGAAGTTGGGATGGTTCTTCCAATTAGCATTAAACGTGTTTGAGTTTGGAGCACCAAATTGCCGTTGATAACTGTTTATAGCATTTGATTGTTCTTGTAAGATGTCTTGGGCTGCTGAAATTGTGGGACAATCTTGTGTTGCATGTTGATTTCCGGCACAAATTTCACAAACAATTTCAACGTCATTAGAGTTGATCGTCTTTCCTTTTCTTAATTTCATGGCCTCAACTTTTCTTGTAAGGCTGGCCACCCTTACACTTATGTTATCCTCTTCTGATAAGACATAAATTCCTCCTTTTTCTTTTTGTTGGCTAGTCTTGGAATTTGTTGGTTTAGATGTATCCCAAGAATGTGCATTCTCAGCCACTTCCTCCAAATAATCTCATGCTTCATCGGCTTCCTTGTTCATGAACTCCGCATTACACATCATCTCTACAAATTGGCGCATGGGTGAAGTCAGTCCGTCATAGAAAAAGCTCATAACCCGCCAAATTTCATAGCCATGATGTGGGCATGCATTTAACAAGTCCTTAAACCTCTCCCAACATTGGAACAAGGTTTCATCTTCCTTTTGAGCAAAGTTCATGATAAGGCGCCTCAACATGTTCGTTTTGTGAGTAGGGAAGAATTTTTTTATGAATTCCCTATGCATATCAATCCATGCACCAATTGATCTTGGCCTTAATGCATGAAGCCAACCTTTAGCTTTATCCTTAAGGGTAAAAGGAAATAATTTAAGTCTAACCACATCATCGGTAACATTCGCAAAGTGCATGGTGGTTATTACCTCATCAAATTCCTTAAGGTGTTGATAGGCACTTTCACTGTCTAATCTATGGAATTTTGGGAGGAGTTGGATCACTCTCGGTTTCAAATCTACATTCCCTGCATTTTGTGGAAAGACTATGCATGAGGGAGTGCTCGCTCTTGCTGGTTGCAAGTAATCACGTAATGTTCTTGGTCGGGGAACATTCTCAACCACATTCTCTCCCGTTTCGGTTTGGTTTTGGCTCAGATTAGGATTGGCCATCGGATTAGGTTGATTTACAGCCATATTTTCAGACAAAATTGGAGAAGTTAGATGTCTCCTAGCACGTGGTTCTCTTTCTATTCCTTCTACTATTCCCCCTTCACTAATGAGTCGGTTATTGAAATCCCGAGCCCAATGTGGCATGCAAAACAAAAAAAATGAAACAAAGAGAAAGAAGAATTCTTCCTTCCTTTATTTACTCTTCTCTAAGACCGAAGCACAAGGTGTCTTGCAATGGCTAAGCCAGAAGTAAGGATAGAGACCGATTTCTCCTGGTTAATAGGGGTTCAGAGAACTCCCCACCCACTCTTTGAATCTTTTGAGAAAAGTGCAGAAAAAGAAGGAAGAGGAGTAGAGGTAAAAAGAGAAATCTCTAAGTACAAGGTGATCCAAGACGGCAGAGCCAACTAATAGGAATCCAGGTGGCACAAGGCCTACCTTTCAGAGATCCAAAAAGGAGACTCCACCCACTCCACAAGAGATGAATGCGATAGGAACGAATAAGAGAAGAAGAAGAGTAAGGTTTAGAAAGATAGAACCTGATTTGGCACTTGAGATCTTTATATCTTCTTCAGCTTCCTAGAAATCCCTGCAAAAGAAAACAAATCAAACAAAATAAACTAAGTTAGAACTATTCCTAAAAATCCTAAATAGATTATATTTTCAGAAATTTGTAAAAAACCGTCAAAGTCCCAGGCAGCGGCGCCAAAAACTTGTTCGCTTCCCCAAGTGTAGGGTTGCGATGTAGTAATAAACTCGGTAAGACCGAGGTCGATCTACAAGGACTTATGTAGGAATTCACAAACACATCAAATAGTTTCTATTGAGAAGCTAACAACCAGATTTGTAGGAGATTGATGTAAGTAACAACTTTGAACTTAAACTAAGTAAACAATTATTAAAAGGCACTAGGGGTTCAAGGGTCCACTTGTAGCAATCCTTGATGCTCAATTCGTGGTGGTTTCTCACTTTCTCAACTAGAATCGAAATTAAGATCTATCTAATCGGATGATAGAGCAGTTAAACCAACAATCTGCCATATGTAAAACCAATGTACATGATTCACTCAATGCAAGCTAGGACGAGCATACTCAATTGCATAGGTTAGTCCCAATTCCAATAGACTACGTTCTTAATCATAACCATCACTAAGGCCTATCACAAGACAAAGCTAGATTATGATTTAAACTTGATTCAAATCACATACACAGTCCCATACATACCACAGAAATCCAGAAAAGTAGAACTTTGGTAGGAAGTTACCACATGAAGATCATAGTACTAGAGCGTACTCCAATTCCCCGGATCATACAGGTCTAGACTAGAACACAGTAATTAAGAACTCAAGCAATTCTCCCAAACATCCATGAGTCATCATAAGACTAAGAAAAATTACTTGGAACTTGTATTAACTTCAAACCATTATTCATAAACATGAAATCCAACTTTAAAACCAACTTAAACGAATTGAAAACATCTTAGATTCACTACAAGCTTCACCTCTTAGCCCTAGCTAAGAGGTTTAGCCGTTCATGATCCAAGGAAACATGAAACAACTAAGAAAAGCATAAAAATAGCAACAAACTAGAAGGAGTTGTGGAACTCCGAAATCCACTTCCGCCGCCTCCCATCTTGCTCAAACTCTTCTAAGATACCCTAAGAACGATCCCTAGGTGTCCTTTTATAGTGGGGAGGCTCCGCAGCATCAGAATCTTCCAGAAATTGTGTAAGAGTACGCAGTGTGTAGAGAATTTCGGGACTTGTAGAACACGCCTCATTACGCAGACGACCGGTCGCACGACCGGTCTGAGCTACTGGACGACCGGTCGCACGACCGATCTCAGAAACGCAAAAAGTGTCCAGAGAGTTCTGAGATTTTTCACCCCAGAAAATTAATTCAAGGACCGGTCGTATGACCGGTCGCAGCAGTGGACGACCGGTTGTTCGCTTCCCCAAGTGTAGGGTTGCGATGTAGTAATAATCTCGGTAAGACCGAGGTCGATCCACAGGGAAGGAAGTAAACAATTCAAACTATCCTAATAACTAGAATCTTAAGAGGTTTGTGAAATCGGTTTTTTAACATGAAATAGAAAATCTGATAATGAAAAGATAACTAGAGCATCAAGGATCCACTTATAGCTCTCCTTAGATGCATAAGTCGCTATGGTTTCTCACTTTCTCAACTAGAATCGAAATTAAGTTCTATCTAGTCGGATGATAGAGCGGTTAAAACAATCAACCTGACATATGTATGATCAATGTACATGATTCACTCAAAATGCAAGCTAGGACGAGCATACTCAATTGCATAGGTCAGTCCCAATTCCAATAAACTAAGTTCACAATCATAACCATCATTAAGTCCTATCACAAGACAAAGCTAGATCATGATTTGAACTTGATTCAAATCACATACATAGTCTCAAACATACTTCAGAAATCCATAAAAGTAGAACTTTGGTAGGAAGTTCCCACATGAAGATCATAGTACTAGAGCGTACTCTAATTCCTCGGATCATACAGGTCTAGACTAACACACAACAATTAAGAACTCAAGTAATTTTTCCAAACATCTATGAGTCATCATAAGACTAAGAAAAACTACTTTAGTACTTGAATTAAACTTCAAACCATTGTTCATAAACATGAAATCCAATCTTAAAACCAATAAAAACGAATTATACAATCTAAGAAAACTATAAGGTTCACCTCTTAGCTCTAGCTAAGAGATTAGCTAATGAAAAGCATATTAAAAATAAAACTAGAACTAAGATAAGGAAGAAAAACTAGCTGGAGGAGGCTAGGAAGCCTCCTATGACTTGAACTCCTTGCTCCCCACGTCCTTGGTTGCCCTGGAATAGAAGAGAGCACCTCCTTTTATAATACAGCAAGAGTACCGCAACGTAATAGATTTTGTTTCGCTTCGTTTCGCTTCGTACGGCTTAACCAATGGTCGGATTGCCTTCAAATTTGATTTGTAGCTTCCTTGTAATGTGATCTTCCTCATAGATGATTTAGATTTCCAAGATTATCTTCTGAATGGGCCCACCAATCAGATCACCGACCGCCTCTTAAAATCGCGCACTTCGGGTACCTTCAGAACCAGTCATCTTGCTTTCAACGCTCCGAAGTGTACAAATGTCGGATTGATCCCAAATTTTGAACATTGGTAGAAAACTTCCTCCTCTACATGATAGATGGATTAGATTGTCCAAAATAATCCCAGAATGTGGTCCGAAAATTAGAACGCTTAGGGCTTTGATAAACTCTTTACAGTTGGATCTTTCTGGATGGTCCATCTTTCTTCAACCGGTACGATCAAACCACACATCCTTTTGATCTGAAACTTTGTGGTTATTCATATATGGATGTGGTCTAGAAGATGGTCTAAGTAGACTCTTCATATCATCAATGATGGGCCACCTGGACCGTCCCAGAGTGGAGTAGACGGAATCTGGAACTTTCTGGACAGTTCGTATTGTTTTGGCCACCACGATCAATCCGTAGCTCCGATCGACACGAAATTACTTGGGTTAGTTCGGCGTTGAGCTCCTCTTCAACATGGATGTGTTGGATTTCTAAATATCATTAAGATGGGCCCAGAAAACTATTCTAAAAATTTAAAAAGTGAATAGCCTGTATCTGAAATCTGACTCCTGAAAGTGCATGGCCAACCTGTCATCCGGCCGGATGATAGGTCGGCCTTAACAAAATCAGTCCAGAGAATTTTCTATTTCTGGAGGATTTTGCCGGCCGGTCGGTGGCTATGGCCGGCCAGCCGGTCAAGCTATAAATTGTGACTTTTTCACACTTTTCTTCCTCCATTGCATTGCATCTTTTCTCCATCTCATATCCTTTATTTCTTTGATCTTCAAGGCATACAAAGTGACTCTTTTAACCATGAATTGGTGAAGTCTCCCTCTCATTCCTACAATCACAAATCCATGCATTAGATTAGTCTTTAAATCATGATAACCATGCATAATGAGTGATGAATTGGGGTTAGAATATGCACAATTAAGAGCTCAACACCGGTCGCACGACCGGTCTTAGATAGTCCAGAGAGCGGTGGCCGCAGGGCCTCTCTGTTGAATGTGCTGACCGGTTGGACGACCGGTCTTGGGCCTTGGACGACCGGTGGGACGACCGGTCTTGGGTGTTCTCCTCTGCTTTCTTTCTTCTTTTCTCTGACTTCTTTCTTTCATCTTTTGACACTTGGTCTTTTGATCTTCTTTGCTTCTAAATAGTGTCTTTAAGTCTCTCTTTGATGATTCCTCTCTCTCATTCCTACAATCACATATCCATGCATTAGATTAGTCTACAAATCATGAAAACCTTGCATAATGAGTGATGAATTGGGGTTAGAATATGCACAATTAAGAGCTCAACAATGACTCATGGATGTTTGGAAGAATTGCTTGAGTTCTTAATTGTTGTGTGCTAGTTTAGACCTGTATGATCCAAGGAATTGGAGTACGCTCTAGTACTATGATCTTCATGTGGGAACTTCCTACCAAAGTTCTACTTTTCTGGATTTCTATAGTATGTATGGGACTGTGTATGTGATTTGAGTCAAGTTCAAATCATAATCTAGCTTTGTCTTGTGACAAGACTTAATGATGATTATGATTGTAGACTTAATCTATTGGAATTGGGACTGACCTATGCAATTGAGCATGCTCATCCTAGCTTGCATTGAGTGAATCATATACATTGTTCATACATATGACGGGTTGTTTGGTTTAACTGCTCTATCATCCGACTAGATAGAACTTAATTTCGATTCTAGTTGAGAAAGTGAGAAACCACAGCGAATTGAGCATTAAGGATTGATACAAGTGGATCCTTGAACCCCTAGTGCCTTTTATTAATTGATTACTTGAGTTTAAGTTCAAAATTGCTATTTACATCAATCTTCTCAAATCTGGTTGCTAGCTTTTCAATAGAAGCTATTGGAAGTGTTTGTGAATTCCTACATAAGTCCATATGGATCGACCTCGGTCTTACCGAGTTTATTACTACATCGCAACCCTACACTTGGGGAAGCGAACAAGTTTTTGGCACCGTTGCCGAGGACTTTGACGGTTTTTCACAAATTTCTGAAAATAGTATCTATTTAGAATTTTTAGGATTTTAGTACTAACGTAGTTTATTTGATTGTTTTTTTTTTTAGGGATTTTAGGAAGTTGAAGAAGATATAAGGATCTCAAGTGCCCAATCAGGTTCTATCTTTCTAAACCTTACTCTTCTTCTTCCCCTATACATTCCTATTCATCTCTTGTAGAGTGGGTGGAGATTCCTTCTTGTATCTCTAATAGGTAGGCCTTGTGCCACCTAGATTCCTATTGGTCGGCTCTGTCGTCTTGGATCACCTTGTGCTCAGAGATTTCTCTCTCACCTCTACTCCTCTTTCTTCTTTTTCTGTACTTTTCTCAAAAGATTCAAAGAGTGGGTGGGGAGTTCTCTGAACCCCTATTGACCAGGAGAAATCGTTCTCTATCCTTGCTTTTGGCTCAGCCAGTACAAGACACCTTGTGCTTCGATCTTAGAGAAGAGTAAAGAAAGGAAGGAAGAATTCTTCTTTCTTTTTTGTTTCATTCTTTTTGGTTTTGCATGCCACATTGGGCTTCGGGATTCCAATAACCGACTCATTAGTGAAGGGGGAATAGTAGAAGGAATTGACAGAGAACCACGTGCTAGGAGACATCTAACTTCTCCAATTTTGTCTGAAAATATGGCTGTAAATCAACCTAATCCGATGGCCAATCCTAATCTGAGCCAAAACCAAACCGAAACGGGAGAGAATGTGGTTGAGAATGTTCCCCGACCAAGAACATTACGTGATTACTTGCAACCAGCAAGAGCGAGTACTCCCTTATGCATAGTCTTTCCACAAAATGCATTAAATGTAGATTTGAAACCGGGAGTGATCCAACTCCTCCCACAATTTCATGGATTAGACAGTGAAAGTGCCTATCAACACCTTAAGGAATTTGATGACTGTAATCACCACCATGCACTTTGCGATGTTACTGATGATGTGGTAAGACTTAAATTATTTCCTTTTACCCTTAAAGATAAAGCTAAAGGTTGGCTTCATGCATTAAGACTAAGATCAATTGCTTCATGGACTGATATGCATAGGGAATTCATAAAAAAATTCTTCCCTACTCACAAAACGAACATGTTGAGGCGCCTTATCATGAACTTTGCTCAAAAGGAAGATGAGACTATTTTTCAATGTTAGGGAGAGGTTCAAGGATTTATTAAATGCATGCCCACATCAGGGCTATGAAATTTGGTGGGTTATAAGCTTTTTCTATAAAGGACTGACTTCACCCATGCGCCAATTCGTAGAGATGATGTGCAATGGGGAGTTCATGAATAAGGAAGCCGATGAAGCATGGGACAATTTGGAGGAATTGGCTGAAAATCCACAGTCTTGAGATACATCTAAACCAACAAATTCCAAGACTGGCCAACAAAAGGAAAAAGGAGGAACTTATGTCTTATTAGAAGAGGATAGCATAAGTGCACGGGTGGCCAGCCTCACAAGAAAAGTTGAGGCCATGGAATTAAGGAAAGGAGAGACGATCAACTCTAATGACGTTGAAACTGTTTGTGGAATTTGTGCTGGAAATCAACATGCGACTCAAGACTGTCCCACAATTTCAGCGGTTCAAGACATCTTACAAGAACAATCAAATGCCATAAACAGTTATCAACGGCAATTTGGTGCTCCAAACTCAAACACGTTTAATTCTAATTGGAAGAACCATCCCAACTTCAGTTGGAGGAATGTACCCACTGCGAATGCAAACAATATCCCTCAAGCTCAACCTATAGTAGGTCCATCTCTAGTCATTACACCAAAAGTTAAGCTAGAGGAGATGTTGGATGCATTTGTATCGGTTCAAGCTGAGTATAATAAGACTAATTCTCTGAAAATAGATGGGTTCATGCAAGAGCAATTGAAATTCAATTAAAATTCAACTCAAGCCATCAATGAATTGAAAACCTCAATGGCTAGGGTTGAATCTCACCTCAGTGTTAGGGAGAAAGGCACACTTCCTGCCCAACCTCTCCCTAACCCAAGAACCCAATTTGAGATACAAGATGCAAGCTCATCCTCCCAACATACAAAGCATGTTCAAGCTATCACCACTTTGAGAAGTGGGAAAGTAATTGACAAATCTAATCCGGTGAAGGCCCCAAAGCCTACGGATCCAAAAAATTCCAAAGAGGATGATAGCTTAAACAACACTTCGCAAGAGAAAGAACCGAAAAGGCAATACAAACCGGTTGCCCCGCTTCCCCAAAGGTTGATTTCACCCAAACCTTTAGACAAAAATCTGAAAATATTAGAGGTTTTCAAGCAGGTGAAGATTAACATCCCGTTGTTGGATGCCATAAAACAAATACCATCCTATGCCAATTTTCTAAAGGAATTGTGTACGGTCAAAAGGAAACACAATATTCACAGCAAAGTACTTTTAACTGAGAATTTGAGCGTTATCATCAAACAAGAGGTGCCCCAAAAATACAAGGATCCTGGGTAGTCCAACCATCTCATGCATCATAGGAGACTACCGGATTAAACAAGCCTTACTCGATTTGGGGGCAAGTGTGAACCTAATTCCATACTCGGTTTACGAACAACTTGGGTTAGGTGAATTGAAACCCACCAAAACTACACTCCAACTTGCCGATAGATCCATTCGTATACTGAGAGAAGTGATTGAGGATGTTTTAGTCCAAGTTGATAAATTCTACTGCCCAGTAAACTTTATTGTCTTGGACACACATCCTGTGATAAGTATCGGTGCTCAAATTCCTATTATACTTGGCCGCCCTTTTCTAGCTACTTTAAATGCAATTATCAATTGTAGAAACGAGTTTGTACAAATGTCCTTTGGAAATATGACTCTTGAGCTTAATATATTTGATTTATGCAAATAACCTACGGGAGGTTGATGATGAGATCCACAAGATAAATATGATTGAATCATTCGTGGAAGATACATTTCCCTTATCATTATATTCCGATCCTTTGGAGGCATGTGTGGCTCACTCTCATGAGATAAATGATAACACAATACGAGAGATGGATGCCATGTTAGATGTGGTGCCGGTACTTGATAACAAAAGATGGAGGGCCCTATTTGAGCCTTTACCTCGTAAACGAGAACAAGCCCCTTACATCCAATATCAAGGCACAAACACTCGACCTAAAATCATTACCAAGTGAGCTGAAATATGTCTATTTAGGTCGAGATGAGACATATCCGGTGGTGATTTCTTCCCACTTGGATGAGGAACAAGAGAGTAGGCTGATTGCCACTCTATTAGAGCACAAGAGTGTCATTGGGTGGTCAATTGCGGATCTCAAAGGCATAGACCCACTGATTTGTACTCATCGCATACACCTTGAGGAGAATGCGAAGACATCTAGGCAACCACAAAGACGACTCAATCCAAACATGAAGGATGTGGTTAAGGCCGAAGTGGTGAAACTATTGGATGTGGGTATTATCTACCCAATATCCGATAGTCAATGGGTGAGCCCAACTCAAGTGGTGCCTAAGAAATCTGGAATAACCATCGTAGCCAATGCCAATAATGAACTCGTACCAACCAGAGTCACTACCGGTTGGAGAATGTGCATTGACTACAGGAAGATAAACACTGTCACGAGGAAAGACCACTTCCCCCTACCGTTTGTGGATCAAATTTTAGAAAGCTTGGTGGGTCATTCCCATTTTTGCTTCCTTGATGGCTATTCAGGGTACAACCAAATAGAGATCGCCCGTGAAGACCAAGAAAAGACTACATTCACATGTCCATTCAGCACTTTCGCCTATCAACGGATGCTGTTTGGGCTATGCAATGCCCCTGCCACTTTTCAGCGATGTATGATGAGTATCTTTTTTGATATGGTGGGGGCAATTCTTGAAGTCTTTATGGATGACTTCTCAGTATTTGGTTGTAACGTTGATGAGTGCCTTGTGCACTTGAAATCTGTGCTGAAAAGATGTGAAGAGAAGAACCTTGTGTTGAATTGGGAGAAGTGTCACTTTATGGTTCAAAAGGGAATTGTACTTGGTCACATAGTTTCACAAAATGGAATCGAGGTGGACAAAGTGAAAATTGATCTTATCTCCAACCTTCCACCACCCAAGAGCATACGAGATGTGCGGTCCTTTTTGGAACACGCAGGATTTTATAGAAGGTTCATAAAGGACTTCAATTCACTCTCTCGTCTTTTATGTAACCTACTTCAAAAGGAAAACTCATTCGAGTGGAATGAAGAATGTAAAAGGCCTTTACCACACTTAAAGGTATGTTGACATGTGCTCCCATGATGCAACCACCTGATTAGAGCCTTCCCTTTGAAATTATGTGCGATGCAAGCGATTATGCTATTGGGGCCGTGCTAGGCCAAAGAAAAGAGAAGAAGCCATGTGTTATCTACTATACAAGTAGAACCTTAAACTCAGCCCAAGCAAATTGCACTACTACAGAAAAAAAAAATTAGGCATAGTTTTTGCCTTGGACAAGTTTAGGTCCTGCTTGATTGGATCCAAGATCATCATATTCACTGACCATGCCGCGCTTAAGTACCTTCTCTCTAAGAAGGATGCTAAACCATGGTTGTTAAGATGGATCCTTCTACTCCAGGAATTTGACATAGAGATACGTGATAAGAAATGAGTAGAAAATATAGTGGCTGACCATCTCTCTCGACTTGTTCTCACCAATTCCCCTGAAACGACCGCGATCAATGACATGTTCCCTGATGAACAACTTTTTGCTGTTTCCCAATTGCCATGGTATGTGGACATTGCTAACTATCTTGCTACAGGTACAATTCCTACACATTGGAAAAAGCAAGATAAGGATAAATTCTTCACTGAGGTGCGAAAAATCCTATGGGACGACCCATACTTATTCAAGTATTGTCCCAATCAAATCATAAGGAGATGTGTGCCCGATGATGAACAACAAAGTATCATCTCCTTTTGTCATTCACAAGCATGTGATGGCCACTTTTCGGCTAAAAAGACCACAGCCAAAATTCTGCAATGTGGGTTCATTGGCCCACTATGTTCAAAGACACACATGAGTTTTGTAAAACATGTGAGCCTTGTCAGAAATTGGGAGGAATCTCCCGTAGAAATATGATGCCTCTCAATCCCATCTTAATAATTGAAATTTTTTATTGTTGGGGCATCGATTTCATGGGTCCATTCCCACCTTCTTTTGGAAACGCATACATCTTGCTTGCCATTGACTATATATCCAAATGGGTCGAGGCCATCCCTTGTCGGAATAATGACCATAAAACGGTCATTCGCTTCTTAAAAGAGAATATTCTTTCTCGATTTGGAACACCTCGAGTCATCATAAGTGATGGAGGGTCTCACTTTTGTAATCGCCCATTTGAAACCTTAATGAAGAAATATGGCGTAACACACAAAGTGAGCACTCTCTGTCACCCACAAACTAGTGGACAAGCTGAGATATCCAATAGGGAGATTAAACACATTTTGGAGAAAACGGTGAACCCCGCTCGCAAGGATTGGTCGCTTCAACTTACCGATTTTAAGACCCCTATTGGAATGTCTCCCTATAGACTTGTCTATGGGAAGGCTTGTCACTTGCCTGTAGAGTTGGAACATAGGGCATATTGGGCAATTAAGAAGATGAATTTTGATTCTGACAAGGCGAGCTCATTGCGCAAACTTCAATTAAATGAACTTGCAGAAATCCGGAACGAAGCATATGAGAATGCGAGAATTTACAAGGACAAGACGAAGATATTCCATGATAAGAACATTCTTCGTAAGACATTCATGATCAATCAAAAAGGTCCTTCTGTATAATTCTCGCCTACATTTATTTCTGGAAAAATTGAGATCTCGATGGACCGGTCCCTACATTGTGCAAACTGTCTACCCATATGGGACCGTCGAGTTGTTAAATCCAAGAAACGACAACATCTTTAAGGCGAATGGTCAACGACTAAAGCCGTTCTTTGAGAAGTTTCCTTCAGAAGGTATGTCCATACCTCTGACTGATCCTATGTAGAGTAGTTAGGATTAGGATTTTGTTGCCTTTGTTTTTCATAGGTTTGTTAGAAGGAGGAAGAATTCCACTTTTCACTCTCTCAGGTAATATCAGTCCTCACTCCCTTTTATTTTCAAATTGCTCTCATGTTTTGCTCATTGCACATCTTTTACATTGAGGACAATGCAAGATTTGGTTGGGGGTGTAAGATCACTTGGATGAATCCAGTGGTTTTGTAACATTTCGATCAATTATGTAGAATTTTTTTATTTTTCTAAAATTCAAAACTCTTTTGGAAAACTTTGTTTCTATGCATTCAAGATGATATGAGCATAAGAGGAGGAGATACGAAGTGTATGAGGTTGCAAGTCTTGGACTTCTCATAGCATAATGGTTTTATATGTGAATTCCCCTAGTTATATGATTGATAGAAAATTTGAACACTTTTACACCTAGTTCACATTACACGATTTTCATGAGTTAAAAGAATTATGTGATTTGTGGATTAGCTAGACTTTGATTTAAGGTGTTGAGAAACCAAGCCGGGGTACTTTGTCCATCCTTGTCCATGGGAAAATAACGAAGGATATGGATTTCTAAAAATCCTATCTACTTTAAAAGAAAACGGAAAAGGAAGGATGAAATTGGGAATGATGGAAAAATGGTGGAAAATTCCGATTAGGGCTACCTACTACCAACCAGGGGATGGTCTACCCGTAACCAAAGTTGGAAATGGGATATAGTGTGAAAGCCATCGAACGGACGCTAAGGCAAATTCCTGTCATTGGCTTGTTGTTGCTCTATATACCTTGAGATCTATAGTCTAGTTGATCTATGAAGAGGATAATCCTGGAAACTCATGAGATGAATTGTCACTATGCACACTAGGTTGAATTTGTTCAAGTTCTTCTATTTATCAACCAATCAGCGGGAATTGCATATGGACACTTATTATGTCTTGAGAGTTTATGATTTCAACCTCTATCACCTAATCTTTCTGAATCTTACACTTGTGTGTCTTGGGATGTATAGAAGAATGGTTTCTAAAAGAGAGTTGGGTTTTGGAGAATGGAATTGGTTTCACAGCATGTTTTGCTCGGGACTAGCAAAATGCTGGTTGGGGGGTGTGTTGAGCTCTTAATTGTGCATATTCTAACCCCAATTCATCACTCATTATGTAAGGTTTTCATGATTTAAAGACTAACCTAATGCATGTTTTGTGATTGCAGGAATGAGAGTGGACTTCACCCAATAAGAGACCAAAAGGATCTACGTAGGAGCTTTGGATGAAGACCCAAGGTGGTCCAAAGAAAGAAGAAAGCAGAGAGAAGAAAGAAAGAAAGAAATGAAGAAGAAAATAGGCCAAGACCGGTCGTGACCGGTCGGCCAGGAGGGCCACGACCGGTCTAGACATGTCGGCCAGCTCCCCCAGACCCTGCTGAACTCGCTGGACACACAAACAATATTGTCCGACCGGTCGTGACTGGTCGGCCAGCCCAGTCCTACCGATCCAGACCGGTCGGCCAACAGGTCTGATAACCCCTTGAGCTTGCTGGACTGATTCCTAGACGAATCCGACCGGTCGTGACCGGTCGGCCAAGCCACTCAGACCGGTCGTGCGACCGGTCGTCCATGCGTAAAACAGAAAACCTTCCTATTCTGTTCTGGATTTCTCTGCGCAGTGCGTAAGCTTATGCAATTTCTGAAAGATTCTGATGCTCGGAGCCTCCTCACTATAAAATGACACATAGGGATCGTTCCTAGGGTATCTGAGAAGGGATTGAGTAAGGTGGGAGGAGGCGGAAGTGGATTTCGAAATTCCACAACTCCTTCTAGTTTGCTTTCTTGTTTTTATGTTTTTCTTAGTTGTTTCATGTTTCCTTGGATCATGAACGGCTAAACCTCTTAGCTAGTGCTAAGAGGTGAAGCTTGTAGTGAATCTAAGATGTTTCAATTCGTTTAAGTTGGTTTTAAGATTGGATTTCATGTTTAAGAACAATGGTTTGAAGTTTAATTCAAGTTCTAAGTAGTTTTTCTTAGTCTTATGATGACTCATGGATGTTTGGAAGACTTGCTTGAGTTCTTAATTGTTGTGTGCTAGTCAAGACCTGTATGATCCGAGGAATTGGAGTACGCTCTAGTACTATGATCTTCATGTGGGAACTTCCTACCAAAGTTCTACTTTTCTGGATTTCTGTAGTATGTATGGGACTGTGTATGTGATTTGAGTCAAGTTCAAATCATAATCTAGCTTTGTCTTGTGACAAGACTTAATGATGAGTATGATTGTGGACTTAATCTACTGGAATTGGGACTGACCTATGCAATTGAGCATGCTCATCCTAGCTTGTATTGAGTGAATCATATACATTGTTCATACATATGACGGGTTGTTTGGTTTAACTACTCTATCATCCGACTAGATAGATCTTAATTTCGATTCTAGTTGAGAAAGTGAGAAACCACAGCGAATTGAGCACCAAGGATTGCTACAAGTGGATCCTTGAACCCCTAGTGCCTTTTATTAATTGATTACTTCAGTTTAAGTTCAAAATTGCTATTTATATCAATCTTCTCAAATCTGGTTGCTAGCTTTTCAATAGAAGCTATTGGAAGTGTTTGTGAATTCCTACATAAGTCCCTGTGGATCGACCTCGGTCTTACCAGAGTTTATTCCTACATCGCAACCCTTACACTTGGGGAAGCGAACATTCCTCCCAACCAAGGTGTTTTAACTCGGATCCACCCAACTAGGGAGTTTACAGGTTTCTCCCAACCTGCACGTTCACACTAGTGTTGGTGACTCCCCTTGGAGATTTGTTTAGGCCCGACAAATGTGCCAAGGAACTGCAAATGTCCCAAGAACTTAGGCCTGATAAATGTGCTAAAGAATGACAAACGTCCCTAGACTTTTAGGCTCAACTAACAAGTAAAGAATCAGCAAACGACCTTAAATTTAAGTTTAACAAAAAAACTCCACACTCAATCCCCATTAGGAAAAGAGTGGATAGACTCTTACAAAAGACAACTCACTTGTCGGATTTGAGCCCCGTTATAGCACCGTTTCAGGTTGCTTCTTCTTGCTCTCTCGTGCTCGAATCAGATCCCCTTGTGCTCCCCAATCTTTGATGTAGCCGCTTTGCCAAGGCTTCAGCTGCAAGATCAGCTCCCTTGCATGTGATGCTCCATTGGAGATGCCCAAGGTGCTAAGAGGTAGGTGAAACCTCTACAAATGGTAGGAAATGGGTTTCCTAAAGGGTTACACATATTTGGACTCCTAGGTGGTGTTTAGACAATGGATATACCCCTACACTAGTATGCCACAGAAAAGTGCACTAACAAAAGATGAAGTCCACTAAACCAATTTTTTTTCTGTTTTGTGTTGCAGGGGTTAACAGGTTATGGGGGGGCAATCAAGAGGAGCATTGCTAGTTTACATGTCTTAGTGTATTTCGAGTTGTAATTTTCCTTTGACATGTAATTTATTTGTATTTTGGTAGTGTCATTGATATAGACCATGACACAGTCTTAAGTTAGGTTTTTGTCACGTAATTGACAAAGGGGGAGATTGTTAGTGCGTTTTTCTGTGGCATACTAGTGCACCCTATTTATCAATCACATGTGTCCATGTGTTGTAATGTCGATTGAGCCTTGATAAGCTGAAGACCGAAGATTCAAGTGGACCAAAAGCATCAAGGAAGAAGAACAAGTAAATGAGATGCCTTGGTGACCCTAACCTTTGAACCAAAACACCCAAAACCTCTTAAATGACTTAAACCAATTAGGAATACCCTTAGTCATCTTCATTAGTCTTAGAACACCATGAAAAACATGATAAGTAAGGTTTTTTTTTTATCAAGCAACGCACCCACCCAGTCAGTCGCATAACACACCCACCCAGTCAATCATGCAACGCACCCACTGGTGCTGTCAATAGCATGGATTTTCACCACTAATGAGATTTGAGACCAAGACCCCTTGTTGAAACTCCACAGAGTCTACCAACGAGGTAAGGACCCAAACCCTGATAAGTTAGGTTAATTAAAGAGGTGGAAGCTGCTGTAAACAAATCAGTCCAAACAACAGTTTCTGATTGATTTTCGATCAATCGGATAATGGTTCCGATAGGACTCCGATCAATCGAACACAGGTTCCGATCAATCAAAATTTGTTTTAGAGATTTTGAATAATTTACTGGACAGATTTTTTATCAATCGGATGAGGTCCTTCCGATTAATCGGACCATGTTCCGATCAATCGGAATTTGTTCCAGAGAATTCTTTGGACAGATTTTCAATCAATCGGACAAGTCTCTGATCAATCGGAAGTGACCTCTGGTCAATCGGACTTTTTTTCGATTAATTGGAGATACGCGAATATGCCCCATTTTTTACCGTTGGAAGAAAATCTATAAAGGCAAGGGGATTCATTTTTGGGCTAAAGAGGGGGATTTTGAGGAGATAAAAGCTACCATTGTTGAAGACCATTAAAGGCTCTATTCCTAACCCATTGCAAGCCATTCTCCTTGTGATTCATCACAAGCTTGGGGCATTTAATGCTAAAATGAGAATGAACTTGTTCCCTCTTAATTCCTAGGAGTTTAGACACTTTGATCATAGGTATATCCTTTGTCTAAACACCACCTAGGAGTCTAAATATGTGTAACCCTCTAGGAAACTCATTTCCTACCATTTGTAGTGGTTTCTCCACCTCCTAACACCTTAGGCATCTCCAATGGAGCATCACATGCAAGGGAGATGATCTTGGAACTGAAGCCTTGGCAAAGCGGCTGCATCAAAGATCGGGAGAGCAGAAGGGGAGCTGATTCGAGCACGGGAAAGCAAGAAAAAACAACCCGAAGCGGCGCTACAATGGGGCTCAAATCCGACAAGTAGTATCTTTTGTAAGAATTCATCCACTCTTTTCCCTGCGGGAATTAAATGTAGAGTTTGTTTGTCAAACTCAAATTTAAGGTCGTTTGTCGATCCTTGGCTTATTAGTTGAGTCTAAAAGTCTAAGGACGTTTACCATTCCTTAACACGTTTGTCAAGCCTAAATTCTAGAGATGTTTATTGTTCCTTGGCACGTTTTTCAAGGTTAAACAAGTCTCTAAAGGAAGTCACCAACACGGGTGTAAACTGTTGAGCTCTGAATTGTGCATATTCTAACCCCAATTCATCACATATTATGTATGGTTTGCATGATTAATAGACTACTCTAATGCGTGATTTGTGATTGTAGAAGCGAGGCAGAGATTTCACCGATTTAAGGCTAAAAAGAACACTTTACATATATTGAAGATCAGAGAACCAGGTGTCAAAGTATGGAAGAAAGAAGCAAGAGAGAAAAGGAAGAAGTGCAACTCACTACACTGAAGACAAGTCATCCGACCGGTCTGCCAAGGCACACGACCGGTCGTCCGATCGGTCAGTACTTCAATAGAGACCCCTCAAGCTGAAAAACTCACTGGACCAAGACAGAGCGGTCGTTAGACCGGTCGCACATAGCTCAGACCAGTCACGCACTCAACAGAGTAGGGGGGGTTCCAGAAACTCTCTGGATTAATTTTGCCATTTTACGACTGATCATCCATGAGCTCAGACCAGTCTGACAACCGGTCAACTGCGTAACAGAACTTGTCCTACAAGCTCCGATTTTCTCTACACAACTCCGTGATTCCTTACGCAATCTGGAATCTTCCGTACTATTCTATAAAAGGGCCCTAGGGCCTCGTCTAAAGGCATCGTAGAAGAGATTGGAGGCCGTGGGAAGTGAAGGAGAGCACAGTGGAGCGTCCACAACTCTGTCGATCCTGGTTTTTCTAGTTTTTTTATGCTTTTTAGTTTGTTTTTCATTGTTTCTAGTTAAAACATGATAATGCTGGGCTAGAACCTCTTAGCTAAGGCTAAGAAGTGAAGCTTATGGGTAGTAATCATGTTGGATTCATTCTAATTCAAGTACTTTACTTTAAGTTGGATTTTAAGTTCTAGTTTGAATAAAAGTTGGTATTTTTGGATGTTTCATGAGAGTTCATGTGCTTCGGACATGGGTTCCTTACAAATTCTCTGAGATTATCATGTTTGGATTGTTTAGATTCGCATTGTAGTAACCCCTGAGCATACCATTGTCCATTGGCATGGTTGTTACTTCGAAGGATACATATTCGACTTATAAGTGCTTTATTAGAACTAGAAGCTTATTCTTCAACTTGAGTGGAGATTGTTGTGTTTGAAGGCTATATCTTCCAACTAGAAGAAAGATAGAACTTCAATTCTAGTTGTGTTGTGCTTCAATGGATAAATTCACATGGGGCTCCTACAAGTAGATCCTTGAGGCCTTAGTTCCATTAATTACAAATTTTTACAACTTTACTGTTTTTATCTAGTTTATAAATTTGAACTTCTTAATTAATTGAAATTGAAGTTAGCTGAGATAATTAGAATTGGTTTGCCTAATTCCCTGTGGATCAACATCGGTCTTACCGAGATTATTGCTACATTGCAGCCTTACACTTGAGGCGAGTAAACAAGTTTTTGGTGCCATTGCCGAAAATTTTAGATAAACGGTTCTAGATTGTTTTAGTGGCTTATAGAAGTAGAAGTAAATAGGTTTTTTTTTCTGATTTTCTAGGAGTAACAAGTTGTTTTGTTTTGTAGGAATTCTTCCATAGTTCAAGCAAATCGGGTAATATCCTTCTAACTTAGTGCTTTTTACAGATTTTTAGATTTTCAGATTTTTGTTAATTTCTATTTTAGGACTTAGGATTAGTTTAGATCTTAGTTGTGTGGTTTATATCCCGTTGGGAACGTGACCACACCAATCGTCTTCAATCCGAAGGTGGTCTAGTTGGACCATTATCAATCCATAGACGAGTCCGAAAATACCAAGATCTTAGTTTGGGGAGTATGGATCAAACACCTTTAAGGAATCCCCCCCCCCCCCCCCCCCCCCCCCCCCCCCCCCCCCCCCAACTACAAACTCCAATCAAGAGGGAGTAGGAGAGAATGAGGTGCACAATGTTCCTCCAATGAGATCTTTACAGGACTACCTACAACCGGCTCATACAACTACACCTTCGTGCGTGGTCTTACCACCAACCAGGGGAAACATTGATATAAAGTTGGGTGTGATTTAACTCCTACCAAAGTTCCATGGGCTAGACTCTGAGAGCCCATACCTACACTTAAAGGAATTTGAAAAAGTGCTGGCTACTTTGCAATATGTTAATGTTTCAGAAGATGCCATTAAACTTAAACTTTTTCCCTTTTCATTGAAAGAAAGAGCCAAGAGTTGGCTCCACTCTCTTATACCATATTTGATAGGGTCATGGAATGAGATGACTCGAGAATTCTTGAAAAAGTTGTTCCCGGCTCATAAAACGAATACCCTTCGAAGAGCTCTAATGAACTTTTTTATTAAAGAGAATGAATCATTCTTCCAATGTTGGGAAAGGTTTAAAGACCTCCTACTTGCTTGCCCACATCACGGCTCGAAAGCTGGCGAATCATAAACTTCTTCAATGATGGATTAAGTTCCAACATGCGCCAATTCGTAAAGATGATGTGCAACGGCGATTTTATGAGCAAAAATCCAGATGAAGCTTAGAGTTACTTGGATATGTTGGCTGAGAATGCCCAATCATGGGATACCTCGGACAAATCTAGTAATCTCAAGCCTCCTCAACCAAAGGAAAAAGGAGGCATCTATATTCTTAAAGAAGAAGATGATGTTAATGCAAGGCTAGCCAACCTCACAAGGAAAGTCGAGGCCATGAAACTTAGCAAGAGTGAAGTTACAAAACCCACTGAAGCTATGAGAACGTATGTGGAATTTGTGCCACTAATATACACGCTACGCAAGATTGTCCTACCATTCCTGCGTTTCAAGAGGTGTTACAAGAACATGCAAATGCCACATATGGGTATCAACGGCCTTTCAATGGACCGGTAGATAACATGTATAACTCTACTTGGAAGAATCATCCTAATTTAGTTGGAGGAATGGTCCTACAACCAATCCTACAAGCTCTCAAGGAGGGTCACCCATGCAAAACATGGCCCCACCTCAATTCTCAATGGAGGATACCCTAAAGGCATTTATGCAAGGGCAAACGCAAATAAACCAAACAAATTAGCAAATGTATCAAGAGCTTAAAGTCTCGGTTGATGAGATTAAGGGACGCTTGAATGCTAGGGAAGGGACCATTTCGGCCCAACCTCAGCCCAATCCAAAGCAAGTACATGAAGTAAGCATCCCTAATCTCCCCAACCAACATGTGGAGCAAGCCAAATCCGTCACCACTCTTAGAAGTGATAAGCAAATTGACAAATCTATTTCGGTGAAGGCCGACAAGCCTAATGATCCGATAAATTCTAAGGATGAGGATGGATCTAACTCAGCCCCACAAGAAACGGAACGTGTTTATAAGCCCGTAGCACCATTCCCTTCGAGATCGGTTGCTCCAAAATCTCTCCCAAACTCTCATGATATTTTAGAGATTTTCAGACAAGTCAAGATAAACATTCCATTGCTTGATACCATTAAACAAATCCCCTCTTATGCCAAGTTTCTAAAGGACCTATGTACAACCAAACACAAATATAATGTGCAACAAAAGACCTTTTTTAATGAGCAAGTAAGTGCCATTCTCACTCAAAAGACCCCCCAAAATTTAAGGATCCCGGTAGTCCCACAATCTCATGCATCATTGGTGACTACTAAATTGAACGTGCATTGCTAGACTTGGGGGCAAGTGTAAATTTAATCCCATATTCAGTATATGAGCAATTGGGTCTTGGTGAATTAAAACCCACCAAAACCATGTTGCAACTCACTGATAGATCCATTCGTGCACTAAGAGGGATTGTTGAGGATGTCTTGGTCCAAGTTGATAAATTCTATTACCCAGTAGATTTCATTGTCTTAGACACACAACCGGTATTGGATACTAGCACTCAAATACTGGTGATTCTAGGCCGCCCCTTCCTTACTACATCAAATGCAATAATAAATTGCCAAAATGGGGTAATGCAATTGTCCTTTGAAAACATGACATTAGAGGTGAATGTGTTCCACTTAGGCAAAAGGCATAGGGATGTTGATGATGATGAGCTCTTCAAGGTAAACATGCTCAAATCTTTTGAAGAAGAAGAGCTCCTCCAACTTGAACCATTAGAAAGCTTGGAGACATGCTTAGCACATTTCGAGGATTCCAAAGACCCCATCATTAGTGAAATTGTGCAAGCATTGAATATTGAGAAACCAGTAGTTGGTACTAGCCGATGGAGGCCCATTTTCAAAGATTGTCATCAACCACATCAAGGCCTCTACCGTCTAACATCAAACCACCGAAGCTTGACCTTAAACCATTGCCATTCGACCTAAAATATGTATATTTGGGTCAAGAAAAAGCATTTCCAATTGTCATTGCCTCTCACCTAGGAAAAGACCAAGAGCTCAAGTTGATTGAGCTACTCAAAGAACATAGGGGAGCCATAGATTAGACAATAGCGGACATAAAGGGGATAGACTCTTCGGTTTGCACTCATTGTATACACCTCGAGAAAAATGCAAAAACGACTAGACAACCTCAAAGAAGGCTAAATTCAAACATGATGGAAGTTGTCAAAGCCGAGGTGTTAAAACTACTAGATGCGGGTATCATCTACCCCATCTCGGATAGCTAATGGATGAGTCCTACCCAAGTTGTCCCTAAGAAGTTCGGTATTACCATCATAGAAAATGCCAAAAATGAGCTTATACTAACTAGAGTGCCCACCGGTTGGTGTATGTGAATAGATTATCGAAAGCTAAACACGGTCACTAGGAAGGACCACTTCCCTCTCCCATTCATGGATCAAATCTTGGAGAGGTTAGTGGGTCACTCCTATTATTGCTTCCTCGATGGCTATTCCGGTTACAACCAAATTGAGATAGCCCCGGAAGACCAAGAGAAGACTACTTTTACATGCCCATTTGGAACCTTCGCATACCGAAGGATGCCATTGGGGCTATGTAATGCACCCACCACATTCCAACGTTGCATGTTGAGTATTTTCTTAGACATGGTGGGTGAATTTCTCGAAGTTTTTATGAACGATTTTTCTATTTTTGGTTGTACTTTTGAGGAGTGCCTTAATCACTTGAAGTTCGTCTTGACAAGGTGTGAAGAGAAGAACCTTATTTTAAATTGGGAGAAGTGCCATTTAATGGTACAAAGAAGAATAGTCCTTGGACATATTATCTCGTCCAATGGAATAGAGGTAGACCAGGCTAAAATTGACATTATTTCCAATCTACCACCACCCAAGAGCATACGCGATGTGCGGTCCTTCCTTGGACATGCCGATTTTTATAGAAGGTTTATAAAGGATTTCAGTCATATCTCTAGGCCCTTATGCATTCTTCTCCAAAAGGAGAACCAATTCGAGTGGAGTGCCGATTGTCAATTAGCCTTTTCAAAGCTAAAAGACATGTTGACAACCGCTCTTATCATGCAACCACTGGATTGGTACATTCCTTTGGAGTTGATGTACGATGCGAGCGATTATGCTATTAGGGCAGTGTTAGGGCAAAGGAAGGACAAGAAGCCCCATGTTATCTACTATTGCCACAATCCGAAGATTGCACACCCAAGTGCAGGTAGCGAAGTAGTAAAATACTCGGTAAGACCGAGGTCGATCCACAGGGATTGGGGTTAAGAACACTTAGAGGGATTAGTTTAGGTGTGAGAGATGAAATCTGGTTTATCCACGAGAGTGGAGCAAGTTGTGTGTGGTGAAAGACAAAAATAAAAAAGGGGCTAAGGCATCAGGGATCCACCTTTGATTCATTCACAAGATTCGATTCGTTGGTCCAACTATAACTCAACTGGAATTGAATAAAGATTCATTCCAACCGGAAGATAAAACAGTTAAACCATTTGCATATTTCATAAAAGATAGTGATCTGAACCGATTGATTTGACCATGAAGCACTCGTTAGTTGATTGTAGGGAATTCCAAGCATCCACTGTGCCCGGAGTCGACAATGGATCAAGGAATTGTACAAATCAACAACTTTGCCAACAAGTCAACCGATAAGATCACAATTTATACGATCAAATGCATACTTACAAGATAGGAGGCTTTGATTGACCGATCCAACCGTTAAGATCTCGTCTATCGATCGCAGGGAATCCAAAGCATCCAATGTGCCCGGAGTCTACAATGGATCAAGGGATTTTACAGATCGATGACTTTACCTGCACTAGCTCGATGACCGTAGGGAATCCAAAGCATCCAACGTGCCCAGAGTCGACAATGGATCAAGGGACTTTATCGATCATGAACTAGCTAATTGGTGTGCAAGGGATCCCAAGCATCCAACGTGCCCGGAGTCGACGATGGATCAAGGGGTTTGCACAACAATAGCGTCCGCCAAGGTGGATAACCAAACCAATCAACCAAAGAGAACTCCAACAATTACACCACACAATGTTGAACCAAAAGAACCAAGGCTTGCAAATTTCTTCAAAGGCTCCACCCCTAGCCTTAGCTAGAGGTTTAGCCAACCATGCTACAATGGAAGACTAAATTCTCTACAAAGGAAAAACTACACTACTCTACACTACAAAAGAAAGAAGAGAAGACTAAAGAAGAGAGAACTCTTGGATGGGATGATATGAATGAGAGGGAGAGGAGCTTCTTTTATAGCCTCATGAGAAGCTCCCAAGCCTAGGTGGCACTCCAAAAGTTTCTTTAGGTTTAGGAATGGAGTTAGGCTTGGAGTGCCCAAAGCAAACTTTGCTTTTAGGTTTGGGCTTGGAGTTAAGCTTGGAGTGACATGTGGCAAGAAAAGTACTCCAATCCTAGGTGTCACTCCAAGCCTAAAGCAAACTTTTCTTTTAGGTTTGGGCTTGGAGTGAGGCTTGGATGATGAGGTGGCATTCCATGCCTTACACATGTGTGGGGAGAGAGATAGAGAGAGAGAGAGAGCTAGAGAGAGAGAGAGAGCTTTTGCTGGTGTGCTGGTGCTGCAGATGCTGCAGATGGTTGGACGGCTGGAGATTTTGGCTGCTGTGATGGGCGGCTGAGCTTGGAGATCAGCTGGACGTTGAAGTTCTGTAGATGGATGCTAGACGTGCTGGGATTTGATGCTGGGTGCTGATGAACGTGAGGTCCACTGGACGATGGAGTGGCCAAGCATGCTGGAGTTGCACCACTGCTGCTGCTCGTTGTGAAGGTAGATGATCCATCTGATGGATGACTCGATGTGGACGTCCAACAGTTGGGAATGGACGGTCCACTTGATGGACGGTCTGCTGATTGTTGGACGGTGCATGATGCTTGCAGATGGACGGTCTGCTGATTGGATGATTGGAGGATGGACGGCTGGCGCTTGAGAGTGGATTGGATGGCTGCTGATCTTGAAGCAGCTGGACGATGCTGGTGATGGAGTTGCTGCAGAAGGATGCTAGATGAAGGAGATGATTTCCACTGCTGTAGCTGCTTGGACGGCTGGGATGATCAGCTGGTTGGATGGACGGCTGGAAGGATGGAGTTGCAGCACTGCTGCTGCACGTGCAGGCTGTTGGTGAGGACGGCTGCTGATGAATGGTGCTGGAGATGGAGGCTTCCACCGTTGATGCTATGGACATGTGATGAGCTACCCCCTTTTACTTGCACGTGCACACTGTAGCACATTCAAACAGTGGAGTCCACTTTGATGGCTGGATTTGATGCAGGTGAGATGTGGGGTCCACCCGCTGCTGTGGATTGAAGGCCACTGTACACGTGGTGGAGAATGACATGGAGAGTCCCTTCCTAGCTGTTGATGATGATGGTTTATGGAAATGATGGGTCCATATATGTCTAGGATTTGATCAACGGCTAGAGAATGGACGGTCATCTGGAATGTGCAGTTGTTGTTGACCGTTGGAGCTTCTTCAATGGACGAGTCCACCATGGATGGGCGGTGATGGACGGTGAAAGTCCTGAGGCACCTTGGCTTGGTGGTCCACCCACTATGATGGACGCTGGTTGTGGGGTCCATTGAGCTGGACAGATGGATGGCTGGAGTGGAGTTAGTTTTGGACGTCCAGCCCTGGTGGACGATTGTAAATGACGGTGGGTCCACCTGCTTGATGGACAGCGTTGATGTGCAGCAGCTGAACATCCACTGGATTGGGGTTGCTGCACGTGCAACAGGTGGGGAGCTGATGGAGTTGATGGCATCCACCAGCTGGACTTGGTGCAGCCTTGGACGGCTGAAGTTTGCTGGCTGATGATGGAGATGAAGGAAGGCCTAGGAGTGGACGGTCCACTTGATGATGCGATCTGGATGCTCATGAAAGTGTGGCCCGCCTTGATGCATTGTTGGTCCCTCATGTGGACATCCAATCTTGACCGTCCAAACTTGTGTGATCGCCTAATCATAACCATCATACACAACCTGGATTTTCAAATGAACGGTTGTGATGCGGTCCACCATAGAACATGATCCATCCTTCGATCTTTACGGTCTGATTTCCTTCCAAGCTGCCCTGATGGTTGATCTTGCTTTCTTTTGGGCCTTTAATCGCCTTGGGAATACCCCTAGATGGTACTTGGATAGTGGTTGTTCTAGACACATGAGGTGATAGATCTCAATTTTGTGCATATGACGAATTTGATGGTGGGTCTGTCACATTTGGTGATGGGAGCATAGCTAAAATCATTGGTAAAGGAACCATCACAGGGCCAGGTTTGCCCGAAATTGAAAATGTGCTGTATGTTGATGGCCTCAAATACAACGTACTGAGTATCTCACAGATTTGTGATGAAGAGCACTCAGTAAGCTTCTCCAAAGATATGTGCAAGATCTTGAACTCCACAGGAAAATTAGTCATGAAAGGTCTACGCACAGGAGACAACTGCTATGTCATTGAAAATCACAAGAATTCAAGCTCCTCCACCATGTGTCACGTGGCCATTCAGGATGAAACAGAATTATGGCACCATCGACTCGGTCATGTACATTATAGAAATCTGTTTAAACTGAGTCAGAAAAATTTAGTGAGAGGTCTACCCAAGATGGGTAAGAGACCAAATACTGTGTGCGCTGCATGCCAAAAAGGTAAACAAATCAAGGTTGCACACAAGAGAACCTCTATCCTGGTCACATCAAAACCATTTGAAATGCTACACATGGACCTAGTTGGTCCTACCAGGGTGCTTAGCCAAGGTGGAAAACGATACTTCTTTGTAGTCGTTGATGATTACTCCAGATTCACATGGGTCGCCTTCCTAAGAGAAAAATCTGACACTTTTGAGGAATTCAAAAAACTAGTGAAGCGACTTCAAAATGAAAAATGATACATGGTAGCAAGAATCAGGAGTGATCACGGCGGTGAATTTGAAGATCATCGTTTCAAGGCATTATGCGATGAATTGGGCATTCGTCATGAGTTCTCAGCACCCAAAACACCTCAACAAAATGGGGTTGCTGAAAGGAAAAACAGAGTGTTGTTGGATATGGCTACAGCTATGCTTAATAATAAAAAACTTGCTCAAAATCTGTGGGCCGAAGCTGTTAACACTGCCTGCTATATTATTAATCGAGTTTATTTAAGGGCAGGTCTAAACAAAACAGCTTATGAATTGCGGTGTGGAAAAACACCGAATGTTAAATACTTTAAGGTCTTTGGTAGTACATGCTATATTCTAAGAGACCGAGAAAATTTGGGAAAGTTTGAATCCAAAAGTGATGAGGGTATCTTCTTGGGATACTCATTAAATAGTAGAGCTTTTCGTGTTTATAACCTTCGAACCTCATCAGTCCAAGAGTCAATCAATGTGACTGTGGATGATAGCTTGGATAAACCTGTGTCTCCAGGTGATGAAGAAGAAGATGAGGGCATATGCGAGATAGGTAAATCTGATAAACCACCCTCATCTCCAAATGCCCCTACTGCTCCTGGTGATGTACAAATCGTCAAGGATCACCCCCTCAATCAAATCATTGGGGATCCTAGCATTGGTATCAAAACCAGGAGACAGTTGGAGGCAGTCAACAGTCACCTGTGTTTCACATCCAAAATAGAACCAACAAATGCTGATGAAGCTCTAAATGATGAATTCTGAATCCTTGCAATACAGGAAGAGCTTCAACAATTCATTAGAAATGAAGTGTGGTATCTGGTCGACAGGCCGGAAAAGAAAAATGTTATTGGAACCAAATGGATTTTCAAGAATAAATCCGATGAATCTTGGAATGTAATACGAAATAAGGCTCGGTTAGTGGCTCAGGGTTATTCACAAATTGAAGGCATTGATTTTGATGAAACATTTGCCCCTATAGCCAGACTCGAGTCTATTAGAATTCTTATGGCTGTTGCTTGTGCGTTAAAATTCAAACTATTTCAAATGGATGTAAAGAGCGCCTTCTTGAATGGTATTCTTGATGAGGAAGTGTATGTTGAACAACCAAAAGGATTCATTGATCCTAAGTATCCTCACAAAGTGTACCGGTTGAAAAAGGCACTTTACGGACTCAAGCAAGCACCCCGTGCATGGTATGAACGCTTAACTCATTTTCTTATTGACCATGATTTTATTAGGGGGAGCGTTGACAAGACTCTATTTATTAGAGAAGCCGAGAATTCTGTGTTGATTGCCCAGATTTATGTGGATGACATTGTTTTTGGATCCAATTGTGAGAAAATGTCCATCTCCTTTGCTGAATTAATGACATCTGAATTTGAGATGAGTATGGTAGGAGAACTGAACATGTTTCTAGGGCTTCAAGTAAAACAACTTGCATCAGGTATATTCATTACTCAAGCCAAATATGCTAAAGACCTTATTAAGAGATTTGGCTTAGACTCTGGCCGTTCCTACACTACACCTATGAGCACCACTGTTAAATTATCAAAATACCTTGCAGGGAAAAGTGTAGATCAACATCTTTATAGAAGCATGATTGGTATTCTCCTTTATCTCACTACTAGTAGACCAAATATTGCTTTTAGTGTAGGTGCTTGTGCTCGATTTCAGGCTAATCCCAAAGAATCTCACCTTACCGCTGTTAAGCGGATTATCCGGTTTGTTGGAAGCACCACCGAATACGGTCTTTGGTACCCCTTTGAATCCTCTACAAATATTGCAGGGTATTCAGATGCCGACTGGGCTGGTAACATGGATGATCGTAAATCAACCAGCGGTGGGTGTTTTTATGTTGGAAATTGCCTTGTGGCATGGCACAATAAGAAACAAAACTCTATCTCTTTATCCACAGCCGAAGCAGAATACATTGCTGCTGGTAGTTGTTGTGCCCAGTTATTATGGATGAAACAAACCTTGACCGATTATGGGATCAAACAAGGCACAATGACTTTATTTTGCGACAATACGAGTGCCATAAATATATCAAAAAATCCTGTTCAGCACTCTCGCACTAAGCACATAGACATTAAGCACCATTTTATTCGAGAATTGGTTGAAGATCAAATAATATCTCTCGAACATGTGCCTACTAAGAATCAGCTAGCTGACATCCTAACGAAACCTTTGGACTACGGTTTGCTTTGCGAACCTCCAGAAGTCCATCGGTGTTGGATGTATCTAGTATATCTAACAAGTGTTTGTTTTGCAGGAAAAATCTGAGAATTAAGCCTCTCTTTCTGTTCTTTATAGGTATATCTGAGGATCTTTGCCTCTTTTCATTGCTTTTCACGATAATCCGGGATCATAGTCCCAAACTCTTGCCCTTTATCGATATATTTGGACCTTAAGGGTCCCTCATTTTGGGTTAAGGTGTACCTAGGTACACCATGACCATGGATGTTGTACCCTTGGTAAGGGTACTTGGTTTTATATGACAATGGTCTGTCCAAAGGACTGACTCTCTATCCAGCTCATCCTGTGCAGGATCCCTATTAAAACAGTGCAAAACCTGGCTGCCGACCGGCTAGCCGACCGGTCAGGACCGGTCGGGCGTCTCCCAGACCAGTCTGGACTCTAGCACCTATGCATCCGACCGGTCAAGACCGGTCGGGCTAAGTAGTAAACTCTGCTGGAGTCCCTTTTTTTGCGTCCCACGACCGGTCACGACCGGTTGTGCGTCTCTAGTTCAGCAGCCCAAGCGTGAGCCAGATTGGGGGGGGGGGGGGGGGGGGGGGGGGGGGGGGGGGGTATTTAAACGAGTTAGAGCTCATTTTAGGTCAACCCCTTCCATTCTTTTCACCTCCTCTTGCTGCTCCAGCTCCCCCTCTTGCTCTCCAAGCTGATCTCTCGCTGATTCGTTGCAAGATTCGAGGTTCTAACTTCCTCTTCTTCACCCCACTTCTCTTTCACTCTTTTGGTAAGGGATTCCATCTCTTCACTCTCTATCTTCTTTGGTTCATCCCTTTCCTTCATCTCTTGGAGTGTTCTAGAGATCCTCTTGGTGCTTCCATGTCATCCCAAGAGAGCGAGGATGAGCTCCCTTTGAGGAGGAGCGATCGTCCCAAGGCAAAATCTAAGCCTCCTCCTCCTCGCCCTTTAAAGTCCAAGAAAGCAGCTTCCAAAGAGAAAGGGGCTGCCTCCTCTTCGGTTCCCCCTGTTAAATATAAATCTTTGAGGAAAAATGTCTCATCCCATTCCATCCGTTGGGATGATTTCAAAGATAAGGAGGTCGTCTATGAAAAATCAGTCCATTTGGGTGACTTGTCTGACTACAACTTGCGTTCCATGTTGGATGCCATCAATTGGGGCCCCGTACTCCACATGGGGGGCCCGGTCCAATTTGATGTTGTTAGAAAATTTTATGCATCCTGTGTTCATGTCACGTCTTCTCCCCCCTCCTTCAATGTCGACGTTAGTGATCGGGAGTGCCTGTTTACTTTGAAGTCCATATCAGAATTTGTTGGCGTTCCAAGGGTTGAGGAGCCTTCTTTCGATTTTTCATCCTTGGGTCCCAAACCCAACCTAGTCATCGCTCAATTCCTATGTGGTGAGGGGACACCCAAATGGGTGGGAGGTGCACTTCGAGCATCCTCAATGACCTGGGATTTCCGCCTTTTGCATAATCTCTTCTTCCGCAATGTCTACCCACGGATGAGTAACAAAGCGGATGTCATCGAATCTATGTTTCAGTTGCTGTATCGGGTTGGTAAAGGTCATCCGCTCTGCCTTCCCTCTCGAATCATGAATATCATCCACCAGGTCATCCTGCGCGATGATGGGAACTCCACTAGTCTGCCATTTGGGCATCTCATATGCAAAATGGCTGAGCATATTGGCATTGTTGGTACCGATAAATTTCACAAACCGGTCATTATCAACCGTACCATCATTGCTCGTATGGAGCTTACCAGAGACGTTATCCAGCTTCGTCTGCAGGAGCAGCAGCAGGAGCAGGCAGAGCCGTCCCAGCTTGAGGCACCACCTATCTCTTCGGGCCTTTCACACACTTCAGCTCCGTCATCAGATCCATCCCTCGATCCTCGCGACGCTCCAGGACGATTTAGCACTCCGCCTCGAGCTTTTTCTCGTCGGCACTCTCCTTCCGTGGATCCCCCTTCCTACATTGCGGAGCTTCACCAGCTTCGAGCGGATATATTTCAGCGGCTTGATAGGCTTGAGCAGACCGGGGACCAGATCTTGCAGGGTCAGGCCACTATATTGGTACAGCAGGAGGCCCTAGTCACTCGTCAGGCGCAGATAGAGAGGCGGATAGAGCGATGGGAGCGTGCGGCTCGTGGGGACGTTCCACCCCCTGATCTGGGCGATGGCACGGATTATTAGTCTTATGTCTTGGTCACAGTTACTTTTTGAATGACCGATGACATTGTCTGGATTTCATGCTATATCATTCTATGGTTGTCTGTATATTTTGGATTGATACATCTTTACATTGGGCTACTTGCCCATTTTGGTATATATGTGGATGTTTTTTTTTTATATATATATGAGCTGTGTGTTCTTTTATTGAATATTCTTAGGAGGTTGGATGGTTTGGGCGTATTTGCCCATTTTAACTCATGCTTTGTGTTCTCTTTTGAGTCTAGATATACATCTGGAGGGGTGGTTGGTTGATTGGCTATGAGCCCTCTGTGCTTTCATGTTTACTTGTATATCTGGCATGTGTTATTCTTTAAATCTCCTCAGGACTTAAACTTGTATATCTCTTCCTTATCTTATGTGATTGACATATTTTCGGCGCTAGCCTTGCAGCTTTATTAGGCATATCTTTTTGCTGGCTAACCCTTGTCAATTACTAACAAAAAGGGGGAGAATCATCCCACCTAGAAGGTCCGATTATATCTTTTTGCAGGACTTTGTAGGTGTAAGCATTGAGGGGGAGATTTTGAAGAAAATCGAGTCTGTACATGTCCTTTTGTAAAGATTATGTTGTATATCTGTATTGACATGTAAATGGGTGTATATTACTTTCTGTTTAAGGGTCAATCATGATAAGGAGTCATGATTAGTCTAGGTTAGATGTTTTGTCACGCAATTGACAAAGGGGGAGATTGTTAGTACATCTTTTGTTGTCAATTAGCGTGTTGTTTGGTCGTGTCTTGTTGTGTGAGCCCCAGTCGAAGTATTGAAGAATCAAGACCTGAAGATTTCGCTTCATCCATTGCTCAAGCTCATGTTGAAACAAGATCCCAGGTAAGTTGCATATAGATCGACTATAGGAAACCCAAAACATCAAAGAATGGCGTAAAGACTCACATATCTTATCCCCATTCCTCTCGACCCTTGCACAAGTTGATCAGACTTGTGAATCATGGCTAGTGCGAAGCATATTGGAGATATGTCCATACATTGGACCCTATGCACCTCATCACTTGAAGTGATCCGTTGCTGTGTTGAGAATCTTGGTCCTGCAAGATCGCTATGACAAAACCATCTAGACAGCGGCCAGGCTTCTCAAACACTTCAGCAACCTTGCTGTAAAGGAAGAAGATGGACAGCCGACCGGTCTTCACCGGTCGGCCAGGCTTTTCAGTTTACAAAAAGAGCCTTGCTGTGGATTTTTTGCTGGGACAGCCGACCGATCTTGACCGGTCGGCCAGGCACTTCAAAGATATCAAGGAACCTTGCTGGAAGGTCTTCAAACGGACAGCCGACCGGCCTTAACCGGTCGGCCAAGCTAAACACTATCACTCCGGCAGCCTCTGCCTTATTTAGAAAGGTAGCCGACCGGTCAAGACCGGTCGGCCTTCACAGTGTTGATATTCCAACAAGGGGGTCCGACCGGTCTTAACCGGTCGGCCTTCACAAGCCAACTGTCCAGCAAGGTATGCCGACCGGTCTTGACCGGTCGGCCTGTTATTCTGAGTGTCTACAGCAAGGGGGTCCGACCGGTCGGCCAGTCCCAATTATAGCCTTGGATTTCAAACGACGACCGGTCTGTCTGACCGGTTCAGACCTTTCTCTGACAGGTCGGCCGTGACCCTTTTTGATACGTTGGGGCTATCATTTGGGGCTCTATAAAGCCAAGACTTGAGGTCTTTTATGTCATGCATTCAACACCCTTCAAGAGCTAAGAGAAAGAGCCTTTACTCACATCCTCCTACCCTCTTTGCTCTTGTTCCCCTTGAGTTCATTATTCAAACCTAGCCATTAATGGCTTTTCACTGAGTATTCAAAGCTCGGTTTGAAGTATGAACTCAAGACCTTCATTCATGGCTGACCTACCTTCAGAATATATTTAAGAGGTCATTTATAGCCATTGAATGCTTGGAGTTTGGTAGTTCCCTCATTACCATTGCATTGAATAGGCAAGAGGAACTAGACCAACTCTCTCCCTACTACCCGGCATCAACATACCCTCATCATTTGCATCGGTAGTTGATCTTGGGAGCACAAAGAGAAGCTGAAGCACGTAGAACTGAAGCTACTCATCAAAGGCATCGAATCGGGGCTCAATCGTCTAGGTATGTCTAGTTTTTTAGAGTTCATCTATTCATTCTCTATTCCCTGGATTGGGAAACTCCGGCGGGAGGGTACGTGACCATCCTTGGATTAGTATTGGTGAGAGTTTGAGATCCAAACTCGTCAAGTCCCTGGATTGGGCCATCGGCGGATGGTAAACGCGGTCCTAGATCAAAGGATGTCAAGGTTGATGGTTAACCTGATTTAAAACCAAGACTATAGTGAAATCCGGTGATCTCATAGGTTGAGATCGTGAACCGGGAGTGGAGTAGGGAAACCGAACCACTATAAATCGCTGTGCATTGTGAGATTGAATGATTGCTATGTGTTGAATGGTTTAGTCAATCATGAATGTTAACTGTTTGATGTAATGCCTATGATAGTCCTTGCTTACAAACTGCTCATATAAATGCCTTGAATGCTATTGTGATTATCTTATTTGATAAGTTTGACTTGGTTAGTTTTTAATTGTAATTGAAATTTAAAAAGTCCTATTCACCCCCCCTCTAGGACATTAGGCATATCTCCAAGTATCTTTATAGGCGGTAAAACCGCAATTTCAGTGAATTTACGTTTTGTAGAAGTAAATCGATAGTGGTAATCCAGTAGTCGATAATCTTAGTTGTATTCGAAGTCTACGCTCACACGTTGGACTCATTTTAATGAAGTATTTTGTTCAGAAACGCGATCCGTGGCACGTTTCACACGGTCAATTGTAAGTGTTCCTTTTCAATTTTAGTTAGTTGTGTATTGAAAGTCCTTTCCTACGGAAGGCAGAAAAGTAACCCATTATTGGAGGACAAACCCTACCCTCCAAATATTATCTGATATTTATATAAAAAAAAAAAACAACAGCAACTTTGCAAGTGGCTAAATAAGCGATCGATCTTTACAGGTCCTGGTCATATATGGCCGATTATAACATATTCGTCTATCTTAGCGCTTGAAGTCATTGTTGTTCAGTTTGAATCAAGCTACATCATCGATTTTGACACGTACGCATGTACACACGTGTGGCAGAAAATAACGAGAGCAATAAGAGGGAGCCGGCGAAAGAGAGTATATGGAAAATTCTCACCCAAATAGGCTTCGCACGTGAAAAGTCACGTAAAGGAAGGAGATAGAACGTCTTGAAGACGCGTGTGGGAGACAAAAAGAGAGGGGGAGTTGGAGACGTCTCCGCCTTGACATTTTTGTCATCTATCAGGTTGTATACAGTTAACAACGTTTTTCTTGCTAGCTAAGTTGATAAACAAAGGCTTGTTTGGTTGATCAACACAAAATAGAGCTTAATTCCGTTCTCCTGATTGTTTCAAAAGAAATAAGATGGCTTCTCACAGAAAAATAGAAATAGGGAATTTATTTGATGCTCTAGCAGATTCTGATGATCGATGCACTCCAAAATTACACGTGTGGGCATAAATTAAAACAAATTAAACCATGAAAATTGTGGGATCCGGTCATGGTCCAAAATTCAGTCCGAGTGTCGCTAACCTCTTACAACGGACACTTTTTTTTTTTTTAATGAATGTGGACAGCTGATTAATAATTCCGACTGCCATTAAAAATGTTCACCAAACATTGAGTAAATTAAACCGGTGTGATTTTCTATCTGCGTTACATCTAAGTAGAGACCCACGATTTCGACAGCTTAATTCCCTCTATGCCACGTGTGAAATTTCTTAATGCCTGCGTATCAACCATCGCACTCGACCAGAGTATCAAAGTTTTCCTGAGCAGAATATAAGATAAATTTTAGCAACATCAGGCAGTTTGGCACGTGGGTTACTTTTTCCCTCCAAAATATTTCCGCTTTCATCATGAATGAAAACTAACATTTTAGGGTCAGAAAGACTGGAAAATAGAATCCTGTATGATGCAGTTTCAGCTTTCTGGGCCGCCCCAAACGTAATGAGAAACATATCTACATTTGGGCCCTATCCCAATCGCCACTTTTTACTTGCTATTCGGCATACATCCAAACGCGGCTCGTGCTACCAAGTTTAAAGTCGCAAGTAGTATTTGACAATATTGCAATTGAAAGTTGGATGTACCGGTCGACAAATTAATGCAATTTGATCTTCATGTCTGTTTGGCAGGTCCTATACGAAATGCAATTGATATGATTGCAAGATTCATCTAACCCATCTGATCATGGATGATACAGGTGAAGGGTATGACCAAATTGGGTTTGTCATAATTTTATTGACTTGGTCAAAGCGGTCCATTGGCCATGGGAGTGGATTAGGTGAGGCCCTTACCCTGGGGCCCACCTCGATGTATGTACTGTAAATCCACGCCGTCCGTGAAAACAAATCTCAGGTGGACCATGCAATATGAAACTGTGGTAATTGAATCCCCACCATAAAAAACTTCCTAAAGCCAACCAAAATGTCTATTTGCCATCCAACCTGTTGATAAGGTCACACAAACCTGGATGGAGGTAAAACGGAAATATCAGCTTGATCCAAAACGTTTGTGGCCCACAAGAAGTTTTTTTATGGTCAATCGCCACTGTTTCCTATGGTATGGTCCGTGTGAGATTTGGAACTACTTCATTTTTCCGCTCATTTTTCCGCTCATATCCTAAAATGATCTGGCAAAACTGATGGACGGCGTGGATGCAGAATACATACATCAAGCGGGCCCCACGGTAGGGGCTGCAGCATAGACCGGGCCCGCACCGAATCCGGCCACTTGGCAACCTGTGCCTTAACAGGTGCCAACACCAGCTATCATTGTATTGCAATTTGTAATTAAAATTGATTGGACAGCCAAACACAACACCGATTGAAGAAATCATTTTCATTTTTAAATTAGTGTTCGGATGACGACGATCTTATTGTATTAACTTGTTTATTTGGTCTTGACTTTTGTGTCCATAGAAGACACATAAAGATGTCTGTCATTATCATGAAATAGGAACCCGTCGAACCAGTCTATAAGATCTCAACCGTTCATTTGGCGGGTCCTGGGTTGTAAGGACCACAAGTCAAAAACCAATATGATCAGATAACCTTTGCCGTCAAATTGGATTAATTCTCCAATTAAACGTGGAAGGTTGCGTACTATCCTCCACCGTCCAATTTAGGCCATCCATCCTAGAGAAATCTATTCACCTATGAGGGTGATCTTTTATCTATGTACCCAACAATGAAAGGCCCACCTAATGAGCGGCTCTGATCTCAAGATCAGGAGAGAAAAGTAGTTAGGAAAAAAGGAAAAAGAGAATCCAGATGCGGACGAGTAAACGAACCTCTTTTCCTCTCTCTCCAACCTTTCTCTCTCCTTCGTTTCGTTCTCCCAACAAAAACCGTTTTTGCTGCCTCATCCCCACCACCGTCTGACGCAATCCCACCAACCATCGCCAGGAAAAACTCTCTTCGGCGTTTTTCAGACCTCCAAACCCCGAAATCCGATCAACGCGTCAGATTCCGGCGATCGGTATTTTACTTGTCATTCCATTTTCTATTTTTATTGTAAATTCGTTTCCGAGTTTTCTTCTTCTTCATTCTTGAAGTCCTCTCTCTCTCTGTTCTTAGAATTTGAAACCCTAGGATAGATTCTCCGGAGATTTGTGGCCGGATAATTGATCGTCGGACGCCGGAATCCGTCTCTCCGATCGGAGATCCGGTCCGACTTTCCAAGATTCGATTAAGTGGCCTGATCGTTTCTCCTTATAATTCGGATCGTGATCTCGCTGGGATAGAACTGAGATTTTGCTGGAAAATCCTGTGATTCCAGTCGGAAAGTGCCGGAATTTGCGGTTTTCTATATCGGAGATTGGCACGTTCACGGTTCGTATTGGATCTTATTTTCAGGCCGAGATCGCACTCGAAAGAGATGAAAATCATGCAATTCGGTTCTTGAATTCACCATTTTTGACTGGAGATCTGATGTTTTTGTTCAGATTCCGATCTTATTTTACAGTCAAGATTGCATGAAGAAGAAACTGAAATTACGCTGGAAAGCCCTGTTATTCGAGCAGGCGAATTCCGGAAAGTTGTAATCTTTTTTTATTGGAGATTGACGTTTTTGGTCAGATTCTGTTACGATTTCCTGTCCAGATTGTACAGGAATCGATATAGAATTTTGCTCAAAAATTGCATATTTCCGATCAGAGGAGATCTGGATACACACTGTTCCATTCAGATGCAGTTTCTATATGTACTATCCGATGGCCTGATCTTGATTGTGTGTGGATAGAACTGAAATCTCGTTGGGGAAGTCCTGAAATTCAGATTGGAGGGGAGAGGTGTTTTATGGCAAGGAAAGATCGGAATCCACTCTCTGGATTCTCTGAGCGTGATCGGGAATTGCAGCAGCATGAGAAAGCACATCAGTGATCTGTTCTATTGTGTTGGAAGGATTTACACAAGATTCATGGTGTATTGGACTGCATAGATTTCTCAAAGGCATGATCTGCTAACATGGTTCTAGAAGCCAGTAGATCAAAGAAACTGTTCTACTTTTTGGATTTGACCGCGAAATCCTGTTCTTCAAATTTGCTCGAGGAAGGAAGTTCTGTGGCTCCTAAGATGGGATCAAACAGTGGAGATTATGATGGCCGCCGTCGCCACAGGTCGTGTGATTCTCTCCTCCCCGGTCTTCACGACGACATTGCTTTGAATTGCCTTGCTTGGGTGCATCGGTCGGATTATGCTTCCCTTGCTTGCCTCAACTCTAGGTTCAATTTGCTGGTCACCAGTGGTTATCTCTATGGACTGCGACAGCAGATGGGCATCGTGGAGCACTGGGTCTATCTAGTCTGCGATCCGAGGGGTTGGGAGGCCTTTGATCCCATGAGGAAGAAGTGGATGAGATTGCCCAAAATCCCTTGTGATGAGTGTTTCAATTATGCGGATAAAGAATCCTTAGCTGTAGGCAACGAATTGCTGGTCTTTGGTCGTGAACTGTTGGATTTTGCTATTTGGAGGTATAGTCTGCTTAGTCGGAAGTGGGTCAAATGTCCGGGAATGAATCTTCCCCGTTGTTTGTTTGCTTCAAGTAGCTTTGGTTCAGTTGCCATCATTGCTGGAGGAAGTGATAAGAATGGGACCGTTTTGAAATCAGCGGAGCTTTATGATTCTGAATCAGGCAAATGGGAGCTCTTACCTAACATGCATTCTCCACGCAAGCTGTGTTCCGGATTTTTCATGGATGGGAAGTTTTACGTAATTGGTGGGATGTCAAGTGCTACAGTTTCATTGACTTGCGGTGAGGAGTATAATCTACAGACGAGGACATGGAGGAAGATAGAGGGCATGTATCCAAATGCCAGCAGGGCCGCTCAAGCTCCTCCGCTTGTGGCAGTTGTTGATAACCAGTTATATGCAGTTGAGCATCTGACCAACATGGTGAAGAGGTATGACAAGGAGAAGAATAGTTGGGTTGTGTTGGGCAGGTTGCCTGTCAGGGCCGATTCTTCAAACGGATGGGGTCTGGCTTTCAAGGCCTGTGGGAGGGAGTTGCTGGTTGTTGGTGGGCAGAGAGGACCGGAAGGCGAGAGCATTGTGCTGAACTCATGGTCTCCAGATTCCGGGAATGCCGGAGGGACCTTGGAGTGGAAAGTACTTACAGTTAAGGAGCATGCTGGGGTGTTTGTCTACAACTGTGCTGTTATGGGTTGTTGAGCTTTTGGTCATCGGTTTTTTCTTGGGTTCTTCCCAGCTAAAGGAGTGTGCCTCTGCAGTTAACCAGGCCAGTTCCGGAACTATTTACACTTTTTAGATTGTTCCTCATCCTCTTTAATCTATTGACCGTACTATCTATTGTTTAGACATTGTCATTCTCCACTCGAGAACCTGTTTTACTTTAACAATTGTGTATTGGACATGGTGTTGCTGATTCTGCAGTCTCCATTGCTTTCAAGAGACTCGATAGGACATCCCGGTAGCGTCATTGCCTCACTGCCTCACCTTAATTTCTATTTCTGATTCACAGGCAAGCATCTCTGTATCAAGAAAAGATTCTTTTACTTTTTGCAACTTGATTTTTTCTTCACTTAAATGCTTAGATTTTGTACTTGGAAGCACAGCTGAATGGTATCTTTTTTTGATCTCTCAATGTACCAGTTGCTTTCCTTTTGTTCTTTATTTTGGCTTTGTTAGTTTGTTATCTATAATTCTATTACTTAGTTTGATGAAACCTTATTTTCGTCCTGTTGCTGAAGTCAGTACATCTATAATCTCTGGTATTATTCATTATGCATTTGATGTGCATCATAGGCTAGCATGCCAACACATGCTCACTGAGATGCAATAAGACAGTGATTATGCAAGGTTTAATAACTCAAAACTCAACAAAGACCTGAGTTTGGGTTGGCTTGAAACTTGATCTGATTTTTCAACAAAATCAAATCTTTTGCACTTAAAATGTTTAGGCCCTCTTTGTTAGACGCCTAAAAATGAGTTCATCTCATTAGAGATCTTTATCTCGAGTACATAATGTGTTCATGTTATTAGTAATTCTATATTAGAAATCAAGATCTCAAACACCCGTTTGGCACCCTGGAATTGGGCGTAACTGGAGGTAATTGGAGGTAAATGCACCAAAATGGTGCGTTTGGCACCGTGGATTTGGAGGTAAATGAAAATACACATTTTGATGTGTTTTGAAATCCCATTGTTTTGCTGTGAATCAGAGGTAATTGCTATGAAATGGCTTTTTCGCCCACCTATTTTAAGGTAGGAGGGTCGCATGTGTAATGAAGGTGTCGCTAGGCTACTAATCTACCGTACACTTGACATGTTGATGATACCCACAAACAATCCAATTATAAGTTGCATTACTAAAATCACACGAATAGAATGATCCAAACTATCCAAACGTTGGTCATCTAAATGGATTGTTAAAAAATGCTGGCAAATTACTCGTTTGTGATCCTTACGTTTGTGGCCCATCCAAGGCTCGGAATTTCCTCATTTTTTTGTGAAAGTATATATTTCAATGGGCTTATTGCAATCATTTTGTCAAATATAACATATGTACACTAATTTGGGATATAAAAGCTGATTTAATTAATCAAATTCAAGTTAATATGAATATACTAAAGAATTCCAATGCATTCCAATAACAGGCATACAAACACAATTTTGGATTCCAATGCATTCCAATTACAAGCTGCCAAATACAACTAAGGATTCTAATTTACGTGGATTCCAGTGTAATTGTGAATTGGATTCTAACGCATTCCAATTACAAGGTTCCAAATGAGCCATTATACATATTTACTATTGACTAAAATGAAATCAACTCATTTTTATGTGTCTACTAAACAGGGCCGTAGGCTATATTATTATTTTTTGAGAACATAGTACTTGATTGAAAGTCTCAATACAAGAGTTTTTTTTTTCTAGTTCTACAAAACTGAAGTGATGATCTAAGGTCAGTGGTAGTCTTGACTGAATCAACTCAATGAGTTTTTAAGTATACTCAATATTTAGACAGTCTGTTTGTGGATGACATGGTGGATTCAGGTCTATATTCTTAGATACATGTGATTTCATGGTTAAATCATCATTAAGTAACACTTAATCTTGGATTCTATAACATATTCTAGCACTCCCGGAAATTTTCTTCAGCCATTCTGTGTTTCTTATGTGCATTTGCATGAGATGCTTGTGGTCAAACCTTTCTATCCCATTTCTCTTGATTTTAGTTACCGATTGCCTACTTTTTGTCTCTGGCTTTTTGGATACATTCGCCATTTGAGTTCTTACATAGTAGCAGTCATGCAGCCACCATTCGCTGTCAGAAAATGCTGGCTCATTATCGTTGTTGTCGTGTACTTGCATAAATCTTTCACTGAAGCTGCATTTCTGCTTCTCAATCTTGCTATATTTAGACACTGTTCTTGCTCCTGACCTGTATACTGCTGTCTAACTACTGTCACTTAGATACTTGGGGAGTGTGTGACCCAAGTATGGGTGTGGGTATCAAGAATGGTAAGGATAGGCGAGGTGGTTCCTCAAAATCTAAATTCTCAAGATGTGAGTACGACTAGGATTGGCAACTGCTCACAAGAGTAGAAATGCTAACATACTTTTTGAGACGAGATTTGCTAACATACCTCCCTAACAATCACACAAGTTGAATTTGTAGCCCAATTCAAATAGTCCACTGTGGATTCTAAACATCTACTAGCTAGCTCTAGAGTTTGAAATCCAAGTTGATTTTGGCTTCAAATCTCACCCAAGGGGGGTCCCTGATCTCATCCAAGTATCCTTTGAGTGCATATGTTATGCAAGTTACATGGCTGGTTCTAAGAGCCCGAATAAAATAGGAAGGCTGATGTCTGGTGGGGCAGCTGTTCGTAGAACTTCTGCCAATCCACCATTTAGAAGCCAAGTGCTGCGTTCATGGCTAGTTCTAAGAGCCTGGGTGAAAGAGAAAGGACATCCACTGTGCAGCCAATCATAAGACTTTTGCCAGTCTACTGTTTGAAAGCCAACCTCAAATTGCTATGAGAAAGGCTAAGATGGCGATAGTGATGATATTATGTAACATGTATTGCAGATCATTTGCATTCATATTATAAATTTATGAACTAATTATGTAGGGGCAAAGCTGCACAGGTTTCAAAGTGTCATGCAAGCGCTGCTGCAGGGTACCATAGAAAATATGCAAGGAAGTTTGTTTATATGCATACTTTAACACCCCATTCCTTTTCATTCTATAATTTTATATCCGCATGCTTGATACGGATAGTTTTAAGCCCATTCTTGACAAGGTTTAAAATATCATTATCACGGGACGTATTTGACCAACTCAGAAACTGCTCTTACATTTAATATCAATCTCATTATATCTTGGAGGGTTGGAAGACGAGCCCGGACCCACTTTTATCTAGGTAAGTAGTTTTCCCCCTCTACTCTTTTTTTTTTTTAGTAAATCTTAGATTGAGATCAAAGGTTACCTGGATCGTGGGTTGATTTAGCATGTGCTTATGGGAACGGATATGAGGTATGCCACTTCAATACATGGTGTGCTAAGGGTAGGATCATGTGGGTCAAGTATGTGCACTATAGTTTTCTATCACCACCACCACCACCACCATTATCATCATAAGCCTCATCCCAACTACTCCTCTTTTTTTTTTTTTAGTAAATCTTAGATTGAGATCAAAGGTTACCTGGATCGTGGGTTGCTTTAGCATGTGCTTATGGGAACGGATATGTGGTATGCCACTTCAATACATGGTGTGCTAAGGGTAGGATCATGTGGGTCAAGTATGTGCACTATAGTTTTCTATCACCACCACCACCACCACCATTATCATCATAAGCCTCATCCCAACTACTCCTTTTTTTTTTTTTTTAGTAAATCTTAGATTGAGATCAAAGGTTACCTGGATCGTGGGTTGCTTTAGCATGTGCTTATGGGAACGGATATGTGGTATGCCACTTCAATACATGGTGTGCTAAGGGCAGGATCATGTGGGTCAAGTATGTGCACTATAGTTTTCTATCATCACCACCACCACCACCACCATTATCATCATAAGCCTCATCCCAACAACTCCTTTTTTTTTTTTTTTAGTAAATCTTAGATTGAGATCAAAGGTTACCTGGATCGTGGGTTGCTTTAGCATGTGCTTATGGGAACGGGTATGTGGTATGCCACTTCAATACATGGTGTGCTAAGGGTAGGATCATGTGGGTCAAGTATGTGCACTATAGTTTTCTATCACCACCACCACCACCACCACCATTATCATCATAAGCCTCATCCCAACGACTCCTTTTTTTTTTTTTAGTAAATCTTAGATTGAGATCAAAGGTTACCTGGATCGTGGGTTGCTTTAGCATGTGCTTATGGGAACGGATATGTGGTATGCCACTTCAATACATGGTGTGCTAAGGGTAGGATCATGTGCGTCAAGTATGTGCACTATAGTTTTCTATCACCACCACCACCACCACCATTATCATCATAAGCCTCATCCCGACTAATTGGGGGTCAGGTACTCGAATCCTCTTGTGCTATTCCACTCGATCAAGGATCACCACAAATCTTACTACCTCTGCACTAACGTCCTTTCAGGGCTTCCTCTTGCCCTTTTAAGCCTTTAGCTTGAACCTAGTCATTCCTTCCAACTGATGCAGTTCTTGGTTTCTGTTGCACATGGCGAAACCATCGAAGTCTACTTCCCTCATCTTAATACCTGTTAGTGCTACTACTAAGTTCCCTAGAAAGCGTTCATTTCTAATTGCATCCTTCCTCATCTTGCCAATTATCAATCTTAACATCCTCATTTCAGCTGCACTAATCTTGCTATGTTTTAGTGCAACATAGTTTTCTCAATGAATCCATATTACAGTTTATATATGAAATGCTGAATGTTATCAGTCACTGTCAAATCAAGATTTTAGGAACTAAAAAAACAAAAAAACAAAAACAAAAACAAAAAATCAATCACGACCTGAGTCTGAGTCAATTGGATCTCAGTCAAGTACTGTGATTGCGTTATATATATTTAAAATGATTATGCCATAGTCAGAATTTCAAGTTCTTTTAAGTGCTCAATTGAGGTTTTCAGGTTTTAAGGATGCTCTCTCTCCTTGGAACTCATTCCTGTTCCTGACCAGTTCGAATCAATCCTGCTGTGTTTTCTACTTCTTGAATTCTGTATCAAATATTTGTAGTATAGAACTCTTTTCAAGTCTTTTATGGAGTCAGCTAGTCGAAATAATAAGATCTAACAGTGCCTTTGTCAGTACTATAATTAAAGATTTAACTTGTGAGATGGGGATCTCCTATTTTTAGGGTCTTTTCCACACCTTAGATCCATGCAACTCTGGGTGCTAGCTGTTACCAAGTGACAGCCACTTCAATGTTAGAACACTTGGCTAGGGTACATTTGGGTGTTCAGCAATTTCAGGGTGGATAGAATGCATTCTGCCCAAACTACCATCTGGTTAACTTCAAATCTGGCTCAACCTGCTGTGGATGGCAGTTTCAGGGTGGAATTTTTTTGAATCTGGATAGATATTGGAAAACTCAGCCAGAACCAAAAGCGCAGCTTAAAACACTATCCATAGCCGATTCGCCAATTCGGATTTAGCAAGATTTCCAAGTGCAGCCTACGTTGTGAGGTGGAGATGCTGGTCTTTTAATTCCATCTCCACACATCTGAGAATCTGAGATCCTTCCAACCCCACACAAAAAATGGTAGTTTCCTAAGTTGCATAGTACTTTGCAGGCATTAAGAGGACTTGTATGATTCTCGACTACCAACTGTATGCTCATTGGACTCTGATTTTCAGTTTGTGCTAGTAGGGCACATGGTTTGGTGATTCAGACCATTGGTTTATTGGGTCCCACCACAGTCGGCCACACCTTAAAAATCTCCCAGAATGAAAGATGTAGCCGCCGATCTTGGGATTTTTTTTTTTTTATTCATCTGAATGTGGCTGGTGCTGTATTCCTTTGTACAGAAAGATTCATGGTTTTAAGACTCCAACGAGTCTTATGCAACTTCTCAAAGTCAACTCGGACTTGGTTGGACCCAATCTGGTTCGATGCCACAACTCACCCATGATGGCGAGTTGGGCCAATTCGGCCCTGACTTGGGCAAGGCTTGACTCGAATCAGGGCCCAAGGAGTCGGTAGATTGAGTCACTGAGTCTTTAAACCATTGCACGGATTGAACAGTCTGGACTATCCTATTTGAGGAGATTTCCTGGGCATGGTCCGTCCATTGTGGAGCCCATCATATAGAAGACCCGAGCATATTTGCCCATCCTCGGGTCATGGATCATATCGTCTGCCTCAAATTCACATGCCCTGCATAAATTCATACCATAAAGCACTTGTAAGTATTCGATGTCCTTTTGCGTCATGCCTGGCTTCTCTACTGCATTTCTTGCGGTTACCTGGTTATAATGGAAGTAGTTGATGCTGCTTGCAATCTAGGGAGAGTTAATTGATACTCTGTGGAAGTGATAATTCCTACTCCTGCCGGTACTCTTTGCTTGCATGTAACCGTCCAAGTCGTCGGGCCCAGTGTTGATTGGTCATAACCTTTATGATCATTTATATATATATATATATATATATATATATATATATATATATATATATATATATATATATATATATATAGGCAAGAATGCAAACTTTTACTAAAACCTCCAAGTTCACGTGGTGTGGACTGCCTGAGTTTTGGATTAGGCTGGTTTTTGTATCATCTTTATGTCGGTTTGTTACACTTGATTAATGGGTTTGATGAAAGATATACGCCATGGTCATCCTAAACATGGACACATGGTTGGCATCCCATCCCTATTGTTTCCTGTGGTGTGGACCACCTTAGTTGTGGATCTGGATGATTTTTGTACAGATGGCCTAATTTGGAAGAGGGAACCTGATGAATAGAGTGGATTTTCATATACGAGATGGTGGCGCCATGGAGAACGAGTGTTTTGCACCTCGTCTAAAACAGGCATTGTAGTCGATTCCGGTCCAGTAATTACATAGTTAATTGAAGGTGCATGTGCATGTGCATGATCTTTGTAGCATGCATGTGTCAGCAGGCATACATGGGTGTAAGCATGGGCATGACCCGTCCTGGTATCATATCCACATGCGGGTTTTCTGCAAATCAGTATTTGTCATGTTATCGTGATGGGTAAGTATCCAGATTTTATTATCCAATGCTCGGCCCAAGAGAGTGTCTTCCGCACACGTCGGACCTATTACTCTGAGGTGCACAGCTTGGTATGATGGGCTCGCTCTGCCATGGATGGCCCACGCAACTAAAATGCCTCTGATTGGAAGATTATAGACATATGGAGTGTTCGGCCTTTTCTTGGTGTGGACCGTTGTATCTTTGCTGGCCACCAAGTGAAGAGCTGGGATTTTCTGATCTGGGTGTTTTTTGGTGCATGGTCCATCCATGGTGGGCCCATCATATGGTTCGGATCATGGAACCGTGGGGCCCACTTTTACATACTGCGAACCCCAAGCACACTGTAGAAAGCCCGGGGGAGCACTGTACAACCATACCTCATGAATCAAATACTGGGAGCAGATATGAGGGGATTGCATGACGAGACACTTGCACGTTTCATGTGGGCCCGCGCACCATCATTGGTCGTGTAACCAACGCAATGAAAATTGTCATAATGATGACTGTGGCTAAGGATGTCCGTTGTGTTGTGTGCTGCAGCACCCCCAATCCGCACAGTTGCGATGACCTAGCAATGCGGTCAGTTGATTTGATGGACCCCACCTTAGATTTGGGATGGCCACAAATCTCGTAGGCAATAATCAGGCCGGGGAAGGCAAGAAATTGGACAGGTATATTCTGTCTGGTGTGCTTTTTGTACTATGAGCCGTCCACGGTGGGCCCACCATTTCTACAGTCTGGATTCACTTTCCATGCAGCTCCGTTGAGGGAACCATTGACATCAGTAGGCTCCGCCACAGGGGAGCGGAACAGGTGAGACCACCGTCTCGCCCATGATGGTGCGACCCTTACTGTGGGTCCCACCTTCATGTATGTATTCTGTATTCACGCCTCCCATCCGTCTTTTCTAAATCATATTAGGGCATTATCCAAAAAAAAATGAAGCGGATGCAATTTTCAGATGGACCATACCATAGGAAATATTGGTGATTGAACACCCTACCATTAAAAACTTCTTAGGGCGTATCTTATATCTCCTTAGTTCTTATTTTCCATCCAATCTGTTGATAAGTTCATATAAGCCTGATGAAGGGAAAAAACAAATATCAGCTTGATACAAAACTTTTGTGGCCCATTAATGGTTAATCACCACTGTTTCCTATGGTGTGTTCCAACTGATAATTGGATCTGCTTCATTTTTTGGATATTGCCCTAAAATGATCTGGAGAAATGGATAGACGGCGTGGATACAGAATACATACATCAAGGTGGGCCCCGCCGTCTTGGGTGAGTCCGGGATCTCACGTAATCCGCTCCCCGCCGCATGTGGCATGGAAATCCTAGTCATCGAAATTACAGATATTTGCTCATTAACGTGAATTGTTGGCATTGTCAGTTTTTACTGCCTGGTTATAGCCGGTACTAGGCCTACTTGATCGTTCATGTCCCACCAAGATGAACAGACATCATATCGAGTATGGACAGTCCCGGTCTTGAAATGCACATGGGATTGTGAATATCACGAGTCTCTTCCAAAATCGCCAAGGTATTCTTCTCTCTTATACGTACTGCAGAAAAAAGCAAGGATTGATGACTTTCGGTTGGGTCCCATACGGTTTGACACCATGAGTCAGTGACTTGGTATTGAAAATAGAGGGTGCGCATAGACTCGGCCGAGTCCCGACTCAACTCAAGACGAACAAGTTGGTCCAAGTTTCTGTTGGCCTGACTCAGCCTTGTCACCCCTCGAATTGGCTGAGTCTGGACTCAAGTCAAGGCAGAACGAGTCAGTCCTAGTTGGCGAGTCAAAAAACCATGGAATAAAGAAAAGAGCCTGTTTTGCTTACAGTTGTGGATATCCATGTATTTGTTACTCTATTCCGTGAATTCCAGAGTTAAAAGATTGTCCTGCTCCTCAACAAGCACACAGTGATGAGGCTAATGATGTCGTGCATTTGAACCAAGGATCTGGAGATCCAAATCGTTAATCTAATGAGATACAGAGCTGATGGGGCCCTCTTTACAATGTTCAAGATTGAAAGATCTTATCCGTTCGATTCAGCGGCCCAAAAAAATTGTTAAACGTCCGTATATAATGGGAATTGTTTTAGTGTCAGAAGAGTTGAAATATTCAAACGTCGGAGGTTTTCCAGGGGATGCAGCTTATGTCCTTACCCCCGCCTGGACAAACTCGGTCTAGGCAGGGGCTCTGTGGGCCCCACCATGATGTATTTATTTTATACACGCTGTCATCCCTTTTGGCAGATCATTTTAGGGCATGAGCCGAAAAATGAGATTGTGTTGGTGGTCTTCAGTATGGATACTTTAGATTTGAGATTCAGGAGTCCTTGGTCGATCTACGGGCTTGGCTTGGTTGCCCAAAAATATACTAGATGAGACAGTAACTATTTGGACAGATTTGGCCGAGTTTAATTAACCGATGGGTTGATGTACAATATAGATTGGTTTATGCAAGTTTGTGCGGATTTGTTTCTTATTTTGATTTTATGCTATTTAAAGGGGTGTAATGCAGGATAAAGGTAACAGAAGGAGTCATAAACGTGTTCAAACGGTTGAAAGAATTATAGGGAGAGAGAAAAGCTTGGTTTTCTCTCATGGGGTTTTGATCTGGGTAAGTTGTTCTTCATCTCTTATAACTTCATTTTTATAATGATTTGCTTTGTGTCGTGGTTTTTACCGCAAGGGTTTTTCCACATAAAATTTGGATTGACTTTTGTGTGTTGATTTGCTTGTTGCCATTGTGATTGCTTCATTTGATTTTGCATTGAGTTCTCAAGTCCATAGGTTCCCAATAAGTGGTATCAAAGCGTACGTTGGAAAGTAGATCAAATATGAAACGAGGTATCAATGGCATCCAGCATGAAATTTGACATAGAGAAGTATTCCAGAAAAAAAAAAAAAAAAAACTTTGAACTATGGAAGGTTAAGATGAGGGGCCTCCAGTTCAGCAATGATTGGGAGATACACTCATTGGAAAGCAATCGTAATTTATAAAAGAAGAAGAGTGGAAGAAGATGAATCAAAAGGCCAATATCTCAATCTAGTTGTTTCTAACGGATGACATCATTTACAATGTCATAAGGGAGAAAACTGCGGCTAATACGTGGGCAAGTTGGGGAACAACTATGCGAAGAAATCTCTGAAAAAATGCCTGTATCTGAAGCTTCAGTTGTTCAACCTAAAGATCTCGAAGGGAACCGATGTTGAGAGCAACATCAATAAATTCAATAGCTTATTTGCAAACCGTTGGATGTAGATGGATCGATGAAGGACGAAGAGCAAGCATGCATCCTGTTGAGTTCTCTTCTAGAATCATATGAGTCGTTTAAAGACTCTTTGTATGCAGGTAGGACAATCATTAGCGTTGAGAGCGTTATCTTAACCCTCCAATCGAAGGCGATGATAAAGAAAAGCGGTGATGTGGGTTCTTCTATGGATACATTGGTTATAAGGGGAAAAAGTTCTAAGCGAAATAGGGGATCTTCGTGATCGAGATCTAAGTCCAGGGCAAAGGGAAGGGCAAGTTGAAGCGCTGAAATTGTGGAGAGACAAGGCACATAAAGAGACATTATCTGAATCTCAAGTCGAAGCAAGAGAAGTCTGAGAATTCTTCTAGGGAGGGCAATACTATGGAATTCATAGAGGATGTGAGTGATGATTGCGATGTGTTGACTGTATCCAAATCCGAATATCTCAACAATGAGTGACTCTTGGATTCAGGTGCATCGTATCACATATGTCCTGACTGGAGTTCATTCACCTCATACAAGAAGTATGACATTGGTTCGGTGTTCTCGAGCGATGACTATGCCTGCAAGGTGGTGGGTATTAGTTCAGTGCGCATTAGGATGTTCAATGGAATCGATCACATCCTGAAAGACATGAGGCATATCTTTAAGCTAAAGAAAATTTTAATCTCTCTTGCTGCACTCGAGGAAATATGGTGTAATTTCATTGGCTTCGATCGGTTTTGTAAAGTGTCAAAGGGGCACTCGTGGTGATAAAAGCATGGAGGTGTGGCCATCTTTACAAGTTGATTGGGAGCACTTCATCAAGTGGAGTTGCAAGGTTTATAGTAAATTTCACGTATGTACATATATGGCACACGTGCCTAGGCTACATGAGCGTGGAGGGACAGAAGGTAATAGAATGAAGATGGTGTGTGCACAAGAAGCGATGGAGCTATGATGGAGACGAAGTAGAGATGCGGGATGGAGCTTTGATGCAATGAAGCTTGAAGATTGAAGCTACGGTAGAGATTGTTAGTGTTGCCTTCAGTCCGAAAACTGTTGGATCTGAGATTCAGGGGTCTTCGGTCGACCGACGGGCTTAGATCGGTTGCCCGAAAATACCCCAGATGAGAAAGTAACTCTCCGGACAGATTTAGCCAAGTTCAGTCGCCCGAACGGTCGAGTCGATCGACCGATGGGTCGATGCGCAGTCGGTTTCCATAGATCTGTTTCTGATTCCATATTTATGTTATTTAAAGAGGTGTAATGTAGGATTAGGGTACCACGAGAAGTCCTAGATGTGTTCCAAGCATTGAGAGAGCTTTAGGAAGAGAGAAAAGTTTGGTTTTTCTCTTGTGGGGCTTTGATCCGGGTAAGTTGTTCTTTATCTCTTGCAACTTCATTTTCATAGTGATTTGCTTTGTGCTGTAGTTTTTCCACGTAAAATTTAAATTGTCTCTTGTGTGTTGATTTGCTTGTTGCCATTGTGATTGCTTCGTTTGATTCCACTCTAAGTTCTCGCTTCCATGGGTTTCCAACAGATTAATCCTCGGACGTAATCCACATGTCCGACTCTGGTCGAACGCGTCGAACTTTTAAGCGTTCGACCAAATATATGTGGGAGCCCACCATGATGTATCTGTTTATCCACCATGCCGTCTATCCCTTTTCTAAGTCATGTTACGGTATGGGCCCAAAATGTAAGGCAGATCCAATGCTCCAATGGACCACACCAAATAGTAATCTTGGTTGCAATAAATACACATTAAATACACGAAGCATTAAATGCAAGAGTCATCTCTGGTGTGGTCTAATAGAGCGTTGAATTTGCCTCATTTTTTGGGCTCATACCTTAACATAATATTAGAAAAGGGATGAATGGCATGGATAAACAAATATATCATGGTGGACCCCACATAGATCTGATTAGACATTTAAAGGTCCGCCCAGGGGTCATTCGCAAGCAATCCGCATACTTGATCCTCCACCTTCCTAGGGCCCACCTTTTCCATCCAACCTACTCATAAGGTCACGTAGACTACACCCAGATCCATAGCTCAAGGGTAGATTGAGTGAAGATAGCTTGGCATCATCGATTCCTAGAGTGGGGGTGGCTAACATTGTGGTGTGACTAGGGGGGTAGGGCTCTCAATGGAGCGGGTTAGATCTGAGATCCGATTCGCTTTGAATCCGTATAATGCGGATTTGGATCTTAAAATCGGTCCGATTAGTTAAATGGACTGGATTTGGATCTTAAAATAGGTCCAATTACGTAAATGGACCGGATTTGGATTCACAAGAACATATCCGAGTTCGATCCGAATCTGATTAAGATCCGACTCATCGTCACCTTAGTGTATATGTTATATTCATGCGGGCCATTCGTTTTACAAATTATTTTAGGCCATGTCTCAAAATTGAGACATGTCACTCTTAGGTTGACCATACCATAGTAAATAGTGGGATTTGCATCATTTTTCTACTAAATTAAATATATTATATTATATATTTTTCTAGATTTGTAATGGGGGTGTGTTGTGAGAAGAATACGAGCTGACCTCAATACCATCGCGAAGAGAATACGAGCTGACCTGATGACGGATCCGGTCCAGCTCGCTCAGCTCGAAGCCGATCTGATTAACAGACAGAATGATCCAAATGCAGGTCGCCAGGTCTGACCGACCCGACCTAAGGGAGAGGTGATCTTTGTGAACGACCTCGTAAGGCCGATCTCTTTGCGACCTGATTTTGTTACCGCAATTATCTAAGTTTGTGCGTGATAAGAGGAAAGAAATCCGGGAAATCTCTAACCGACTCGCCCAAAGATCCTCGAAGATCACGGGACAGCTCCGAAAATCTCAAAGATCCGAGATTTCCTCTACAAACATCACGGCAACAAATAAGGGACGTAACTCCACGACCTAAGTCTATATATTGGAGCATTCTCTTCATTATCAAGGTATGACACAAAAACTGACCTAAAGAGAGAGATATTTAATCCTTTAAGGTCCAACTAATTTAGGCATCGGAGGGCTAACGGCTGGATCCCAGCCACCCCCCTTAGCTTTCCTTTGTGTTCTACAGGATCCAGGGAATCTTTTGTTCAGCTTCAATCTTCTTTCAGGGGGGAGATCAACACCATCCAACCGTCAAGATCAAGGGATCCTTGTCCCGTCTGTTGATTAATTTTCAGCATCAACAGATTGGCGCCGTCTGTGGGAACTCGAAGATTCCTTTAATTAGGAAGTCCGTGTTCTCGCCCAATCACTAAAGACGATCTCAACTTCTTCCTTCTCTTTTACTATGGCTGGAAAGCGAAAGTATAAAGGGAAAGCACCCGCGATCGATGGACCTTCAGACGATCAAATCTCTGAGAATGAAGGATCATTCCCCGACACCCCCACTATCCAAGTCGGTGGGAACTCTCCTCTTTTCGCTCAGCAGGGGGACAACAGAGACCTCACAACCGAGGAGTCAGATTGTCCCTTCTCGAAGAGCAGGTAGGAGGGGTCAACCAAAAACTGGGTGGGGTCGACGAACGACTGGGCTACGTAGACCAGAGGCTGGACAAAATTAAAGCCATGCTAACTGGTCTAGCCTGTCCAACCATGTTGAATGATAGAGACCATGAGGGGCCTCGGCATACCCATTCTTAGCCTCAACAAACCCAGCACTCTCACCAAACTAGGCCGTCGCAGCGTTCTCAACACCCCACTCCGATAGAAGAAAACGAGGTCGCCAGCCGAGCAACCGAGACCAGGTCTCGTCCAACAACAAGCTTGCCTGCCACCGATCTACGACATAGGCTCGAGGAACGAAGAACAGCTCGTCTCGCACATGAACGAGCTGATCTTGGAGCCAGCAACCGGGTTGATGACAACTTGAGCCCACTAGAGGCCGAGCTGAGGGAACTACGGGAACAAATGGGCGATATTCAGAGAGCACAGCGAGCCCGAGCTCCAATCGCTGTGGATGCACTGGTCGACTCATCTGAGTCGCCGTTCACCGACGAGATTCGTGAAGAGCCCCTTCCCAAAGGGTTTAAGGTTCCTCAGTTGAAAAAGTACTCTGGGATAGGAGATCCGGCGGAACATTTAGAAAACTTCAAAGTCCGCATGGATCTCCTCGGGGCCAACGGACACATAATGTGTAAGGCCTTTCCATTATCCTTAACGAGTTCGGCCTGGACTTGGTTTCGTAACCTGAAACCCCGCACAATCAGTTCGTTCTCTCAATTGAGCCGAGCTTTCGCCACTCAGTTCATCGGGAGCACCGACCCGAGGAAGCATTCAACTCATCTCGCTGCGATCAAGCAAAAGGAAGACGAGTCCCTGAAAGATTACCTTGCACGCTTAAATTCCGAAGCTGTTCAAATTGAAAATCTCTTGCAAGACGTACTGTTACACACCATGATCGGAGGACTGCGGGACCGAAGATTCCTTTGGTCTGTTGGGGAAGAGCCACCTCAATCCGTGGCAGAATTCTTAGATCGGGCGGCAAAACACATCAACGCCGAGGAACTGGTTAACGCTCACCGACCAACGACCAGGAATAAGGATCGTCAGGATAGCAGCAGCTCAAAAAGACACATGTCAGGGCGGAAGTCAGAGCAAAGATCGCCGACTCGGAACGGGCCTGCTCGCCGAACAAAATTACCTGCACCACGGTTCGAAAAGTACACACCGCTCAACAAAACCATCGAGCAAGTGTATTTAGCGGAGAAGGGCAAATACAATTTCGAACGACCCGCGAAGATAAAAACCGACCCCAATAGAAGGTCGAAATCAAGGTACTGTTTGTACCACAAAGACCACGGTCACAACACCGTGGATTGCTTTGACTTGAAGCGACAGATAGAAGCCCTCATTCAGCAAGGATTTTTGAAAGACTACATTGCCCAGCGCTCGGATGGACGAAGAGATGAAGGTCGAGCCAACGACCTGAACGAGGAACAAAACAACAACCCTGTGGAAGAAATCCACATGATCTTCGGAGAGCCGACCACTGGAGATACCGGGAACTCCCGCAAAAACTATGTATGGCAAGGAAGAACGTCCTTACCAAGACCTTCTGTGAATGTCACCAGCCGACCTGCAAAGGTCGCAAAGGTAACCTCACAAACAATAGCTTTTACCGAAGAGGACGTTCGGGGGGTCGTACATCCACATGACGACTCCCTTGTCATTGCGATGGTGGTCGCTAATAAAAGACTCCACATGATGATGGTCGACACGGGCAGTTCGGCTGACATCCTATACGCTTCGGCATTTGAAAAAATGAAGATCGACCTATCCCGACTAAGACCGGTCAAGACAGCGTTGACCGGATTCACAGGAGATAGCATCATGCCCGAAGGGGAGATAACTCTACCAGTTACCGCCGGGGAAGAACCAAACCAGAAAATAATAATGGTTGACTTCCTTGTCGTAAGTACCCCCTCTGCCTATAATGCCATTATCGGCCGCCCTATCCTGCGGGCTCTCAAAGCTGCCGTTTCCATCTATCACCTTACAATGAAGTTCGAAACCGACGATGGAATCGGCGTAGTCAGGGGAGATCAGCAGGAAGCCCGTCGTTGCTACGAACTTTCCCTACGAGGAAAGAATAAAAGTACGGTATCAACCGTTTCTCATGCGACCTCTCTCGATCCAAGGGAGGAAGAGGAGCGCGGGTCGCCCGCCGAGGAGTTGGTCGACATTCCATTGTCGGATACCGACCTGACTAGAACTATCAAAATCGGATCATGTTTGGAGGGCAAGCAACGAGAGGGCCTAATCACCTTTTTGAAGGAGCATGTGGACGTTTTTGCGTGGTCCCATGAAGAGATTCTCGGAATCTGCCTGGAAGTGATGGTCCACCGGCTAAACGTCGATCTAACTATCAGACCGATCCGTCAAAAAAGGCGCTCTTTTAATACAGAAAGGTACATGATCATTGAAGAAGTACTACAGAAATTGCGCAAGGCGGGATTCGTTCAAGAAATATGCTATCCGGAATGGCTTGCAAACATTGTCCTCGTCAAAAAGAACAATGGAAAATGGAGAGTCTGTGTGGACTACACTGACCTAAATAAGGCTTGTCCTAAAGACAGCTTCCCTCTACCACGAATAGATCAGCTCATCGACGCAACCGCCGGGCACGAGCTCCTCAGCTTCATGAATGCTTACTCTGGATATAATCAGATCCAAATGCATGCTCCCGACAGGCAAAAGACAGCATTCATTACGGATCGGGGGCTCTACTGTTATAAGGTTATGCCCTTCGGGCTAAAAAACGCCGGGGCAACCTACCAACGACTAGTGAACAAGATGTTCGCAGACCAACTCGGCAGAACTATGGAAGTGTACGTGGATGATATGCTCGTGAAAAGCAAACGGTCAGAGGACCATGTCTGCGACCTCTGCACTGCGTTCAGGATATTGCAGAAGTATCAAATGAAGCTCAACCCCAGCAAATGTGCTTTCGGAGTAAGCTCGGGAAAGTTCCTTGGCTTCATAGTAAATCAGCGAGGAATTGAGGCCAACCCTGAAAAAATTCAGGCACTTCTCGACATGAGCTCACCTCACACAGTGAAGGATATCCAGCGGCTCACAGGAAGGATTGCAGCACTCAACAGGTTTGTCTCAAAGGCTACAGATCGATGCCTCCCCTTCTTCAAGCAGCTGCGTAAATGCAAGGAGATGATTTGGACCTCGGACTGCGAGCGAGCTTTCTGCGAATTGAAAGCCTACCTCGGCTCTCCGCCGCTGTTATCCAAACAAGCACATAAAGAAGAACTGCTCCTGTACTTAGTAGTCTCCCCAGCGGTGGTAAGCTCGGCACTCGTCCGGGACGACAAAGGGATCTAAAGGCCTGTTTACTACGTCAGCAAAGCCCTACTCGATTTCGAAACCCGATATCCGACAATAGAAAAGCTAGCTTTGGCTCTAATCACATCAGCCCGGAAGTTGAGGCCGTATTTTCAGGCGCATCCAATAGCTGTGCTGACTAATCAACCATTGCGACAGGTGCTACAGAACCCAGAAACCTCAGGTCGTCTCGTCAAATGGGCTGTCGAGCTCGGTGAATTCGACATAAAGTATCGACCTCGAGCTGCGATCAAAGGCCAGGCCGTCGCTGACTTCATCGTCGAATTGACCGAGCCCCTCGAAGTTCAGGACAACAGCAAATCTGACCCGTCACCAGTAAATAACTACGACACATCGACCTGGTTATTACACGTTGATGGATCTTCCAATTCGCAAGGTAGCGGAGCCGGTCTCGTCTTGACAGCGCCAGACGGGATCCAAATTCAATATGCTCTCCGGTTCGGATTCCGAGCTTCGAACGATGAGGCTGAATATGAAGCCTTCCTAGCCGGTCTCCGCCTCGCCTCTGAAATAGGAATCCGATCTATAAAGATACATAGTGACTCTCAATTGGTGGTCGGGCAAGTGACCACAGAATACCAAGCGAAAGGAGGAAAAATGTCCGCATATCTGGCAAGAACTCGAGAGCTACTGTCACGATTTGATCAATATGAAATTGTTCAGATCCCGAGGAGCAAGAATATGAATACGGATTCCCTCTCAAAACTCGCCTCATCAGCCAACGACGAGCTCGGTAGGACGGTTCCCATCGAGTTCCTCCCTCAACGAAGCATATCGTCAAACCAGTCAACAGAGGTTTTTCCAGTGTCGGCTACCCCAGATTGGAGAGACCCTATCATCCGGTTCTTACAGTCGGGCGAATTGTCCGTCGATCAAAAAGAAGCTCAGCGCATTCGCTATAGATCGGCTCGGTATACTCTGATCGATGGAATCCTCTACAAGAGAGGATTTTCTTTTCCATGTCTGTGTTGTTTGGGGACCGAAGAAGCTGATTACGTGTTGCGCGAAATCCATTTTGGCTGTTGCGGGAATCATTCTTGTGCCCGAGCACTAGCGCAAAAGGTAATCAGGCAGGGATATTATTGGCCCACCATCCAGACGCCCGAAAAATTGTTAAAAGATGCGATAAATGCCAACGATTCGCCCCAATTCCTCACCTACCGCCCGAAGAGCTTACTCCCATGTCTGGACCATGGTCATTCGCTCAATGGGGAGTCGACATCATTGGCCCTCTTCCGACGGGGAAGGGACAGGTGAAATACGCAATCGTCGCCGTCGACTACTTCACGAAGTGGGCAGAAGCAGAACCGCTAGCCACCATTACCGAGAAGAAAACAACAGACTTCATTTGGAAAGCAATCGTGTGCCGATTCGGGATCCCGAATACAATTGTCACTGATAATGGGCGGCAGTTCGACAACGAAAAGTTTCAAAAGTTCTGCAAAGGTCTGGGATAAAAAAACGTGTATTCTTCTCCCCACCATCAGCAAGCCAACGGTCAGGTCGAGGCAGTTAACAAGATCATCAAAAATCACCTCAAAACAAAGCTCGAAGAGAAGAAAGGTGCTTGGGCTGACGAACTTTCCGAAATACTTTGGGCCTATCGGACCACGGCTCGGTCCACAACCGGAGAAACGCCTTTCTCTTTAGCTTTTGGAGCAGAAGCCGTCGTTCCTGTAGAGGTCGGGATGCCCACGAGCAGGACGAGCCAACACCGACCTGACCAAAACGAAGAACAACTACGGACAAACCTGGACCTGCTCGATGAAGTACGCGAGGCATCCCAAATACGATTAGCAGCCTATCAGCAACGGGTTAGGCGATACTATAACTCTCGAGTAAAAGAGCGACTGTTTCGAGCTGGCGACATGGTTCTCAAAAAGGTCAGTATTAAAGACAAAATCACTACCTTCAGTCCCAACTGGGAAGGGTCATATAGGGTGCTCAGCTCACGTCGTCCTGGTACTTATTGGCTCGAAGACATGGACGGCAGACCCCTTTCCCATCCATGGAACGCTGATCACTTGAAGACCTACTATCCATGAACGAGCAGGGCCTCGTATAAAATGTGTATTCCGAGGTGATGATTCGATAAAGTTTCTTTAAGATTGCTTCCTAAGTAGTGTGAATAGCGGCATTCCGACTTGCAGCAGCAGATCGGCCCAGCGGTGTTAACGTTCCTAGCTGCTATCGAAGCCTGACGACTAGTCATCGAATACAATATTATGGTTGGATTTATGTTACCGAGCTTCGCCGATTACAAAGGGTTCCTTAGTCATTCCAAGACTCGCGTATGCATAAAAGAGAGAAAATGTTGTGCACACAATTCGAATAAAGATGCCTCTGAAGGGCTTGCATTGAAGTAAAAGTTTTTTTTTACATTGTTACATAAAAAAAAAAAAAAAGAAACAAAGTCTTTCAGCCTTCGGTAGCATTAGACGGCCCGGCCGCAGACCCTTTTGAAGGTCCCTCCCTCACGACTTCGTCCTCGTCTTCATCATTGTCAACAGGAGTCAGGTCGAGATCGGGAAAGTGTTTGAGAACAAGCCGTCTGCAATCCTGGAAGCCATGATTGTACAGCTCCTCAGAAATTGCGTTCAGCCTCTCAAACTTAGCTTCTGCATTTTTTGCATCAGCCAGAGCCTTCATCTGGACCTCCTTCAAGAGCTTGGCCAGGTCCACCTTCTCCTCCTCAACTGTCTTGAGAGCGGCCTCGAGCGACTCGACCTTGTTCCCCTCAGACTGGGCCTTGGCTGAGGTCTCCCTCATCGCCTCCTCCAGAGACTGGACTTGTACTTGTGACACTTCCAGCTCGGACTGAGCCACCTTCAACTCGGACTGGGCTGTCTGCAGTTCAGCTTGGGCCGTCTGCAGCTCCGTCTGGGCCGTCGCCAGCTCAGACAGTTTCTTCTTCAGCTCAGCCTTCATCGCCTCAGTCTTATTCTTCCAAGAAGAGGCAGCAACCAGAGCTTTTTGCATCTGGTGAGTCCGCTCAGCCATCTTCTGGCGCATCATAATCAGCAAGGCCGGGTCCTACAAAAACGAGTTCCGACAATCAGTAATGCAACAATAGCATGAGTAAAAAAAAAAAAGAGGGGAGAAAAAGAGGCAGTCAGCTCACCCTGAGACTGCTCTCAATTGCGACTCCGACCATCTGGTCAGGATCTGACAATGCAAGAGAGTTCAGATCCTGAGGGATGCTCTGGTTAACGTCCATATAGGCGTTAACCCCCTCTTTCCAGGTCAAAAATTGCTCCGTTACCGGAGGCATGTCGACCTGGTCTTCGCGCTGCTCGGCCCCAGGAGCAGCTGCGGTGCGGGTGGTACGAGGAGCTGGAGGAGGGCGCAACGATCCGACCTCAGCTGGGGTGCGAGCGGGCCCCGCTGAAGTCGATACTGTCGGAGTGCCAAACGAGCTGGCACGAGTTGTGGGGCGGCCCGTCGACGGTTCGGCCCGGGAATCCGAGGTGTCCGGCACGTTGACGACCGGAACCCGGAAGCGGGGGGCTGGGCAGCCAGAGGTTCACCCCCTGCAGGGGATGAGCCCAGAGGTTGTCCAGACCCGAACACGAATGACTGAGGCAACCTTTGTTGTCTCTGAGCCTCCGTGGCCACCCTCTTGCTCGGAGGTTCTACCGAGCTCTCCCCGCGCTCAAGGAGCCGAGCAGGGATTCTATGGGATTTAGAAACCGCCTTTGGTGCCATGCCTGTCCAAAACACAAAAAAAGATGTCAGGACAAAATATGTGGAGAAAAGACAAGTAAAATATAAATGTCAACATTGCTGACCAGATTCAAAGACGGATTCTACAGTGATTAGACTGCGGAAGTTCCTTTCTTCAAGCGGATACTCCCGTGCAGCTCGGATCTGCCTCTCCTGGACCTCAGAAAGCGCTACTCTGATGGCCACCGAAGCTGCACAGACAGGGAAACCCGCGTCAGAGTTAACAAAGCATAAATGAAAAGCATTAGAAATTCAAAAAAATTGTCTAAGTGCAGCTCGACCTGGCAGAGCAAAATCAACTCGAACCCTATGCTCCAGAGGGCGAAGCTCATCTGACGAAGCTTCCCAATCTCCCGACGCAAAAAACCATTTCCTCTTCCAAATTCTTGTCGAGGATGGTAGGCCGGTCACTATTGAGCCCCCATGGCCCGGGTGAGAAGAAAGGTAATAAAGACCCTGACCTCCTAGAGACTTGAGACTGTACATAGAGAACAGCTCGTTCGAGGTCAGTTCTTTATTTCCCACTCTCTGCTACAAGATATAGCTTCCCACCATGCACCTCCAGCCATTGGGTTGCAGCTGGCTCGGTGCGAGGCCTAAGACGCTAAGGACCTCTCGCACAAAGGGGTGCAGAGGTAGCCTGAGCCTGGCCTCTAAATGCATCAGGGAGATTACGGTTTCCCCCGGCGAGGTCGGCTCGGTCTATCAGCTCGGTCTGGAATCTTAAGTTCTACGGATTCCGGAATCCCGTACATCCTCCTCGCATTATCCAATTCTCTCTGGGTAATCTGCGAGGTCACGCCATCCAGCTCGAAGGAATTTCTCTGAGCCCTCCCATTCCCAACTTCTGGCTCAGGAACGTCGGATTCCTCTTCATTCACAGGATCGGCTGTCCTGGAATGGGATTCTCGGGGGTCCACCTCTTGATGCTCTGATAGAGGTGGGTCCGATTCGGAATCCCCGAACCTCACCATCGGTATGGCATCAGAGTAGGAGATCTCCGACATTTTTGAAAAAATATTAAGGGAAGAAGAAGGTCTTCTAAGGGTAAGGAGAGCGTACCCTAGGTGATTGGTACACCGGCCGGATGAGAGGTATTAGGGAATGGAGAAGGACTCAAAAAGAAAGAAAAGCAGAATCAGAGAAGAGAAGAATTCTTCCGAAATTCGCTAACCCTCGAGTTTTATACCTGAAGGATTCTTTGGCATTTAATGCAATGATTCCGCGTCGCGGCTCTCGGTTGAAGCGTACGAAAAGTAATGCATTACTCTAGACACGTGGCATCTCCCCGTTCGATAATATTCTGTTGAGCGCTGACACGCCGTACAAACGAATGATGACGCCTCGATTTTTTGAACGACGCATTAAATGCCGTTTTTCCGCCCGTCGAGATGACGGCGCAACAGCTGTAAAACACTAAAGGTAGCCAGATCGTCGTATCTTCTTTATCAAGCTACTCCCGAGACAGACGAGCTAGGCTCGGGAGTGGGGGGACTTCTGTTGTGAGAAGAATACGAGCTGACCTGATGACGGATCCGGTCCAGCTCGCTCAGCTCGAAGCCGATCTGATTGACAGACGGAACGATCCAAATGCAGGTCGCCAGGTCTGACCGACCCGACCTAAGGGAGAGGTGATCTTTGTGAACGACCTCGTAAGGCCGATCGCTTTGCGACCTGATTTTGTTACCGCAATTATCTAAGTTTGTGCGTGATAAGAGGAAAGAAATCCGGGAAATCTCTAACCGACTCGCCCAAAGATCCTCGAAGATCACGGGACAGCTCCGGAAATCTCAAAGATCCGAGATTTCCTCTACAAACATCACGGCAACAAATAAGGGACGCAACTCCACGACCTAAGTCTATATATTGGAGCATTCTCTTCATTATCGAGGTATGACATAAAAACTGACCTAAAGAGAGAGGTATTTAATCCTTTAAGGTCCAACTAATTTAGGCATCGGAGGGCTAACGGCTGGATCCCAGCCACCCCCCTTAGCTTTTCTTTGTGTTCTACAGGATCCAAAGAATCTTTTGTTCAGCTTCAATCTTCTTTTAGGGGGAAGATCAACACCATCCAACCGTCAAGATTAAGGGATCCTCGTCTCGTCTGTTGATTAATTTTCAACATCAACAGGGTGGATTTGGACCTAGATCTGACCTGAATCCGATGGTTATGTGGATTTTGGATTGGAAATGGATCTAACAATTTATAAATGGATCGGATATGTATATCATCTTTTGGATCCGAGTTGGACCCAAATCCGATCCGAATCCGTCTACAGATATACGGACTTGGAGCCGGATCCAACTGGATCCGATCCAGATCCGACCCATTGAGAGCCCTAAGGTGGGGGTTACGAACAGCAGGGTGTGTGTACTAACCCAAAATAAAATAATAATAATAATAAAAATGTCACATAGACTTGGATGCCGGAAAACACAAATATCAGCTTGAACAAAACTTCTGCAGCTCCCATGAAGTTTTTAATGGCGAGCGTTCAATCCCACTGTGTGCTCCACTTGAGCCTTGGATCTGCCTCCTTTTTGGGTTATGCTCTACAATGATCTTTCAAAATGAATGGACAAAGTGGATAAAATGAATACATCATGGTGGGTCCCACAGAACCCCTGCTTTCAATGAGTTTGTCTAGGCAGTGCAGGACGCAATCTGCTGTATATGTTTTATATCCACTCCTTCCATCAGTTTTTCCAAATCATTTTAGAGCGTGAATCCAAAAATTAAGTAGATTTGAAGCTCAAATGAACCACACCACACGAAACCATGGGATAATGACATTAACCGTTGAAACTTTTTTAGGGCCCACGGTAATATTTACTCATCATCCAACCTGTTGGTAAGGACACTCAAACCTGAATGAAGGGAAAATACAAATATCAACCTGATCCACAACTTTGGTGGCTCCCAGGAAGTTTTCAACTATGGGCATCCAATCACCATTGCTTCCTGTGGTCTGGTCTATTTGAGATTTGAATCTACTTCATTTTCTGGTTAACCCAACCCATCAACAACACCGCTTGGGGTGGTGCTGGCAACACCAACTGATACGCGTCCCTTTTCCTAGGAGAAAATTTTTGCTACACCCACGAGTTAGCTACGCTACCTACACCGGGTGTAGCAATGACCCCAACTTGATGTATGTGTTGTATCTACGCCGTCTATCCATTTGGTAAGATCATTCTAGGGCATGACACAAAAAATGAGGCAGATCCAAAGTTCAAGTGGACCCAGACGTGGCAAGATCATTTCCGAGTGTTCCTCCACTTTTAGGCAATCTTGGGTTTTAGATAAACAGCAGACGTGGCTGTCGGTGAGCAGGACTACAATTCCTCAATTTTCAAAGGGGAGTTATTTGATACTCTGGCTGCCTATGACGCTGGATATGCAGCCACTTAGAAAGCGCAGGAAGTGTCATGATATAGTAACTAAAAGCAGACCGACCAGTTGCGCAACTCACTGTGACTGAGTTACAGTTCAAAATCATTTTCTTTTTTTTCTCTCTTTTTTTTTTAATTTTATTTAATTTTATTTATTTATTTATTTAACAAGCCTAACCACCGCTCCGAGGACCTTTTGTCCGCTGAAATAATAGCATTAGTTATTTTTTCATACTTAAGCGTCCAAAATGTATGTCCACCAATCTGATAGTCAGATAATAAACCAACCGTAATTTTTTGTTCATGTTACATGCAGCTAAATAAAAATTTGGACAGTTTAAATTAATTGTATGACATGTTTGCAATATCTATGTGGTTTATTGATGCCAGCAAATTACACATCACACTGTCAAAAAATTTCTCAAGGTTTCTGCCTCTCCTTTTAATATTTCTCAGTCATTTAGGGGCATCCAAATGCCCGCCTAAAGTAGAAAAAGCATCTTTCATTTCCGATATCAACCAAAAAGTAGAAAAAGCATCTTTCATTTCGAACGTAATAAAGCAATTATCCCTTAAGTCCCTTCGGTTCCCCTCACATCCACCATCCATCATGTGAGGCCAACCTTTAATGTGGACAATTCATCCTGTGGGCCCCACCTTTGATGTGGGCCGTCCATTATACGGGCCTACCTTGGATGTGGGTCATTCATCACTATAGCCCGACCTTTAATGTACACCATTCATTATGTAGGGTCCACCTTCAATATCCACCACCCATCATGTGGAGCCCACCTTTGATGTGGACCATCCATCATATGGGCCCCAACTTTGATATAGGTCGTCCATCATGCAGGACCTGCCTTGGATATGGGCCACTCACAATTAGGGCCAACCTTTGATGTGGATCATCCATCATGTGGGGCCTACCTTGATGTGGATTTCCATCATGTGGACCCACCTTGATGTGGATCATCCATCATGTAGGGCCCACCATTATTAATTACCCATCATGTGGAGCCCACCTTTGATGTGGACTATCCATATGTGGGCCCCATGTCATGCCCCAAAATTCAATACCCTAGTTGGCCAAGCCTGAATCCAAATTTTTAGATTGTGAGTTATATTTAAACAAAATATATCACAACCCAACTATTCTCAATACATTTTCAAGGTAATTATAGCCAAACTAATAGAGAAAAATATATACTAGGGAAAAAATATATACTAAATCATTCCCATTAATTAAATTATTTACTAACACATCATTTAACTATTAATTAAATTTTTATTACAATAATTTCAAAATCAAACTATCCTAGTTGACCAAAAACAAAATCCAACTATGACTAATCCTAATAATAAAAAAAAAACTAGTAACATTGCCCAACATTCGTGCTACTTTAACTCTGCACCTGCAAAACAATTTAGGGGGTGTGAGCTCAACGGCTCGTAGGGTCACATCATTCCCAAAATTGAAAATTTTATGTCACATCAAGTATGAACTCAAATAAAAGAAAGTAAGCATGTTATAAAGGAATACATAAGAAATTACCGGGTGGTAGTGCGTAGCATTGTGGCTGATAGGGGCCTCGAATCAAGGGTTACAACTCACGTTAGTCCCATACCTAACGTGTGAAATAATTCCAAGATGACAGACTCTTGATCCCAAATAGTCTCATACCTATCGGGGATCGTAGCCCACGAAAATGTGCATCTAACTATATTTACGCATCTACAATATCGAATATAAAAGAGTAATAAATCAACACATCCATAGTATCAACTTCAAATAACGGCATAAAATAACTTATCTTAATCTTTTTTTGTCTTTGCCAGGGCAGAGCACCTGTGCATCCATTTTAGTTATTAACCTAAGGTAGAGTACCATGACCATTTTAGACCTCCAATGGTAGGGCATTGTGCATCCAACATTTTATGGAGTCTGAGCAGAGCACCCACGTGTAGATTCACTTAATCTTACATAAAGAAAATATAACTTACATCATGGAACACGGAACAGGGATCGAATATTCAGATATGACATACATCCTAAAACACAGGCCAGAGATCGAATGTCCACAAATGATAAAATTCAAAGTGCGGTATAAAATAAACATCGTTCTGAAAATAACCCTAAGCAAAGCACTCGAAATAAAATGACATAATAATCATTTCCGAGCAAAGCACCCATGATAATTAACACAATGATCCTTTATGGGCAAAGCACCCATAGCTTAAAAATCCATTTCACAACACATAATAATAATGAAATAAATTCAACATATAATAATTAAATAGATTCAACCACAATACGTATCAATAGCCAAATGAAATCAATATACAACTCTTGACAAGAATCAAATAAATTTCATCTACAAAGCATACAAAAATCTAATGAATGAATATAGAATGCATGCATCAAGGTGGCCCTCATGTAGGGGCTGCATGGTCTTGAAAGGCGAAGGTCGCACCTGATCCTCTCCTGCAGGATCGGATGCAGATTAGCTACTGAACTTGACAGTGGCTATGTGGTGGGGTCCACTTGAACTTTGGATCTGCCTCGTTCTTTGTCTCATTCCCTAGAATGATCTCTCCAAATGGATGGACAGTGTGGATACAACACATACATCATGGCGGGGCCCACAAAACGTGGTGACGTCACTTCAGTAGTAGGACTCGCTACCGTGAAGTTTTCAAAAATCAAGCTTCCGTAGAGGTTTTCTCAATTTCGGTAATTTTCATTCCAATAGAAACAGGCTTTGGCACCATTTCCAGGAATCCCAGTTCTAATCCAATTTGATTTCCATATGAAAACCAGTTTTGACGCCAAACACACCAGTTTAATCTAGAATCTAGACTTCAAACTAGAATCCACATTTTAGAGGCCAACCAAACGGCCCTAAACAATGTCCAGAGTCGTTGTCGCTGCCTAGCACCAGCAGGCGCTGTCCTTTTAGGGGTTAACGGGGTGGGGCCCCCGGCTGGCCCAACCGTGATATACGTGTTCCATCCAGACCGTCCATCCATTTTTCTGGATCATTTTAGGCCATGGCCCAAAAATGAGATAGATCCAAATCTCAGTCGATCCACACCACAGGAAGCAGTGGCAAGGACGTCCATCATTGAAAACTTCCTTGGCCCCAGTGCAATATTTATTTATGACCCAAGCAAGGCCATGAGGCTCACTGCCGTGTCCTGCTACACCCAAGTGGCTCGCCCAATCTGACCACCGGAAATGGCAACGGGCCTTGGTGGGCTAACCTACAAAAAGGCATATCCAAATTTCAATGGTTTGGCGTGCGGGGTCTGGCTCGAATGATTTTCATTTTTCACCATAATCAGGGGTTGTGTGGCCCATCATGACCTCCCACCATGATGTATGTGACTTGCCCAAGTGGCCCGCCCAATCCGGCCACAAAAATGGGCCCGAGCCCTTATGGGCAGATCCATAATGAAGCAGATCCAAGCCTCTGGTGGAACAACTCTCCAGCTTGTTTGTCGATGCTGTAGGGCCCAGTGAGGCGTCCCACTTCATATATTTATCCTATACACGCTGTCCATTCATGTGGCAGCACGTCTGGCCGAGTGGGGCCCCTTTTTGGGTGGACTACAACATAGAAACAGTTGCGTTTGGACAACCATCATTGAAAACTTCCTAAAGCCTACTATCCAAACAGCACGTGGGGCCCGCATTGGACCTCACCATGATTGTGTGTGTTATATCTAGGCTAGGGCTGTACATCGAGCTGAGTCGAGCCGAGTCGAGGTGGGCCAAGCTTGACTTGACTCGTCTGTGCTTTCCTCGAGTTCGAGCTCGAGCTCACCCTCGAGCTTACCATTGGAGCTTGCCTTGTTTGCTAAAACTTTCTAGGCGAGCTCGAGGCGAGCTAGTGGATCGACTCGAGGTGAGCTTACCTCGAGTCGAGTCGAGCTTGCTCCCTCCTCAATTTATTATATTTTTTACTACAAAATACAAATTAAAAGTCAACAACATTAAGTTCAATAAGTCACACATATATTAGGGGAGAATAGTATTTCTACATGTCCCACCATTAAAATGACCTAGCTCTGATCAGTTTTTTCTTTGGCCAGGTCACACATGCATTGAATGCAGACCACTAGTAATATTTTCTGAACCATAATTAACATAGTACATGCATAGCTCACCACATGAATGGAGTGCCCTGATTATTGTGTGGACCATCTTCATGATGAGGCCCAGCTGATTCATTGATCAGATGCACCACCTCCCTTGTAAAATTATAATCAATAGTTGCATATGGTGTTTGGTCTTACCATAGCCCTTGTTTTGTAGATATGTACGGTGTGTAGTCTCACTATAGCACTTATGTTTGTGTAGCGTGTAAAACACACAACCATTGTGTGCTCACCTTTTTTCATACTTGAAATTACTCAATCCATTAGATATGCTTAACAAGGAATGTTCTTACCTGAACAAAATAGTAGGATTAAGAAACCCCCCAACGTGTGAAGGTTTTATTTGTCCTAAGCTTGGACCCCAATATGTGTGTAGGGGACGGGGGAAAGAGAACCAAGAAATAAGAAAATTAGGGTTTTCTTTTTTTTTTTTAACAAATATCTATATGAAACGAGTCGAGCTCGAGCTCGAGCCAAGTCGAGTTGAGTGACCCAATGGTTGAACTTGACTCGATTTCTGACTCGAGCTCCTAAATAAAGCTTTGCTTGACTTGTTCTATTGAGTCGAGTCAAGCTGAGGGGAGCTTTTTCGAGTCGAGTCGATAGAGTTTCTCGAGCTGATTTGACTCATGACCAGCCCTAATCCAAGCCGTCCAAGTGGACTTCGCGCTGATGTATGTGTTCCATCCATGTCATCCAGTGGGTGTGGCTCATTGTGTCGCCCACCTTGATGAATGTATATTATACTTACTCTGTCCATCTGTTTTACCTGCTCATTTTAGAGCGTGGACCCAAAATTGACTCAGATCCATGGTCAGGTGGACCCCACGCTGGACGATGGGCACTAGACACACTGTTCAGTGTGTGGGCCCCCTTTGGGTTCCATTTGAGACCCGCCCTGGTTCCCCCATGATGTATGTGTTCTATCCCCATTGTACATCTTGGTCACTATAACATCTTAGTGCATGAGCCTACAATGAGGCAAGATGTAAGTCTCAAGTGAACCATGCCACATGGACATTTGCATTGCTAGTGGGTCCGTCGTTCCGATCCCATTTTCTTTATATTTGGGCCATTTAAGGCTGATTAACACATGTTAGAGAAACTTTACATTGTATACACTTTAGGACCGAATATGGGGTCCATTTCTATGTAACACATACTCCAGGATGTAACAGTGACTGACTTCCACCCTGCACATTCCTGTAGTCTACCAAGGCCCATGTCTTCGTTGTAGATGAGAACATGTATGTGCGATGTGGTTGATAACATGCTAATACACTTAGTCTAACAGTGCAACACTGATAATATGCTTAGTATACTAGTTACTATATCCATTCATATGCTCATATGTATTGGTTGGATTCTGATGGTCGAACTGTCACAACGGTTCAAGTCCATTGGCCAATTGGTTGACAGTCAAAATCCATTGACGATTCGGCGCAATGGAAACATTTGGCTAGCCAAAACATAGTAACAATCGATATTTGTCAGCTAATCTGGCATAGGCGTAGACGTGGTGAGATCGATCACCGTCTCTCATGAATAAATACTCCAAATCTATGGAGCTTCTGGGACTCCTCAACCAGACTTCCTCGAATCCACGAGAAAAATAGTAAAAAAACTCAAAGTTTTATTAATAATAAGCAAGATGATTGTCTAACAATGAAAATAAATAAGTTTAAATAGTCTTAACAAACCTTAAGAAACCCTAATTGTAAAGTTATAAAGAGTTTTAAACAAAATCAGCAAAATAAAAAAAAAAAATTGTATACAAATCTACGTATCACCAGTTGGCCCAACTTGTTGGCTAGCCGAAGTTGGAAGTCAGTTGATCGAAGTTGGAGTTTGGCCTGCCGAAAAATACCTAAGCTCTCTGATGGTATTTCAGCAAAATTCGGCTGGTCGATAGTGGAAATCAGCCGGTCGACAATTTGCAATGGCACATATCCGTTGGGAATCTGTTAGAAAACTGACGGGAATCCGAAAGTTACAGAATTTTTTGCAGTTCTCCTTGAACTTTTTTTGGTCCTTTTTCTAACAAGAATGTGCTCGATTCATGTCCATGATTAGGGGGTTCTTGTTCTACATCAGACTCCCCCACTTGAAAAAACAACTCGTCATCGAGTTTCACTTCAGACTTGAATCATGAACCCCGTCCCACATTAGCATCGGATGTATTACAGTAGCTTTCTTTGGTAGCAAACGAAAGTCACACACCTTTTTCCTTCTTTTCATGTTCTTCTTCAATGTTGCGCCTTGCAAGGAGAGACTGCCTCTCCACTTTAAAAGTTTTGGGGTTCTCTTTCGGGAACATAGGGGCAAGAATAATCTTCTTCCCATCTTTAACGAACAGAATGATGTTATCCCGACCTCGATGTGCAGCGTCTTGATCAAATTACTTTTGCCGTCCAAGTATCATGTGACAGACGTTCGTGTTTACGATGTCACACAATACTTGGTCCTTGTAGGATTTTCCGATAGAAAAGGAAACGCGGCATCGATCTGTTGTTGTTGTCATACTGTCCTCCTGGATCTACCGAATCGCGTATGAAGTGGATGCGATGTAGTCTCCAATTTCAGCTTCTCCACCATCGTCAATGACACATTGTTTTCACAACTCCCACTATTAATGATCATATCGCAGACCTTTTCCGCCCACCATGCACCTTGTGTGGAAGAGGTTGTGGCATTGGGGATTGGTTTGCACCTCTGACATAAACGACTGTCTCTGTACAACCAAGGACACACCCTGATCTCCAGAGAGTCATTCAACTCGCTCTTCCTCATATTTGGCGTTCTCAATAACACCGAGCCCTACATCATTCTCTACATCTCCATCATTCACATCAACGACAACCAAATTAGTCACTAGCCCTTGAGGACATGTGTTTAATAGATGGCCTGGTTGGCCACATTGAAGGCAATGGTTAGGCCGTGGTTGCCTATATGGGTCCGGGATTTGGCTCGGGCCTGAAGTGGTTGTCGCGGCATGTTGGGGTCTTCTTGGGTCGTTTCCTAAACCTCGGATCGTAGGGGTAGGAGGGGAAGAATGTGCCTCAATGGAGGCTTTCCCATTGGCTTAGGACATCTCCTGTGAAGGATCCACCATGGGAGCTTGCGTCGCAAGAGGAGGCCGATTAGTTGTCCTCATTAGTTGTGTCTTTACTCAAGTTGCTAATTGAGTCGTGTCATCCATAGTTCAGACTGTATGCATTTGAACTCAGTCTTAGATTGTGGGTCGTAGACCGCCTATGAATCTTGCAACCTTCTGTGAATCCATCTCCGATTAACCATTACGTGTCGCCAATATGTTTTTGTTAAATATTTGACGACGATCCGATTTCTCTGCTTGCAATTCTGGTATTGCTGGAACAACACATGCTCATATTTGCTAGGAAGGAATCAAGATCAAAGCAAATGCCTCATCCGTAGTCAGGATCAGATGGACTATTTGTTCTGACGGGCACGAGTGAGTTGTAACTGCTTCCACCAAGCAAAAGCGCCTGATTTTAACTTATATGCTAATAGTTTCACTTGTTTAACTTTCAGTACATCCATATAATTGAAATATCTCTCGACTTTTGCAAACCAATCGAGGAAATCTTCAATGCCAAGCAAACTATTGAAACTAGGAAGATCAACCTTACCTCGGAAATCTCTGTTACCATGGTCCGCAAACACGCCTCCATGTGCGGGCTGATGAACAACGAGGTTCCCAACATCGTCGTCGTTGGAACTTAAGTCTTCGGGAATAGCCCTGCGGTTTGCCACCGGTAACACTTTGTAAGTAACTAGGTTATACAACACAGCAACCACGGGAGGCTGGATGTCGCCTTAGGCTTGGGGTGGGGCAGAGTCACCTGCAGCCTTTGCATGGACAATTGATTCAACCATTGTCGAGCTTAAATCTTCTCCGCTAGATATTGGATCCATAGATCACTATCCATGGGATTTCTGTCGTTGTCGTCACTAAAAGCCATCTTCCCAAGGGTTTTTCTCACTTTGATACCAATTTAGCGTAGGCGTAGACATGGTGAGATCGATCACCATCTCTCTTGCGGATAAATACTTCAAATCTACAGAGCTTCTAAGACTCCTCAACCAGACTTCCTCGAATCCATGAGGGAAAGCTCTTGAATCCACGAGAAAAAGAGTAAAAAAATCAAAGTTTTATTAATAACAAGTAAGATGATTGTCTAACAATGAAAATAAACAAGTTTAAATAGTATTAACAAACATCAAGAAACCCTAATTGCAAACTTAGAAAACTAAACAAAAACAGAAACAAAATTCGCAAAATAAAAAAATTCCGTGCAAATCTATGCATCCCGTCGACCAATTGACCCGACTCGTCGGCCGATTGAAGTTGGAAGTTGGTCGGTCGAAATTGGAGGTTGGCAGGCTGAAATATGCTTAAGCTGTCTATTGGTATTTCATCAAAATCCGGCCGGTCGATAGTGGAAATCAGCCGATTGATAATTCGTGACGGCCCAGATCTGTTGGGAATCCGTCGGAAATCCATCGGGAATTTGAAAGTTGCAGAATGTTTTGCAGTTTTCCTTGAACTTTTTCCAATCTTTCTTTAGCAAGAATGTGCTCGATCCACGTCCATGATCAGGGGATGCTTGTTCTACATCACAATTAATACAATGGTCAGAATCTACCGTTGTTTGGCGTAACGGCCGTTATTTGTTGACCAATTAGCACAACAGTCGAAATCTGTCGACTGATCGACGAGATGGGCGAAAATTTGATCGATAGGTAGAAAGGTTGCTCTCTTACAGCCAATTGAAGCAATGGTTGTTGACGCCGGCTAATATACAAAATGAATGTTTCTCTTCCAATCAATTTGGTGATGGACATACTCGTTATTGCCGATTCAGTCACGGCTTAACCTAGTCACACCGTGACTCGCACTGAATCATAGTAGGTCGCGTGAAAGAATCACTCACGACACAATTTGCGAAATACAAAGTGCGCTACTAGCGCCTCTACAACTACATTACCCACGTGTGTGTGTGTTTCGATGTGAAACATTAGAACATGCAATCCAACCTCCTCGCTATCTTTTACAAATAAGAATATTAGAGAGTTCAAAGCTTATAAATTTCCCTAATTTTTTTTTGCCCTAAATATTTTTAAAAAAATCACTTTTCAAATAAGTTTTTAAAGGAAAAATGAATATTTGAATTTTAGAAAAAAAAGTGTAAATAAAAACTCAAGCATTCCTATTTAACCAACTCAACAGATCTCAACACACCTTACTAAAAGCTCACCGTACATTTATATGCCATCCAATCCGTTCGTGAGATGATTCACAGCAGGAGGCAAAACATTGGTATCAGCCCGAGCCAAAACTTTTGTGGGCCCAAAAAGGCTTGTATGGTGGGTGTTAAATATTCAATGCTTCTTTTGATATGGACCACTAGAGTCTTAAATGGACATGCACCGTTGCTTAATTTCTCTTTTCAACCGTTTATTTGTAGGCCACCAAATAAAAAGGTTAGAATTGTCCCATCAAGACGACTCTCTGGGCACAGTCTATCCATTGTTAGTCTGAGCAGACCTATGGTCTGGATCACTGAACCATGGGTCGAACTGAAAACCCTAGCCTACTAGGCAAAATCTCAGGTCAAGATCCTGAGCAACTACTGTCCAACCAACTACTCTACTGTCTGTCTGTCTGTCTGTCTATCTACTCTGTTAAGTGAGCCAGCTGGCGGGCAAAAATCAGTGGTCAAAACAAATCCAACCCGTCCGATGGATGCCTTAAAAAATGACGGTTAGGATTGTTTGTGGAAAAGTACGTCCAGTCAAAATTCGAGCCATCTATTGTTGGCCTCCATGATGGATTGCTTATAGGTCCAAGGAATCACTTTTATTAGACGGTCATAACCATCTCAACCTTGGGGTGGAAGATGGATAATATCAGAAAAGAGGCCAACCTACGGATTGGTTGGATGACGTGATCAGTATGATTTTCAGTTGGTAGCCGTTAAATTTTGTTTTGCACCTAATGGACGGTCCAGATCGATCAATTAGACTATCCAAGTGTCCCGCTGCAATTAGGAGAGCAACATAAGTTGCACTTCTCTGACGGCACTGGACCATTTCTCCTATCCATCAGTAGACCATTACGTCCGTAGACATAAGTTCTTTGAAGCCTAATACTACACAGGGCTACGCATCCTAACCTGGCATTCATGCACGACTTCCCCAAACCGTGCATTAGGTGGGTCCCACATATAGAAGCCCCTACCCTTCATGCCCTTTGATTAGGGGCGTTTGGCGAATGGTATTAAATGCGATTAGGTGTGATGAAATTGCATTTGGCCCTTGCAAATTCTACATTATGTTTGGGAAGGATGGGAGGATTGAGATTAGGTGGGATGAAATTTAATTTGATCCCATGCGGGATTTCCATGGGATTTTCAAAGTCCTGCATGTAGGTGGGCCCCACATTAATACATGTATTTCATCTATGTTGTCCATCCATATGTACCCTTTACACGTGACAGTATGGTTGTATATATGTACAAGTGACCGACATCCGTTGTGAATTTGGTCCGTTGCTTAATCCAATATTTTTTCATGGTCCACCAAATAGGTTTTTGCTTAATCCAATATTTTTCTCATCGTGGGAATTTGATCCCAAACATAAAATTAGACGGTGAAAATACGATGACATTACCAGACATGTGATCATTGTACAATAAATGACATTAATCCCACCTAATACCATTCCATCCCTTCTGATACCATGCGCCCTCACGAATGTCAGATTGCCCGTGTGGACACATGTGGAGGTCCCGGGTCGATATGCGTGCATGGGAATTACCAAAACTTCCGCCCATCCAATGGATTGATGACTCGTCCGGATTGATGACTCGTCCAAGTCGACTTGGACTCGAAATTCAGAACAGCTGGTGCTCAGCCAAAATCGGTGAAGTCACGACTCAACTAAGCATGGAGATGGGTCATGTAGCCGGCTTTTGGGCAGGCCTGGACATACTAGCTTGATCCATTGGTCGAATTTGGGTGTCACATGCATGGCCCGATCAATTTTCTGATTGGGTTTGGACTCGAGTTATTTTAGCCCAGCCTGGCCGGGCGTTATATATTACTAATATGACATTCCAACCCTTGGTTAGGCAACCCATCCATGTTGCATGTAGACCATTAGTTGCTCTAAAATGTCTATTTGTTTGTGCCTGTGTGGTCCACTTGATCAATGGATAGATTAGGAACATTCTGGTCACAACTTGGGGCCGCGCCCAGGTCCAAACTCAAGTTTAGGCTCGGTCTTGGGCCGACTGTGATACGGCCATTTTGGATTGGGCCGTGCTCAGGCCTTGGGTCTTAATCTCGGCTGAGCAGGGCCTAGCATGGCCAATTGCCAACTGTAGACGACTCAATTGACTCAAGGCTAAACAAATCAACCCAAGTCGCTGAGTCTTACAATTTACGCCCGTTTGGTGGCAGCAAAAGTTCAAGCCCAGACAGCCTGTCTAGTTTTGGCCTGTCCTGGTCTTGTCTGGCTAGGTCAATGATCCAGGCCATGGTTCTGAAGGGCCCCACCATGGTAGATGACCCAAATTTTCAGAGCTTGGGCTCAATTCAATTGATCAAGCAGCATGAGATGTACTCAGGGTATGTAGTGTAGGCCAGGATGGCATGGGTCGGGCCCCTGACCAGCTCGCTTTATTCAATTTGGGCTGAGTGGAAGGAACAACCGGCTAAGTTGGTGGGCATGATAGCCCATGACCATCGGATGGTTAGGATGGTATAACCTGTGCACTGTGCAGTCCATGAAGTGAAATCCTAATAGCATTTCTCATACAATTGGTGCCCACGAGAGAGATTCGATCATCCTAAAATCAACGATTCAGATTCTACCTAGATTTAAACAAAACCAATCACATGATCTAGGTAATCCATCCACTCTCTTCAGCTAACAACAGTAGTCCAACTGCACTACAAACAATCGCAGAAAGATCCAATTGATCATGACTTTGTACAATTCGAAATGGCCCACTTCTTTCTCAAGTCATGCTGAATGATGAGGATGAGGCCGACGTATTACTGGTGGAAGCTTTGGAGCTCTCCGACGTCTGTCTGTGGCCTATTTTCAAGTCCATGAAATCAGTGATCACTCCCGGCTGTGAGATTGGGACATCCCTGACGTCAATCTCGTCCAATAACATCTTCACAACATTCGGCATCTGTGGTCTGCGGCTCGGCGCCTCTTGCACACAAAGAAGAGCCACCTTCAGAAATCGTACGGCTTCATCGGCAGGGAACTCTCCTTTTAGTATGGGGTCCACCAGCTGCAGAAGTTCATTGGCCTTGTACAGCTCCCATGCCTACACCGCAAAATTCTCATTTGATCATGGCTGTTCATCTGGTGGGCCCAACTATTAGGCTGATCTCGTCCAATAAATCACGCCAGTCTGATTTTCAGGTGGGCCACAGCAGCATAAAAAAAGGGATATTCAGGCATATCTAAGATCACCAGTTATTAGCATGTGATCAAGGCCATTCAACTGGTGGGCCCAAAGATCAGGCCAGATGGCTGGGCCACACTAGACATTTATAAGGGTAAACTGTCCAGATTATTAATTTGATGATAATGGGCCTGCTATCCATTGCGTTATAGTTCATCAGAGACGAATATGTTCAAGTGGATTCATCTAATGGGCCCAAAATCAAGTCAGTCTGGTTCTCAGGTGGGCCACAATATCAATAAGAATGGACAGTTAAAAGGGTTCACTGTCTAGAATAAGAATTCGACGACAATGGACCCATTTATCTGTTACCATCCAAATCTTATTCTGGACACAGAATGCATAGGCATACTGAAATGGGCCATGAGCATTGAAATGGACCCAAAATAACCAGCAAATAGCAATTTATCTCACCTGTGTCACAAGGTACTGTTCGACCTCCACTGCAAATTCTGTAACATATCGGCCACTGATTATTTCTATTAGGAGCACCCCGAAGCTGTAGATGTCGGATTTTCGTGTTAGCTGCCCTCGCACGGCATATTCCGGAGCGAGGTAGCCTCTTCAGTTTTTAGCAGTTGCATGAAATTTCAGAAAAAACAAAATGGTTAGATCATGTGGACAAGAGAATCAGGTGATCGAATAAAACATTAGCATCACTGAAAAAAGCCAATGGGCTAGATCGGGCCCGGCACAGCTAATCTCGATCGCCTGCTGACATTTCAGGCCTTGGCAATCCACGAGCCTTAAATTCAGGCCTGAACACATATTGAGCTCAGTCCAGGCCAAAGACGTCTAACATTGAGCCCAACCTTGGTCTGTACTGAACAAAGCCTAATGGGCCATCGGGGCTGATCAGGTCCATTGAGTATCTTTTTCGGCATAATATCAAATATGAGAAAGATCGATCGATGCAATGCTGGATCAGAAAGGGATGATCTTCCGCACTTACATCGTTCCAGCCACGCGTGTGCTAATGTGAGTGATGTTATCAGGGAAGAGCTTTGCAAGGCCAAAGTCTGAAATTTTCGCGGTTAGATCTTGATCGAGAAGTATATTGCTAGCTTTAATATCCCGATGAACGACGTGCGGTCTGATTTCGTCATGGAGATAGGCCAGGCCGCGGGCCACTCCCATTGCAATTCCACTCCGCACTTTCCAATTGAATTTAGCTCCATCGCGCTCTTTGCCTAACATGGGAGTGAAGGGAAAGTGTGCTTTGTCAGTTGTATTTGTAAGCTGTTATTGCATTAATCAAAATTGAGAGTGATTAATCATACACTTTTTTTGAATCTATATATATATATATATATATATATATATATATATATATATATATATATATATATACAAATTACTTAAATCTTTACTGGGGCTAGACAACGTGGTCTGTGTCCATTGACATTTTCTCAACAAATTTTCATTGATGGCCACCGATCAAATGGTTTGGATCATCCACAGTACATATATATTTCGCTCAATGTTTAAATAGAAGGGTCCAGGCCTGGCCCAAAAAATTGGTCCCGACTAAAAAATAGATCAAAATCTCTATTTCCCACCTGAATGTTCCTAATCCATCCATTGATCAAATGGACCAGACATGCACAAAGAAATAAACATTTAGAGGAATGAAACTAAGGGTCTAATGCATGTATTGCCTGCCTATTCAAGGATTGGAACGGTGTATTTGTAGGATAGGACACACATGCATATAAAGAAGGCCCCAGACTGAGACATGGGTCAGTCTAATAGGTCCAAAGCCACACCCCGATCCATAGCTCAAGTTGTAGACTGAGTGAAGATAACCTCGTTTCAACACTGAGGTCATGGTATCGACTCTCAAGTGGGGGCCCAAACTGGGGGTGGCTAAACATTGTGGTGTGACTAACAGGGGGTGGGTTGGTTGACATAACATTCGGTGGGAAGAACAACCACATTGAGGCCCACCTGATCATTGTCGTTGAACTGGCATGTGTACGCTACAAATACTGGGGTAGGGAGTCAAATGGAAGTAGAAAAATACCAAGCAAGGATTGGGAAAGGCTGTTGTTGGGCATGTAGTCATAGACCAAAACTCGGGTGACACCTTCAGAGCAGCAGCCTCTCAGTTTAACAAGATTCTCGTGTCTGACATTGGACATTGCAGCTATCTCAGCCAAGAACTCCCTCTGTCCTTGTGTTGATTCCATTGATAGCACTTTCACGGCCACTACACTTCCGTCTCTCAGCTTCCCCTACACATTCCAAGCCCACAAATTCAAAATAGATACATGGAAAGAGAGAAAGGGCCCACAGCTCATGTGGGGCCATGGACACACATTATTACATTATGTGAACAGGGTGGAACATCTCTAACTCTTTCCCAATTCCAGGGGTAACTATAATGATTACTTTTTACAGCACTAAGGTATCAATGAACCAGGTACAAAGATATTCAAACCCACACCCACACCCACACCCACACCCACTAATCTAATTGGGGCCACAGTCATACCCACATCCATGCCTATGTCAGGCCTGAATTGGGCACTTGTACCTGTACCCTATAGAGTGTGAGTGTACCCATTATGGCATCAGACATCTATTTATGATTTTGAGATTTAGAGGCACACACACAACCAACATTAATTCATAATATTTAATTTTACAGTAGAAGTTAAAAAAAAAAAAAAAACTATGATTTTTTTCTTTCAAAAAACACTAAATATGACAGGATATTATGTAATTTCGGATTTAAAAACAAAAGATATCCCTTTATATTGTTTTTAATCAGTCACATGATTAAAAGCTAAAACTATCACAGTAAAATTCCATGCTGGATGTATAATGAAGCAGAAGTTAAGTTTTTTAAATTATCTATTTATTGGATTGGTGAAAGTTTTTTCATCAATTAGAAGTGAAAAAATATCTAATGATTCTATTTAATAAAGTTATTTTTTAGACTATTACTTAGCAATAATGATTTTGGCAATTTACTCACTTTAATTTGAGATATTGTTTGCCACTATATAATTTGTAAGTGCTTTCATGACAAGCATCATGCACATCCCGAATATCAAATAACTCCCTATTTTATTATGGCTTTTAATTTGGTATGTAAATTTTGATATAAACAAGAAGCGAATAAAAAAACGTGTTGCACAATAACAATAGGAAGCAGACAATATATTTTTCTACATTTCGTTGATAAACAAACAGTCTATAAATAGGCTAATATATAACAGAAAGCAATATGAAAATAGGCACTATCCAACGTTTAAAACAAACTCTTATTGACTAGGTAACCAGAAACAAACTTACTAGCTCTCCTAAAGACTAAGACAACCCAAACGTGCAAATTATTAAATTTCCTTAACAATCCCTCCCTTAAACTCACGTTCCAGACATACATTCAGTTTAATAAGAGTTAAACTTTGAAGCTCCATCCCTCAAATTGAAACATTTGAAGTACAAACATCAAGTAGCTTCCTGAGCTTCCGAAATGCAGGAAACTTAAGAGGCTTGGTTAGAATATCAACAATCTGGTCTTCACTTCTGCAGTAAATAAGATTAATGACTCCATCATTTGTGAGATCCCTCAAGAAATAATACTTCACATCTATATGTTTGCTTCGACCTTGTAAAATTGGATTTTTTGAAAGCTTTATTGCTGAACTGTTGTCACAATAAATCTGAGTTGGTCCATCCTCCTTGAAATGCGGTTCTTTAAGGATTTTCTTTAGCCAAATAGCTTGACAAGCATAAGCTGTTGTAGCAACAAATTTAGCTTCAGTAGATGATAATGTGACAATAGGTTGCTTTTTTAATGACCATGAAACAGCTCCTGTCCCCATCTTGAAAACATGCCCAGATGTGCTTTTTCGATCATCTAAATCTCCTGCATAATCACTATCTGTAAAGCCAAACAGATTTGACTTTTCTCCATTCATGTAGAACAGCCCAAACTCCTTAGTACCTTGCAAGTAACGGAAAATTCTTTTTGCAGCCAAGAGATGAATCTCTGTAAGACATTCCACGTACCTCTTCTTTCAACTCTCCATGGAGGAATGCTGATTTCACGTCTAACTGGAAGATGGGCTATGAGTTTTGAGCTGCCATCGCAATCACTAATCTGATTGTATCATGCCTTGCAACCAGAGCAAAGACTTCTTTATAATCAACACCAGACTCCTGCTTGTAGCCCTTAGCTACCAATCGTGCCTTGTGCTTGGAAACCTCACCATTCTCCTTCAGCTTTGTCTTGTAAACCCACTTGACACCAATTGTCTTCTGCCCTTTTGGAAGATCACATAGCTCCCATGTATCATTTCTTTTAATGGCTCTAATTTCTGCATCCATAGCCTTTCTCCATTTTGGTTCTTTAACAGCCACTTCAAAAATGGTAGGATCACAATCTAAAAATAGAGCAAAGTGTGTAAGTGGGTCATCACCTTGGTCAACTCCAGTTACCTCATAATCAGTCATCCATGCTGGTCTTCTTTGAACACGTTGAGGCCATTGTGATTCAGCTGCAAGTGGGCTTTGATCAGTTGGAACATTTTGAGTGACTTCCTCTTCTTGTTCATTCTCCATAGGCTGCAGCCCTTTCTCATCATCATCAAAATCTGCTGGAATATTTTCTTTAACACCATTTTGATTCCATGACCGGGTGCCTTTTTCATCAAATACCACATCACGACTGATGACAATTTTCATGGTGCTAGGATTCAATAGTTTATAAGCTTTTGACTTATCACTAACACTAAGAAAAATGCATTTTCTCCCTTGTTATCTAGCTTCCTCCTCTTCTCAGCTAGAATATGGGCATAGGCAATACACCCAAAAATTCAGAAATGATCTATAGCAGGTTTCCTTTCGCTTCATGCTTCCTCCGGTGTCATATTTTAAACAGCAAGTGTGGGACTTCTGTTCAATATATGAGTGCTCCAATTAACTGCTTTAGGCTAGAAAATTTTTGGAATGCCACTTGTTGTCAAAAGGCTTCGCACCATATTCATAATAGTGCGGTTCTTCCTCTCGCATACACCATTCTGTTGGGGTGTATAAGCTACTGTAAGTTGTCTCTTGATTCCATGGTTCTTACAAAAAAGTGCAAATTCATGTGAGTTATATTCTCCACCACGATCCGTGCGAAGAACTTTTATTGGGTTGCCAACTTCTTTCTCAACAAGCGCTTTATAGCTTTTAAAAGCTACAATGGCTTCAGATTTTTCTTACAAAAAGTAAACCCATATCTTACAACTATAATCATCAATGAAGGTAATTATATATATCTTTTACCTCCATTATAATGTGGTGTTATTGGCCCACAAATGTCAGAATGAACAAGCTCCAATGCTTTCTTCGCTCTCCAAGATTTTCCTTGTGGGAATTGATTATGGTGTTGTTTGCTAACAGCACATTCTTCACAAACTTGAGAAGAACTTGTAATTTGAGGAAGCCCCATCACTATGTTCTTTTGTTGTAGTGTTTTCAATCCGCCAAAATTTAGATGCCCATAGTGAAAGTGCCATAGCCATGCCTCATCTTCTAATTTTGCCGAGAAGCATGAATGAGTGGTGTTGTGGAGATAAAGTGGGAACGTACGATTCGCCGTCATGTTAACTTGAGCAATTAAGCCCAACTTTGCGTCTTGAATCTGACATACTCCATCTTTGATAAAAATCTCATATCCTCTGCTTCCTACTATTATTGTGCAACACGTTTTTTATTCGCTTCTTGTTTATATCAGTGGTATTAGAGCGCTAAGTTCCGAGGAGAGTAAAAAGTGAAATTGATGGCTTCCGAAAGTTTTGTACAGCCAGCCATTCCACACTTTGATGGTCACTATGATCATTGGAGCATGCTCATGGAGAACTTCTTGAGGTCCAAAGAATGTTGGACGGTTGTTGTTTCTGGAGTAGCAGAACCAGCAGTAGGTGTTGTGCTGACAGATGCGCAAAAGACAGAGCTTGAAGGGCTGATGTTAAAGGATCTTAAAGCAGAGAATTATCTCTTCCAAGCTATTGATCACTCAATCTTGGAAATCATTCTTTGTAAAGACACAGCTAAACATATTTGGGATTCCATGAAGAAGTACCAAGGTACAGCAAGGGCTAAGACGCAGCAGCTTCAAGCACTTCGTTCGAAGTTCGAAATACTTCGAATGAAGTTAGGAGAAAGTCACAGATTATTTTTCAAGAACGATGGCAATCGTTAACAAGATGCGGATCCATGGCGACAAGACAGAGGATGTTCCAATTGTTGAGAAGATTCTTCGATCCTTGACACCAAAATTTAACTTTGTTGTCTGTGCTATAGAAGAAGCTAATGATGTTGGTTTACTATCAATTGATGAATTACAAAGTTCTTTGTTAGTTCATGAGCAAAAAATTAACCAGCAGGACAAAGAAGAACAAGCATTGAAGGCCTTATCAGAAAATCACTCTACACCTAGTAGAGCTGATAGAGGACGAGGAAGAAGCAGAGGTCGAGGTAGAGGAGGCAGAAACAACAATGATCGTGGGAACCAACAACAAAATCAACATCATCAAGAGAGTCAATTTCAAGGAAGAGGCAGAGGATGTGGAGGCCACCACTCAACAACCTATAGATCAAAGTCAGCAGACAAGTCCAATGTTGAATGTTTCAAATGTCATAGGTATGGCCATTATAAATCAGAATGTCAAACTGATTTGAATAAACAAAGTGGAGATCAAACTAACTTTGCAGAAAAGGAAGAAGAGGTGTCTCTTTTGATGGTGTGTCACGTGAAGGAAGAAACTCAACAAAACATGTGGTATTTAGACACTGGCTGCAGCAACCGTATGTGTGGAGAGAAGGAGGCATTTTCTGACTTGGATGAATCCTTTCGCAGCTCTGTTAAGTTTGGTGACAACTCCACAATTTCTGTTATGGGAAAAGGAAAGGTAACAATCCAAACTAAAGGAAATTCCGCCCATACTATCACTAATGTTCTTTTTGTGCCAGATTTAAAGACCAACTTGCTTAGTGTGGGTCAGTTACAAGAAAAAGGATATGAGATTTTTATCAAAGATGGAGTATGTCAGATTCAAGACGCAAAGTTGGGCTTAATTGCTCAAGTTAACATGACAGCGAATCGTATGTTCCCACTTTATCTCCACAACACCGCTCATTCGTGCTTCTTGGCAAAATTAGAAGATGAGGCATGACTATGGGACTATCCAACGTTCAAAACAAACTCCTATTGACTAGGTAACTAGAAACAAACTTACTGACTCTCCTAAAGACTAGGACAACTCAAATGTGCAAATTATTAAATTTCCTCAACAAATTTTACATGGAGACTTTTGAATATTAGGGCCCCTTTGGATACCACCAAATAAGTAACTTATTTGAGAACAGTAAGTTTGGTTTAAGATCAATTATAAGTAACTTTTTTACTTAAAGTTACTTAATCACTCCAGCTTAATAAGTAGAAACCAAGATAAGCTACTTGAGACATAAGCAGATTATCTTAAGTTACTTAAGATCCAAACACCCCCTTAATATAAATTCCATAAGATCCTATATGCTCGCACTGGCCATTTTACACTTCTGATGGGCCGGTCACATTTCTATCTCAAAATAGATAGTTGATAGGTTTGATATGGACAATCCATTATTTTAATACATGAAACATGTGTGCATGCACATAAATAAAATATATTATTAGGTTTTGCATTTGGGTACGTGTTGGGGTATACCCACACCCCGCCCATTTATGAATCAGGTTCAAGAACATACCCAACCCCACACCCACGCCAAAGCGAAAAGGAGGTTTTTTTTTTCCCGTTAATTTAGATATAAAGCGGATACCGAATACATCTGATTTTGAATAAAGTTAATGATTCCCTGCACAATTTATTATTTTCATCTATAGAAACAATGACTATAGTCTGACTAAAGGAATTCAATATCATTTTCGATCAGAATCTGCATCAAAAAATGCAGAATACATTCTCTTTAACTACTCATTCTTTTGCAGGGAATGATCGCATACATTTGAACATAGTATGTCTGCCCACAATGATGTGTGAATGTCATCCAACCCCTCCATTAGATGTCTCTCCCATTTGAGCATGGATGTATGGTTTGAAAACAAACACATGTATATCATTCACCTTCTTACATATGCGTGTGGCCCACCTTCTGAATAAATCATCATGAGTTTATTAAGAAAGGGGAGTTAACTGGTACTTGATACACAGGCATACCAAAGAAGTACGCCTGGCATAGTTCAGCTCAACTCTTATATAACCACTCAAATTGCGGGACCTACTAGTGTAGATAGGTCATCATCCAAATCTAATTGATTGCTTGAGCGGATGATTAAATGCCTATTAAATGTACACCATTCACTGTGGCTTTTGGTTTATGATCCATCTAAATCAGGCCCACAACTTTGAACAGTTCAATTTGGAGTTTGCTTCTATAATGTGTACAAATTCTTCTCTTTTTGGTGGATGGTCTCTACACAGTGGGAACCACCTGATAAGAGGCTTGGACAATGACATGGCATAGGTTTAGTAAGTGGTGGGGGCCCACTACAATTTGAAATAATCTGCCAATTGATAACCCAAACCGTCCAATTTGTGGCCTTAACGTTGATGGTCATAATCCAAAGAAGCATGCTAATGTTGGAAGTAGCAAACCAAAGGCAACTGTTACAGAAACCTTTGGTTTCTCAATAGTTGCATCATCAATTTCTCAACAGTTTCAGTAAATTACAGCAAACAATGACCCAACAGTTTTCAGCAACCTTTGATATTCTCAAGGGTCTCATTGAAAGAGTTGTAACATGTGACCTTTAGGAGAATGAAGAGTCTTGTAACAGCCAATGAGTTATGTCTATCTAAGAATTTATAAATAGGTGAAATGTCTAGTCATTTGAATCACACTCAATAAAAAATTCAGCAATAGAGTACTTTGTTTTTTCTTCCTACTTGTTTTAGAATTTCTCTCAGGGCTTTGTAAAGCCAACAAAGTGGTATCAAAGCCACCGGTCCTAGGTGCCGATTCTATAGTCTAGTGAAGATGGCGACCACTATTCAGCCCCAAATTTCGAGGTTGTCAAAAGACAACTATGAGAATTAGTGCATCCAGATGAAGGCACTGTTCGGGTCACAAGATCTATGGGAGATCGTTACCGATGGGTATGTAGAACCCACAACGAAAGAAGAAGCCATCTACACCGCTGATCAAAAGGCGATCCTCAAAGACCAAAGGAAGAAGGATAAGAAGCTCTGTTTCTTGTCTATCAAGGGTTGGATGATTCCACCTTTGAACGGATCGCTGAAGCTACAATATGCAAGCAAGCATGGAAGACTCTTAGTACCATCTTCAAAGGAGCTGATCGAGTAAAGAAGGTTCGTCTCCAAACCTTTAGAGCCGAGTTCGAGACCTCTCACATGAAGGAAGGTGAGTCCATTTCGGATTATTTTTCAAAGTTGCTTGTAATTGTTAACAACTTGAAAAGAAATGGCGAAAAGATTAAGGATGTGAGGGTGGTCGAAAAAATATTGTGATCCCTTACACCCAAATTTGAGCATGTGGTTGTGGCCATAGAAGAATCAAAGGACTTGGAAAAACTGTCCATTGAAGAACTGATGGTATCGTTGCAAGTGCATGAGCAACGAATGCAAAAAAATGTTGGACCGATGCTTGAACATGCCTTGGAGTCCAAGTTGACTCTAAATGAACAAAAGAATAACCATACACAAAGAGGGGGCCGTGGCACTAGCAATCGTGCAAGAGGTAGAGGGCGTGGATATCATCCAAGCCATCAACAAAATCAACAGAAGCTTACCAATTTCCGTGGAAGAGGAAATGGTAGAGGCCGATCCATGTATGGTCATGGAAATACAAAAAATATTCAATATTACAACTGTAACAAGTTCGTCCATTAGGCTTCAGACTGCTGGAGCAAACCAGTAGATCAATATGAGCATTCTAATTATGCAGAATTATCAAATCATGAAAAGGAAGACTCCACACTTCTTCTTGCACAAGAAGAAGCATGTGATCAACATGACGTATGGTATCTCGACTTTGCTGCGAGTAACCATATGTGTGGAAAGAAGGAGCTGTTCGTGGAACTGGCAGACGATGTTCGTGGCAACGTGAGTCTAGGAGACTCATCAAAAGTTCCCGTGAAAGGTAAAGGAAAAGTTAAAATTTTATCAGAAGAGTGGTATGCCAAAATTTATCTCCAATGTGTATTACGTACCAAACATGAAAAGTAATATCCTCAGTATTGGCCAACTCCTTGAGAAAGAGTATGTCATACATATGGAAAACTATTCTCTCTATATAAGAGATGAACACGGGAGACTTGTGGCTCAAGTCCAAATGGCAAAGAATTGCATGTTTCCGCTCCAAATCAACACAAAAGCTGAGAAGTGTCTCTATGGAGTCATGAAGAATGATTCATGGAGATGACATCTTCACTTTGGACATCTTCATTTCAGCGGCTTAAAGCTATTGTCTTCATCAACCATGGTACAGGGCTTGCCTGCTATTGAAGCTCCAGAATATGTGTGTGAGGCATGCATACTTAGCAAGCAACAAAAGAACTCCTTTCCAAGTAGAGTGTCCAAAAGAGCAAAGGAACCACTTTAATTGGTTCATACTGATATTTGTGGACCACTTAAAACACCCTCTTGGAGGTAATAAATACTTTATTACCTTCATTGATGATTTCAGCAGAAGACTTTGGGTGTATTGCATCAAAGAAAAATCTTCTGCTTTCACTATCTTTAAAAATTTCAAAGCTCGTGTTGAAGTTGAAAGTGGTTACAAAATTAAAGTACTCAGATCTGACAGAGGTGGAGAGGACACCTCAAATGTATTTCGAGATTATTGTAGGGAACAAGGCATCAAGCAGCAACACACTGCAGCATACACGCCACAGCAGAATGGTATTACAGAACGAAAGAACCATACTATCCTCGACATGACAAGAACCATGCTAAAAGAGAAAGGCTTGCCAAAGAACTTCTGGGCAGGGGCAATTGCATGTACTTCCTACTTGCTCAATTGGTGTCCAACTAAGAGTGTCAGAAACATGACACCACAGGAAGCATGAAGTGGCTACAAACCGAGCGTAGTGCACCTAAGGATCTTTGGGTGTGTCGCCTACACTTAAGTTCCAGAAGCAAGAACAAGGAAGCTTGATGATCGTGGCGAGAAATGTATCTTCATCGGCTATAGTGAAGAATTTAAAGCCTACAAGCTCTACAATCCACTAACCAATAAAGTAGTGGTGAGTAGAAATGTGGTCTTTAATGAGGAAGAAGCTTGAAAATGGAACGATGAAGAATCGACCAAAGATATTCAAGTCGAAACAAAAGAATAGGAAGAAAGGCATGACCATCAAGAGCAAATGCCCACAACACCTTCTTCAGTTGCATCGTCAATTCACAAAATCCCTGAAAGTACTCCATCAAATCAAAATTCGGCCAGCTCGTCCTCACCCATGGCACCCATCAAAATGAAAAGCTTAAGCGACATCTATGAGCAAACTGAAGAAGTTAATCTTTTCTGCTTGCATGCAGATCATGAGCCTCTGACGTTCCAGGAGGCCATAAAAGAAGAATGTTGGAGAATAGCTATGAAAGAAGAAATTCATGCAATTGAAAAGAATGATACATGGGAGCTGACTATGCTTCCTAATGGCCAGAAAGCTATCGGCGTCAAATGGGTGTACAAGATCAAGCAAAATGCTGATAGTGAGATCGATTGCTACAAGGCAAGGCTTGTAGCAAAGGGATACAAACAGAAGTACAGGGTAGATTATAAAGAAGTCTTCGCTCCTGTTGCTCGCCTTGACACTATGAGGATGATTATCTCCCTTGCAGCACATCACAGTTGGATGATCTACCAACTTGATGTGAAATCTGCACTCTTGAATGGAATTCTGGAAGAAGAGGTCTATGTTGACCAACCTGAAGGGTTTGTTATGCAAGGGGAGGAACATGAGGTGTATCGGCTGAAGAAAGCCCTCTATGGGTTGAAGCAAGCTCTACGTGCTTGGAATGCACGTATCGACAACTATCTTCAAGAGAACGGCTTCGCCCAATGTCCATATGAGCATGCAATCTACATCAAGAAAAATGCTCATGGCGATATGCTCATAGCATGCCTGTATGTTGATGATTTGCTGTTTACAAGGAACAGCCAGCCGATGTTTGATGAATTCAAAAAGGTCATGTTTAAGGAGTTCGAGATGACCGACGGAGGTCTGATGTCTTTCTTTCTACGCATCGAAGTGAAGCAACAACATGGTGGCATCTATATATCTCAGAAAAAGTATGCCAAGGAATTACTTGAAAAGTTCAAGATGACCAATTGCAATGCCGTGAACACACCTATAGCAACGGGCCTAAAGCTGACAAAAGAAGGAGAAGGAAGAAGCGTGGACTCAACTCTGTTCAAGAGTCTGATTGGAAGCCTAAGATATCTCACAATCACAAGGTCGGATATCGTTTACAGTGTTAGGCTTTGTAAGCAGGTACATGGAAGCGCCAAAAGAATCACACTGGCTAGCCGCAAAAGAATCCTTAGGTACGTCAAAGGAACAATGGAATTTGGTCTTTTCTATCCGTATGAAGATGAAGCAATGTTGTATGGATACTCAGATAGTGATTGAGGAGGTGACCAAGATGAAAGAGAAAGCACCACGGGATATGTTTTCTATCTCGGGTCCACTGCCTTCACATGGAACTCAAAAAAGCAAAGTGTGGTTGCTTTGTCCACATGTGAAGCAGAGTACGTGGCAGCATCATTTACAGTCTGTGAGACAATTTGGTTGAGAAATCTGCTAAAGGAGCTGAAGCATCCGCAAGAAGGATCCACAGTCATATATGTGGATAACAAAAAGCAATCGAGCTCTCTAAAAATCCGGTACAACATGGAAGGAGCAAGCACATCGATACTCGATACCATTTTCTTAGAGATCAAGTGGAGCAGAAAGTGGTAAAATTAGAGTACTGTCACACCACTGAACAGGTCACGGACATATTCACCGAAGCATTGCCAACTAATACATTCAGACAACTAAGATCAATGCTTGGAATGATGTCAGTTTTGGTTTAAAGGAGAGTGTTAGAAGTAACAAACCAAAGGCAACTGTTATAGAAACATTTGATTTCTCAACAGTTGCATCATTAATTTTTCAATAGTTTCAGCAAAATACAGCAAACAATGACCCAGCAGTTTCAGCAACCTTTGATATTCTCAAGGGTCTCATTGAAAGAGTTGTAACATGTAACGTTTAGGATAACCAAGAGTCTTGCCCAAGCCAATGAGTTATGTCAATCTAGGAATCCATAAATAGGTTAAATATATATTCATTTGAAACACACTCAATAAAAAATTCAGCAATATATTACTTTATTTTTTCTTGAGGGCCGTCAAAGCACCATTCATGACCCTTACAATCAGCCAGACTTGTGGGCCCCACTGGTTACCTGAATGACTTGGGGCATTGGCCAAAGTACATGATTGAAAAGGATGTCAGTGAGATTGAACCTTGTAAACAGAGCCAAAACCTCCGTCACCGATCTTGTTGGATGATCTGAAGCCGTGAGTAGCGGTTTTCAACTCCTTGAGAGGGAACTGCCGTACATTTTCAAAGGTTGGTTCACCTGCATCATTAATAAGAACATTTTATACGTTAACATGTGATTTTAATGCATTCACATAAATATGTGTTGCCCCATGGGCCCCACATGCAGCGGTAGTCAGATAATCGTAACCGTCCATCCTATAGGAGCTGTTTTCTCATCGCTACTATGGGCCAATGATCATGCTGAACGGATATCTGACTATTGACTTGTGGAGTTGAACGTGAAACATTGAGAATTTTGCTTTTTGATGGTCCACATTCAGCTACACTGGTCAGAATAATCCATGCAGTATAAGTTTCTCACGGTTACCTATCTACAGTGGAACTCAGAATGTGGATGGTTTGGATCATCAGTGCATGTGGGCCCTCCAGAGTTGTGAATTTTTCTCCCCCAAACCCATTCAAACTGGTATTGAGATAGCAACAGAGAAAAACGCTGTTAAAAAGAACAAAAAAAAAAAAAAAAAATTCTTTGATTGATATCTAGTCCACACACGCAATGGGGAATGGATTCTTTCTCAGGCGGAGAAAAACTGAAAAAACAAGTTTCTATCCTTTTATTTATTTTTGGGTCATGATACAATGTAAACAATATGGACCCGTAACTTGGACAGTTTAATTTGAATTACTTGTATTCCAACAAGCATGTAATGTCTATTTAATTTCTAAGTTCCAGTGTATCATAATCACACTCTGCCAAGAGTATGAAAGTTTCTCTCTTCATATCGTTTTCCAGTGGTTACAACGACTTTTCTCATTTGACCCAGCAGAAGGGTTGGTGGTCCAAACTTTGTAATCCACGCTGTTGATCCGGTGGCTCCACGATGGAATGGGCCATGCCCTCAGTATCTTCCACATTGGTGTGTTTACACCCGATCTGATGCTGTTAGATCTGACGGCCACGTTGTAGTAATATCTCAAGTATGACAAAGAATAATTTTTTTTACGGCGGCCAACAGCCACAAGCCATAATGGCTGACGAAGTGATGGGCCTTGCCCTGGTATCTTCCACATCAGTGATCTTAGCCATCCAATGAAAATAGAGAATGAATCAATGGTCTATATTTAATGGGCCAATTCTTTTTCTTCCTTTTCTTTGGGGCCATTGGATAATTATATTTTGTTGAGGAAGAGATCAATTAACTAGGTAAGAAGAAAGAGAAACATGCACTACCAGTTTTTCCAAGACAAGAAAAAGAAGAAGGGTTATTATAGGATGATCATGATAGGGCTGAGCAGTTGTATACGGGTTTTCGGTTCGTGTAAATGGAGATATTTTGCAGCAATCCAAGCTGTTGATATTATGGGCCCCACAGTGAAAGGTCCATGCACCCAGAACCTCCCAGATGGAATAATCATAAACCTTACAACAGTTAAAAAGGAGGGGAAAAAAATGGCAGTTTCCACCCAACCAATAAAAGGCAGCACAATACACAGCTAGGATTTTCCAATGCAGGAGACATTTGGTGTATGGGCCATCGATGCTGGCCCCCATCATACAAATTTTTGGATCATTGAACCATGGGACCCACCCAAACTTAGCATTTCCTAATATATCAAAAAAAAAAAAAAAAAATGAAAAAAGAAGAAGAAAAGAAACTGTTACCTTCTCTAGGCTCAGCTGCGGCTGCTTTGGATTTAGAAGAGAAACATCTAAAACGTATGGAAGAGAACTTCATAACTTTACCTATTTCCATTGTAAAGGATGTCTAATGATCGAATCTAGCAAGCTTAATTATGTTTGTAGTATCTTGTTTCCTTCTCTTCTTTTTACCAACTACTCAATCCTCAACCCTCCATCTTCTTGTGAAACCTCACAACGGCCTACCTTTCCATCCATCCACGCCCATAAGACACGAGAAGGGATTCAAAGGCTCTAGAATTATGAAATTAAAATATCTGCAGGTCACTAACTAACTTCAAAAGGAAGAGACAGAGATTATCTGTCATGCAGTTATTAAAATTGGCCTTTGATACCTAATTTGTTTTATAATGACAAGGTCTCAGATCCAACCGGTTGGACCACAAGTTCTACGTCCAACCTATCAACTGAATAACTTCTAACTTATCAAGTGTGTTGTACATCCAACCCTTCCAATATATAAGTTGGCCCCACCACTTGGATTGCCTTTTGACAAAAGTCAGCCCCATCTACTCATCAGGTGGACCACACCATAGAAAACAATGTGTAGCCACTGATAAATAACAAAATACAAGTGTGGTCCACTCACTAAATGGATGTGGCCTATTTTTCCAAAAGGTGATCCTCGATGTGGGGCCAACTGGTTAGATGGGTTGGATGTCATACGCATGAAATGCTGGAAGTTATGGACTGGGTGAACATAAATTGTGGTACAATCTGTTGGACTTGAGACTTTTTTTTTCTTTTATAAATATATATAAAATAAAGATTATAAACTTAATTAATGTTACGATGGTTGAATGATTTAGATATTTGGAAACTTCGTTGACCTTGTATTCCATGGCTGCGTTTCAGAAGGGGCGGCGTATGTAGTACTGTAGAGAGTTTGACTTTTTGATTTGACCCTTTCTTCCGTTTTGTTATTCGAAAAAAAAAAAAAAAAAAAATTAGGAATGCTCGGAAAATTGCCTGTCCAGACATTACGTGGGTGTGCAATTAGCTGGAAGCGTGCCAATTTGGCTCATGCGTGTGGGATCAGGCTTAATCATCAGGTCGTCACGCATTCTAAGGTGTGGTGGCAGGGAAACCATGGTCACGCACGTGGCCCACCTAATTAGTGGACCGTCCGGATTTTTGGGCCGAGGCGTGTTCGTGATGAACCCCACCTCACAAATAGTTCAGAGGTTGCATGGGTGTGCCACCTTGGAGCAGTTTGTGGGGGCATGCCTCATCCACGAAGAGGTCCAAGTGTTGCATGGATCCTTTGCGAATGGATGGATTGCGTGGTGACCCTGCCATCATGGATGCCAGCCGTGACGCGATGTGATGGGATCTAAGTACAAAGATGAAGCCCTAACAAAGCATGTTAGAAAGGAGTCCGGATCTTCCGTTGGCTAGGGCTGACAACGGACCGGATCTTGATCTAGATCTACTTCAATTTTACTGGATACGGATCAACGATCCGGATCAATGGGTCGGATTCGGATCTTGTTAATTAGATCCGTTAAAATTTTCAGGTCGGATGCGGATCACTTTGGATCCGCTCCGTTTAAAATTCGATTCGAATTTAAAATAGATTAAATAATATTATATATTTTATATATAAATACATATAAAAAAAACCACATATATTTTATCTCAAGTGGACCACAATATTTACCATCCAACCTGTTGAATGGTATCCACATGTATGCGGATTAAAGTCGGATTAGCCGAATCTTAATCAAGTCGAGTTGGGATCAAATATTTAGTGATCCGTCGGATTTCGGGTTGGAGTCGGATAATCCAGATCACAAATCGGGTTAGATTCAGATCAACCTCAATTCGCTCCAAATTCAATCCGTTGATAGCCCTACTGTTGGCTTCCAAGCAGGAAACCCCTACTTGGAGCCTTTTCATTGGTCCACATCATCCATAGGTCTACAATCGTGTCACATCCTCAATGCAACCTGGTCACACGTCAGTGCAACCTAGTCACATGATGTCATGCAATGTAATGTGTACCAATGAAAAGGCTCCTAGCAAGGATTACCTGCTTGGGAGCAAACAGGGGATCAAATACGTTAGAAAATTGTTCAGTTGTGTGAGGTCATGCGCGCAAAGCATGTTTTGAAAGAGATACTTGGTGTTGTCATTGCCTATATGAATATGGAGTATGATGATGGGATTTGATTGGACAACAAGCAAGCAGTTATATGAGAAATGCTTAGTCTAGCACAATGAAACAAATTTCAAACATGCTTTGCATGCCTCATCTCTGAAAATAGCCTACCATCCAATTAATTCCTGCCACTTTTGTATATGCAACGGGGGACCCCAATCTAATTTGTTTGTGATCAGTCCATTGGAAAGTTTACGCGTAAAACTTTGGCACATCTCTAGCAGCAGCTTGTTGCACAATCAAATCCCACCACACCAGAGGTGTAGGTGGTGGCACAGTAAATCTACGTCCATAGCATATGGTTTAGTACAAGTTCGTTTTCACCATTTAAAAGATGGTGGTGACTCATCTCCTCGCACTGATGTGCACCTATTTAGACCGTTCAAAATTTGGGCCCCATTTTGGATAGAACATATCTGAATATTGGCTCTCAAGTGAATGGTTAAAAAGTAAAACAGTTGAGGATGGCCAACTTCAAAGAGAAAAATCAGATGGATGGCCAACTTCATAGTGCATTTTATTTTTTATTTTTGTTATGCTTCATTCACATCAGGGTCATTGATGCAGACGGTCTGGATTATTGTACAATTATGTGAATTGTACATTTGAAAAGCCATAACCAGTTTTCAAATGGTGCAAAACTAGCATAGGATTCTAGCTAGCCCTATTAATTATCCCCTTTCTTTGTTCCTCTAGGTATACTGGAATGCATCCGATCAGATTGGGTCCTTTTCAATGACCAATGCCATTACATACATAATCTATTATTGAAATATTTAAATACTTCGATCACTGAAAAGGTCAGAAAACTGTAATATTAAAAAAAGACTAGTCCAATTATCCACGTGTTGTTTAGTTTTTCCCCATCCTCCATCCAAGGTGCGGCCCACAGTACGTATAAAGAATTTCCAATAATTGAAAGATGATGCCATAACCAAATGCCAAAGTCCCGACGTATCATATGCAAAACATTCGGATGTATTTTAGGGTTTATTTGATTGTAGGTAAATGATAGTAAATGACAGTAAAAGCACAATGATAATTTTTATCACCCATTTAAAAAGAGATGGAATTCCATCTCAAAAAGTACCATACAACTTTCAAAGTCTTTTCAAAGCAAAACTCTATGGGCTGCACTATAATGCATGTGTTATATCCACTTTGTTCATTTATCTTTTAAAATCATTTTATGGCACCTATGATTTGCTTGGTTAGGTTGGGTAATCGCAACTTATAAAGGGGTTGACACTTTTATTTTCCTTATGTATTTTAGAAGCCGTTTAATTGAGAGTAGATAGAGGTAAATGGGATGAATTGGGGGGTAAATAGAAGTAAATGACATTTAAGATGTGTTTGGATGGGAGTAATTAAATGCATAAAAATAAAATGAAATGGGAATAAATGAGCATGTAAATGAAATCCTCTCTAAGATGTAAATGAGTGAAATGACTTTTTAAGCTTCCTTGGAGAGACACAAGTAAACCAAGGTTGCTGCTATGCACATGTCCACCATACTCATGGCACACCAATGATACTCCGAAACATTCTAATTACCAACTACATCACTAACATTATATACCAATAGAATGATCCAAACCATTTAAATGTTGGCCATCTAAATGAATAGTTAAAAATCATTGGCAATTTGCTTTTATGATCCCTACGTTTGTGGCCCACCTGAGCATCAATATTTCCTCATTTTTTGCTAATGTATATGTTTTAATGGACTTATTACAATCATTTAATTAAATATTACATATGTATAATAATTTGAGATATTAAAACTAACTTAAGATATCACATGTTCTTGTGAATATATTTAAAATTTTTAATTCATTCTAATTGCTCTCATTTAACTCGCATTGAAACACAATATTTAGGTTTCAAATGCATTTCATTTACTCTCATCTAAACACAACCAAGTAAGCCATTTACTCCTAATTCATTTACCTCCAATTTCATTTCCCATTTACCTCTATTTACAAGCTCCGAACTGAGCCCTTAGGCCTTTTGGTTAGCAATAGGCAAAAAGATTCATAGATTGTTTCAACCTTATGGACGGATTGGATCTCACACACAGGTCTTATATTTACACGTCTGCTCACATGAGCATGTGTACAGCTTTACATGCATGTGGACTTGGAAAATGGAATGAGTACGGTGTACAGACGTGTAATGACAGTTGGTAACAGCTATGGTAAAATACATGATTTTCTAGATCATGACTATTATGAGCATGGCTCGTTGGCTTTCTTTGACTAATATATGAAACGATAGGGATTTATTTAGGAATACTTAAAAGATAGAGATTTATTTGCTTAGTCGCCAAAAGAGGGGTTTATATGTCAAAAGCCCTATTACCACACGTGGGAGGAGAGAGTAGGAGGAAGGCAGAGAAATGGGAGAGATGCTTCTGGAGGTGAGAGAAAAAAATGATACGGCTAATTCATATATGTGTGTAGATATGTCTGTGTGTGCGTGTAGAGAGAGAGAGAGAGAGAGAGAGAGAGAGAACTAACGGCATCCTTCCATGAGGTGGTACAACAGATGTTAGATGTAAGGATGGATATTACATGACTATCACAGTGAACTTCACACAGACTTTGTTATAGATGGTGGTACAGCAGATATAGGGATGAATGTTACATGGCCATCGGGTGGGCCTCACTTGTTAGATATGTTTGTTGTGGAGATTACACACTAAAAGTGAGGATGCCTACTTTGCATACGTGAAAAAGGTGCAGAGAAGAGTGGGTAAAATCCAAGCCATTAATTAATATAGCTAAAGTCTAAATCATTCAATTTTAAGCATACAAATTAAATCTAAGGCATTTATAAGCATGCAAATTTTAAAAATTTTAGAAATACCATGTACTTTTGTTAAAATCTCATCTAATGCTTCGTAGGCCAGGAGTCTTCAAAAACTAATTGGATGGATAAAAGTGTCCTTAGCTCCATGAGTAATGCTCAGACGCAACTAGTTGTAAGTCTAACTAGTTGGCGTGTGGGGCCCACCATAGTGCTTGTATGACATCTTGCTCATCTGTTAAGATTATCCCATCATGAAAATGAGATGACCCAAAAATCAGATTGATCCAACTATCAAGTGGGGTACACCATACAAAATCATAAAACAACACTTAAAAACTCCACATTCACATGAAGCCTCTAATTTTCATGGTTAGATTGTCCTGATTTTTTGGCATCCTATTTTTATAGTGGGATAGCCTTGCTGTATAGACAAGATATCATACAAACACTATGGTGGGCCCCACACACCAACTAATTGGACCTAACAGCCTGTGAGCATTACTCTGTGTGTGTGTGTGTGAGACGCACTCTTATACCACAGATGTACAAGATCTATACCATTGCACCTAGTGGACCTTAGATGGTTTGTAACCGAGAAGAAAATCACACTGGTTGCAAAATTCTAACTTTCAAATTGGAGAAGTTATCTATAGGGGTTGTGAATCATTGATTTCTTTTAACCATCTATTAATTGGAGAAGTAAAAAAAGTTCACCAATCGAATGGTTAGGATCATATCCAATCTGTTAGGACTTTTGACCATCCATGGTGCGGTAGTTGGATGAATGGTCCTTATATCTGTAATCCTCACTTAAAACGTATGTCCAGCTTATAGATTGAATCATTACTCGTCGTTGGAAAGAGTAACTAATTAAATAGACTATTAGACGTTATAAAATGATTAATTAATGTCATTCAATTTGAAAAAGATAAACGATTACATCCAGCGGCAAAAGAGGGGTCTATATGTCAAAAACCCTATTACATGGAGCCATTTCCTTCCCACCGAATTGTCACATTTGTAGAATATCTGATCCGTGCAAAAGGTGGCCACACCATGCTGACCACTTGGTGTAGAAATCAGGCTGATCCACTACTGGGTATGATACACCATCAAAATCAGTGTACTCAATGTAGTTCCGTGCCCCACCAATAAGTAGATCGGCCTGATTTTCATTTCAGATGGTCATCATGGTGTGGCCCACCAACGACCTGATATTCTGGACGGGATTGCGTGGTGTGCCGACGATGTCGCTGGTGTGTTAGCATGGCAAAGTTCTGTGGGCCCCACCATGATGAATATGTTATATCCATATTATCCATCTATTTTTCGAGATGATTTTAGGGAATGAGCCCAAAATTGAGGCAGATCCAAAACTCGAGTGGACCACACCATAGAAAGCAATGAGGATTGAACGCCTACCATTGAAAGCTTCTTAGGGGCCAAAAAGTTTTGGATCAAGTTGGTATCTGTGTTGTCCCTTCATTCAGGTCTGTGTGACCTTATAAACAGGTTGGTTGGATGGCAAATAACATCATGGTGGTCCCTAATGTTTTTAACAGTGGGCATCATTATCCCACTACTCTCTGTGGTGTCCACTTGAGCTTTGGATCTTCCTCATTTTTGCTCATGCATTAAAATGATCTCACAAAATTGATAGACCATGCAGATATAACACATATATCATCGTGGGGCACCACCCAATTGGCGTCCTGATATCCTACATGCGACACTTGCAGGAATGAAAGTTCACATGCCGGGAGCAGGTTAGGTTAGACCCCGACCTCATCCTAGATGTCAGGCCCTTAGTGTGGGCCCACCTTGATGTATATATTTTATATCCAATACAGTCAATCCATTTTTCCCGATCACTTCTGGGCATGATCTAACAAGTGAATAAGATCCAAATTTCAGGTGGACCATACTCTACGAAACAGTGGTGATTGAATGTCCCACCGTTAAAAACTTCTTAAGGCCTACCCTAATGTTGCCGTAGTGTTTAAAAACTTCTTCAGGCCTAACGTCATATAAGCCTGTATGGACAGGAAAAAAATAATAATAATAAATATCGGCTTCATCCAAAACTTTTTTGGTCTATTAATGGCCAATTGTAATCGTTTCTCATCGTATATATGGTCCAACTGATAATTGGACCTGCTTCACTTTTGGCATCATGCACCAAATTGATCTGGAAAAAAAAAAATGAATTGTGTTGATACAAAATAGATACATTAAGTTATGGTTTATAAAAAGCATTGCATGTATACTATCTCTTATATTATGTGACCCTCATTATGTTTTATTTCAATTATAATTCGTTAATTGTATAAATTGA